>JAVLVB010000535.1:4097001-4145208 GCA_032876305.1 Orestias chungarensis
GGAGCTGCCATGGATCCACCTTCCCAGAGATGCGGCGCCTCCTCGCACAGCTGACTGGAGCGCAGGTAGTCCGCTGCTTGAGGGCTGTCCGTCCGCGTACTTGTTGATCTCCAGGCGCAAACATGCGGAGCGGGGAGCAGGACGATCTGTCTCTGCCATGTCGGAGACAGAGGAGAGGGAGATGGGTTAAACCCTGGCTGTTGTAAACCAATATCGACGCCTCCTGCTTTTTTTCTTTCTCTAATTTTTTTCTTTCTTGCTTCATCTTCGTTTATGGCTGCGGATTGATTGATCACAAAGCTGGTACGTGCTGGTTTGATTCAGTGCAGCATGACTACAACCCATCATCGTGTGCTTTTTTTTAAAGCTTGTATGGCTGTCTGGACTTTGCATCCTGTCAGTTGTGATAGCTTTTCAGTGTGAGCTCTCTGCCTGCCTGCTGCAGCAACATGGAGCATCCCCTTCTAAAAAAATAAATAAAATAAAGACTTTCTGATTTTCATTTAAATATTTCTGTTTTAGCCTTATTTACATACTCCTTGTAGCAGCGTTTGCACAAGAGGGAGTGGTTTTTCTGTAATGTTTACCTGCTTTATTGAAGACTGGACTATAAAGGAGGAACAGGACGGTTCAAATAGTGGGTTTTGTCATGTTTAGCGCAGTCCAATCTGTTACAGTGTGTTCCCAAGGCATCCTGCATGTATGGCTTCCTTATTCATTTTAATTTTTAATATTATCATATGTTTTTAGACTCTGAACCTGATCCGATTGTCACTCCTTATGGGTTTTAGGAAGAGTGAAAAAAAACATAAACTTTGCGTGACTGTGATTAAATATCCCACCTGAAGGCCTGGTTTGCCAAACATGTGTGGAGTGGGGTGTTCGGGTGCCACGTCTACAGTCATGAGAACCAACAGGACATGTTGGACCCCTGAAACAATATTTCCTTTTGGGTCGTCCCTCCTTCTGAGAAAGATAGCTGCACGCAGATAGAAAACTGCGCCCCCAAGGCGTTTCAGCACCTCTGGGCTGGACAGCGCTCGCTGTGCGTCCCACCCACAGCACTGCATGGGCGTCATTGAGCAGAGAGCAGAGAAAAAGAAAAAGCTACAACATGCAAATGGATAACTATGCCCCAGTGCAAGAAGTGCATGCATGAAAACGGCTTCAGTTGTTGTTGTTTTTGTTTTACCTGAAAGACCACAATTAGGTCAGCCAAAGTACTTTTGCAAACTTAAATGTCAACAAATTACAGTTTTAAACCGTTTATGTCATGAAACATGGGGGTATTTGTAATCCAAGGTGCCAAATGTTTCTGTGTTAAATCGCCAGAGCTAAACATTTGACAGTGCACGCAGGTTTTTAAGGCATGAGTCATCTCTACAATCCCATGTGTTGACTTGTTTATTACTGCTTCAGAAAACAAAAGAAAAAACTTAAAAAGTCGACTATTTGATTTTACATAATATACGAAATCAAAGAAAAGATTAAAAAACAACTTTCTCATCTGGTATAATTTCCTTCCTGTTATTATCTATTCCGGTGCTGCTGATTTTTGCCAATATATATAATTAATTATGTTTCTTTTTAGTGACTTGTTGAGATTATGACAGCACAAACTAAACCAGGACTCTGTTTCTTACATTGTTTATATGGGTGAGTCATCTCAGTAATTCCCATCTGCTCACAAAAGCGTTTTCAGTTTATTCATGATGGGCTGTTTTAAGTTGATTGTGAGTACAGCCTGATCCTGGAAAAGTAAACTTTGGTGAAGTAACCAAACTGATGAACAAATATGCTTTTTTTAAATCGTTTTACTTCATTCGTTTTTAAGGAGTTGTAAAGTTGTTATAGTCAGATCAATGATCTTTTTTTATTCTGTGGGCATCTTTGTTTTTTGTGGCAAAAAGCAAATATTTAGAGCATATTTACAAATTTTTCCACTCCTTAGTATTTTTACATTGTATTTTATCATTATTTATTATAATTATTATGATTGTTAATATTATTCTTTCATTGCATAGAAAAAAACAAATTTACTTATATATTTGGCTCTTTCTGTTTATCGTGGATGATGATATTCTATGCTTTAGCCTAAACAGAAGCTGGTGTAGCACATAAGGTAAATCAGCTGAAACTTGGTTTCAGCAGTTCAGTGGAAAAGTATTTTTGCCATTGTTTTCTATATAAGACTAGGAAATAAATAGACAGTTTAGTCACAGGTTGGATTTCAATATACTATGAGCAATTTTGAAGTTATGACTTGTTTTAACCAGGCTACTTAAAAGTCTAACTAATTTTTTGAAATTAACTAATAGTTAATGTTTGTTTTTGTGATTTGTTTTTAGATACCACAATGAAAGAAAAGAATGATCAAGCGTAGTCCATAGTCCTGGATGTTTCTTCCTCAACCCAAAGTCACTATGGAAAAATCCTTGGATCTAAACAAAGCTGGCTCCCGGTCGACATCATCCCTGCCACCTGAGCCGGTGGACATCATCCGTAGTAAGTCCTGTTACCGCCGAGTCCGGCTGAATGTCGGGGGTCTCCCACACGAGGTCCTGTGGCGAACGTTGGACCGGTTGCCACGGACTCGCCTGGGGAAACTGAGGGACTGTAACTCCCATGATTCTCTGATGGAAGTCTGTGATGACTACAACCTGGAGGAGAATGAGTACTTTTTCGACCGACATCCAGGGGCCTTCACGTCCATTTTGAACTTCTATCGGACGGGCAAGCTGCACATGATGGAGGAGATGTGTGCTTTGTCCTTCAGTCAAGAGCTTGATTACTGGGGCATTGACGAGATCTATCTGGAGTCCTGCTGCCAGGCGAGGTACCACCAGAAAAAGGAGCAGATGAATGAGGAGCTGAAGAGAGAGGCTGACAACTTAAAGATTAGAGATGGAGAGGAATTTGACAACACCTGCTGTGCAGAAAAACGGAAGAAACTTTGGGATCTGCTGGAAAAACCAAGCTCATCTGTTGCAGCAAAGGTAATTTTAATATGAATGTTGGATTCGAGCTGAACATAAAACTCATATAAACCTTTGTACATGTTGTAATGTATTTACAAGCCAATAGACAAATAAAGTAGCACAAACAGAAACAAGAAAACAGAATATATAATTACTCTTTTGGTCAAAAATCAAGTAGAAACAATTAAATATGGCAAGACCATTGTAATAATAACTTTAGTGCTCACTAAAAATCAGTCAGGCAAAAGGAATCAATAAATCAACTATCACCAAGGAATACACACACACACACACACACGCGCGCGCACACAGACACACACACTCAATTTTTGGATGGATGGCTTGGCATCCTAAAAATTTGACATACCCTCAGAATCATCAGACAGACACCAACATGGGTCTCAGATTGCTTTCTCTGTAACTGTTTGAAGACATTGTTAACCTTTAATTATATATATATATATATATATATATATATATATATATATATAGGTTCAGATTTTTTGAGTGTTGATAATGTTACACATGTAAAAGAAAAATTTACATGAAAAACAACAATCAGACAAACTGCTTTCAGCCTGGTTTTGAATGTGTGTGGATGGAAGGGTGTAATTTCGAGTTACGTCTTCCAGGAGGTAAATCAAATGTTGTAGCTCTCTGTGTGGGACTTACCAATACGTGTGTTAATTTTCTTTTTCTTTTTTTACAGTTAATTGCAGTTTTCGTATTTCATTAAATGCTCTGATCTGCTGATTTTACAGACACATCTTCTCTACCCTAAAAAACCAAAAACATACACCTGCTATATATTTCACATTGTGAGTTATTTTGCGTGCTTTGAATTATGAATGCGCATCTTGGAAATGTCTGATTTTAGATTTCTCTCTGCACTTCCCTCTATCTCTTCACTTTCACCACTGACTCTGACTTGGGATTTTTCTATAGATAGTTTATTGTCAGATTGATAATAAGTGTAACATTGTGTCTACTTTGTAAGTCGCTTTGGATTATGCATAAACATAAATATAAGATTCGATTGTGGAACATCATAAACATAGTGTTACAAAAGCATCAGTGGTATGGTGTGTGTTTAAAGATTTTTAAAGTTTGATTGTTTTTTTATATTTGCGATAAAAGGTTATTATTTAGTGTTGTATGGATGGATGGATGAATTAGTATAGGATGGATTTATGAATTGATGGATGAATGAAAACCTAATATTTATCCATACTTTTTCATTTTACTTTTTTCTGTAATAATCCAGATTTAGAAAATACTTTAATCTAATTCCAGACTTCTTGTTGGGGATTCCTTTTCTTCCTTCAAATACATAACAGGGCATGTCTTTATGGTAAGGGAGTCGAAATGTTGGTATCCAAGAGAAAACTGTATTCAGAAACATTTTAGTTTTAGTCCGTAGGTATACTTTGGATATCAAATATTATAAAGACATTCCTAAAGCAATGAATGTAAAACAAAATAGCAGCAATAGCCCTGTTGCATCAGTGTGTACAACCATTTTATTTTCGTAAAGCACTCTCTGATGCAATTTCAGTCTTCTTGATGTCACAACTGCATCAAACTAAACAAAAAATTCTAAATAGTAATATTAGGATGACAACCAAAAAACAATACAAATGGTGAAAAAAAATAATGAATTGTAACACAAATAAATAAATTGAGTGTGGATCGTCATTACCAAACATAAACTACCCAAAATAAATTATACGGAAAACCAAGTGGTCACCAAAACCACAGACAATGATTATATTATACTATATTATATTGGCAGAGCAGGATTAAAAGACAGAAGTATTTTTTTAGTGAACATCCCGGCCTAATTTAAAATTTTTTTGCTTAAAGCTTTGTGGAAGAATGTGTTTCTAAACTTGAAATCCTAATTAAAAACATCATATCTACAGTGAAATACAGTTGTTATAAAATGTAAGAAAGACTTACTTTTTATAAAATAAATGGTTGAGGAGTACAAATCCCTTGGTGTTTATCTGGACAGCAGACTGGACTGGAGACGCCGCAGTGAAGCTTTCTACAAGAAGGGACAGAGTAGACTCTACTTCTTGAGGAAGCTAAAATCTCTCAAAGTTTCCAGCAAGATGTTGCAGATCTTCTATAAGTCTGTTGTTGAGAGTGTCATCTCCTCGGCTATCATTTGTTTGGGCAGCAGTGTCAGAACAATGGACCTAAAAAGGCTTAACAACCTGATACAGAAGGTTGGGTCTGTTCTGGGGATTTTGCAAAGAAGGATTTTACATAAAATCAAGAAAATCATAGGCAGCCCTTAACATCCTCTTAATGAGACTCTTCAGTCAGAGGCTCCTTGCATAGTTGTAACACAGACTGCAACAGAAGATCTTTCCTGCCCATAGCCATCACAATCTACAACCACTCCATAGTTAACTGAGGTACTTCAACACACTTTAATTACCCTTTGGGATAGATAAAGTATTTTTGATTTATTGATTGATTTGATTGATTAAGATCATTATTAGTTCAAGAGGCGTGATTAAACGTAGATTTTTTGTTCTGACTGATCTATTATTATTATTATTACTAACATTATTATTATTATTGTTATTATTATTATTATTATTATTATTATTATTATTATTATTATTATTATTAATAATAATAATAATAATAATATTGTTGTTGTTGTCTTTAGCCATATCTTAATGCTCCTTAATTGTAAAAGGAATCCTTCCTCGTTTATGATGCCTACCCAGAAATTATTACTCTCTGCTATCATTCTTGAAGAACTTATCTTGACTGTATGGCTGTGCAACTATTAGCCATCTTAATTACCATCTCATCAAAACATGATACAAAAATAATTATCTTTATCTCCTGTAATGGGTATATCAAACCTTCATCAACCTGCTTTTATAAAATTAATCTAAATTTTTCACTTCTGTACTCCAGCATTGTTATGCACATACCTGGAAACAGATATGGAAACACATTTATAGAACAAACATTTATAGAAATGTATGTACATTTCTGTGTTTGTGCAAAAAATATGATAATAACCATAATTAATCAAAGATATCAGATAATTTGAGAAACATATATTAAACATACTTTACTTATTCTAATGTAAAGGAATGGCAAGACCTACGCAAAGGCGAGTTTGAAGTTGTAGAGTTTAGTCAATTATTAATAGATAAACAGTGAAGTTCGGTTATTGTGTTGTGTTACGATATATAGCAGAATTTGGTTGAATAAGCCTTAAGCATTTTTTTTGTCATTTGTGAAGTAATTAAATTCTTTGCACAACTACACTTTATGTCCATTTATTTTAAAGCCCCATCTGATTTCTCCTATCAGCCGTGCTCACCCTCAGTCCAAAGAAGATTGGTTTTGCAACTGCAACCTTTGTGTTAACATGAAAAAAACCTTTGATCATGTCTTCAAGGTCTGATATTTATGAAGAATCAAAGAACACATTTTTCCCAGCACCTGCTCCTGGCAGGGCAAATGCCATGCATTGTTTTGCCCTACAGCTTGTAATGTATAAGAAATAAAAATTAAGGAATTTGCAATTTGCACTGAACAATGTCCGCAGTAAGGACTTGGGAGGACTGTCTGCTCTGAGTTGTACACAAACAGATAAGTGCTGCATCTCTGTGAGGGAAATGTCTTCTTCAGATGAATCAAAGAAATGCAAAATCAATATTTATTATGTTTCACTGAAGGTAATTCTGTAGTCTAAGAAAGTAAAGACCAACTCGAGTCGACCATTTATTACCGTTTCAGATTTCATGTTCTCATGTGTTGAACTTTACAGAAATATCAGTAAAAAGCCCTTTGTAGTGCTTAACTAAAATGAGCACAGAACTTCTTTCTGAACAATGATCCACATTTCTTTTGCTCAGTATTTGTCTGCAAATCCTAATCTTTTAATTTACCCATTAGTGAATATGTTGACTTTCTACTTATATTAGACCACTAATACATATTGGTATTGGTTTTTAAATGCAATAGAATTTTCTCAAAACAAAAAACAACAACTTTAATTTGAGTACAGGTTTAAAGTAGGGAAGAAATCCCACTTAAAAAAAAAAATACGGATTATGTAACTTTAAATCAGCTTTATTTGCCAGGTACATACAGGACATACTAGGAAATCCCACTTTAAAAAAATGGATTATGTAACTTTAAATCAGCTTTATTTGCCAGGTACACACAGGACATACTAGTAATTTATTTTGGTGTAATTACACTGAGGCAGCCATTTGCGTCACCAGGTAGGCAGTAGCGCAAAGGGTCTTGCCAACGGACCCACACTGGATGCTGTGGTGTATTTTGCCATGGGCTGGATTTGAACCCATGACCTTCCAAGTCCTGGAAGTCAGGCAACATACCACTTGAGCTATCCAGCTGCATATTGGTATTAGCTCATAAAAAAATATAACTGATTAAGATTTGTATTTTTTCCTTAAGAATCAAGAATCAAGGATCAGTTTATTTATATAGCGCCAAATTACAACAAATGTCTTCTCAAGGCACTTTACAAGAAAATCGATTAAAATCAAAGATACATCATAAACAAATCAATCTGAAAAAGCTTCCAATCTAAGGAACCCCAGTAGATTGCATCGAGTCATTGATATGCAGCATTCACTCCTCTGGAATCAGCAGACCGAAGCAATGGTTGTGCTGTCGTTGACTTTACAACAATCCCTCATACTGAGCATCCATGTAGCGACAGGAAGAAATCTCCAGCAGAACCTGGCTCAGTACAAGCAGCCATCTGCCACGACTGACTGGGGGGTTGAAGAGACAGAAAACTAAAATAGATGCACAGGATACTGAAAAAAAAGAGTTTATAGCAGCGTCACTGGAAGCACCTCAGCCCATGTTCTCATCCAAGAAGCTGTCTCAGCTAACAGAACGCCAGACCAGGTGTGGTTACTATGGAGAGAAGAACACTAACAGAGAAAACAAAAGGCTAACAAGGTTGAAATAACGGTAACTAAAGCAGATTGGACAAAGGAAGAAAATAGCAGAGAGAAAAGTGTTCAGATCGTCCTCCAGCAGTCTAAGCCTATAGCTGCATAACTATAGAAAACTTAACCCTGTAGAGTGAGACATGAAGAAGCAAAGGAGAACCGACTGTCAAGACTGAGTTCTTCCCCCAACCGGATTAGGCTGTCTTCTCTGCCTCTTCTCTACCTCTTCCTAACTACAAACTTTATCAACTTTAAGCCTAGATTTGAAACTAGACAGGGTGTCTGCCTCACGGAATAAAGCTAGAAGCTGGTTACACAGGAGAAGATCCTGATGACTAAAAGATCTGCCTCCCATTCTGCTTTAAGAGATTCTAGGAACCACCAGTAAACCGGCAGTCTGAGAGCAAAGTGCTCTGTTAGGGACATAAGGAGTAATCAGATATATGATGGAGCTTGAATAGTGAGGGCTTTCTATGTCAAAAGAAGAATCTTGGAATCTATTCTAAGTTTGACACGGAGCCAATGAAGGGAAGCTAAAATTGTGGAGATATGATCTCTCTTTTTAAGTTTCATCAGAACTCTTGCTGCAGCACTTTGGACCAACTGAAGACTTTTAACTGCACTTTGTGAAATTTTGTTACAATAGTCCAGCATTGAAGTAAAAAATGCTTGGACTAGTTTTTCAGCATCTGTCGTAGAGAGAATATTTCTAATTTTTGGTATATTCCTAAGGTGAAATAAGGAAATCTTACAGACCTGTTTTATATGGGATTTGAAAGACATATCCTGATCAAAAATAACACCAAGGTTCTTTACATCGTTAACAGATGCCAATTTTATGCTATCCAGGTTAAGCGGTTGACTAAGCAATTTCTTTTTTAGAGGTTCTGGTCCAAAGATAACAACTTCTGTCTTTTCAGAGTTCAAGAGCAGAAAGTTTAAAGTCATCCACATTTTTATGTTATCTAGACATACCAAACTGACTTGATTCATCAGGATTTATAGATAAATACAGTTGTGTATCATCAGCATAAAAGTGGAAATTAACACCATGCCTTCTGATGATTTTAGCAATAGGGAGCATGTATATAGTAAATAGAATTGGGCCAAGTACAGAACCCTGTGGTACTCCACAAGTAACCTTACAATGCGGAGAAGATTTGTCATTTAGATGAACAAACTGGGATCTATCAGACAAAAACGATTGTCTGACGAGCCTGACTGCCATTAGCTACCGAGATGAGATCCTCAGACCCCTTGTGAGAGAATGTGCTGGTGCAGTTTGCCCTGGCTTCCTCCTAATGCAAGAAAATGCTAGACCTCATGTGGCTGGAGTGTCTCAGCAGTTCCTGCAAGAGGAAAACATTGAAGCTATGGACTGGCCTTCCCATTCCCAAGACCTGAATCCTGTTGAGCACATCTGGGACATCATGTCTCGCTCCATTCACCAACGTCACGTTGCACCACAGACTGTCCAGAAGTTAGCGGATGCTTTAGTCCAGGTCTGGGAGGAGATCTCTCAGGAGACCCTCTGCCATCTCATCAAGAGCATGCCCAGGCGTTGTAGGGAGGTCATACAGGCAAGTGAAGCCCACACACAATGCTGAGCCTCATATTGACTTGTTTTAAGGACAATACATCAAAGTTGGATTAGCCTTTAGTGTGTTTTTCCACTTTCATTTAGTGTGTGACTCCAAATCCAGGCTTCCATTGGTCAATAAATTCAGCCTTGTACAGAACAAAGTATTCAATGAGAGTATTTCATTCATACATATCTGGGATGTGTTATTTGAGTGCTCCCTTTATTTTTTTCAGCAGTATATATATATATATATATATATATATATATAACCCCAAGCACCTTACAAAATCCCTCATGTTATATAATTCCAACGATGGTAAATATTATAAGAGAAGATTAATTGCTGTTCTAAGACCTTATGATCATAGGACAATGATATCAATAATTGTAAAAACAATCATTCTTTAACATGTGAGTTTTTTTCAGCTTTTATAAATGGATGTCTTTCACATTAAGATTACGCCTCTGAACTAAAATATTATTTTAAGGCGGCTTTTAAATATCTTTACCAGGAGTGCCAAGAAATGGGGCCAACTCTGTAATTAACATCATGACTTGACTTTGAGGTGAGGTAAGGCTGTTTCACAGCTTAGGATATCCTTCTGCATAAACAGAGTAACCTCCACAGAACAAGAAGCTGAGTTTATCAGTTCCTAATTAACTTAAAAGGGCAACATGAAACCACAGACCATGTTACTAAAAGCTTTGATAGGGGTTGATGTATTGTCTTAGGTATTTGTAATACGCAACTGTGGGCTTGTTGAGTGGTGCAGCTGCAACCACAGACTCGGTGTTAGCTCGTCAATTATACTGGTCCAGAGATGGGAACGCAGCAACCCATAAACAGATGGTGGCTGGACGAGATGTGAAAAAAACAATCAGTCACCAAGCAACAAAAAGTAAAGTTTTATTATCACTGAAGTTGTGGTTATTGAACATCAGCCTATTTATGTTCCTCACCCTCTCTTTTTTTGTGTAATTACACTTCTGCTATGTGCCTGCAGTTTAACGTCTAACAACAGAAAGGTGAGTATAAGCTTTGATATTTGTCAAGATTTTCAGGGACAATACAAGCATTGCTGCAATTTTCGCTCGCCTCTATGTTTCATTTCCCTCAATGGATCACATCTTCCCTTCCTTTCCTACTTCTACAGGCTCCTCTGTCATACCTCTGACTAAATGTCAGGGAAAAATGTCACATTAATTATTCTCCAGGAAAATCTGGGCCTAATTTCAAGCAACCCCCCCTCCAACTGTTTACATTCATTGTAAGCTGCCTTGTCTCTCTCTGGCACAGATCAGGTTTGAGTCCCCATAAAATGAGATTGTCTCTGACCGCTGGCGCAGCCCTGTTGAAAAGCCACCCTGCTACTGGGGAAGATACTATCAACTACAGCTTGTTTGTGTGCAATTATTGTTTGAAACCTATTTGTTTTATTTTGATAATACAAAAAAAATCTAAATTTTTACATTAGGGTTCTGGTTGAAGACCCAGCACTCTAATGTAAATGTATATCCTGTTTGTTCACCAGAATTTTGTGGATTTCTCAGATTAACCATATTTATACTGAGATTAAATTGTCACACATAGGGCACATTGTTACTGATTAGGTTAGTTCTAAGTGATTGCATTATATATATTTTTTATGATATCTGGGTTACTGCAGAAAGAAATGCATTCGTATGTTATTTAGAACCATATGTATTTTTTTACACATGCAGTTTGTGTTGGTGCTTCACATAAAACTGTAAAAAGTGCACAATATTACATTTGGAAAGTTTCAAGGTATTTGGACACTTTGGCAAGATATATTTCTGCAACAAAGTGAACTCATTGGATCAGTGGGTTCAACTTTAATTGGTTTAATGACTTAAATGAAGCCTTAACATTGAAATTTGCTGCCATGTTAGTCCTCACCACATCCAAAAAAGAGAAAATGCCATTTCTTATATTTTTCTGTGGCTAAAGTGCCTTGGACGGCAGGCGACAGATTCCAATTATGCTTCTCTCATGTCACACTTAAGATGACATATAAATACGGTTTGGTCATAGTCATAAATCAGTCTGCGGTGTAATGCCTGACACAAAGCCACCAGACGAGAATTCATCACTGTTTCTGACAGCTGTTTAGTCACCTCAGGTCAGATGATGTATTATGGTGAGCTACAAAAAAACAAGACAAGAATGCAAGGTTCAGACCAGGGCTTTTTATTCTACACATGGTTACAAAAATTGATCGTGGTTTTGCACAAATATAAAATGCATGAAATGTTCTCTATGTTTAAAGGAACCCCTGATAAACAGGTTAAAAATTATTTAAATTTTCTATTGCTGTTACACAACCGCATACATGAAAATCCAGTCTATCACAGGGCATCACAGAGACGCACAGGACAAACAACCATGAACGCTCACACTCATACCCATAAGGACAATCCAGAGTAATCATTAAGCCTAACATTTATGTTTCTGGACTGTGGGAGGAAGCTGGGGTACCCAGAGAGAATCCACACATGCACAGTTAGAACATGCAAAATCCATGCAGACAAAGACAACTTTGCAACATGGGTTACATCTCATATGACACAGCAAAGCAATCACGCTTACTACTCTGTTTGTCTTAGCTGTCAAGACAAGGCGCACACAAATAATAAAAAGAAAACAAATACATGTAAAGTTGAACTGGGGCTGTCATGATAGATTTATTTAGGTATTTTAGAGCTTTTTTACACATTTTCATAAAAGGTGCCAACATTTGTGGAGTGCAATGTACGGATTCTGAATAATTACTTGTTAGCAGAGTCTAACATCTGTTGTGAAGAATTCTGACATAGCCTTAACATATAACTTGGGATAAGTTATTAACTTCACTGTAGACAATTTTTGTCCAACTTTTCTTTGAAGAATTGTGTTTTAGTGAATATGATAGACTCTTTTAAGCTTTCTCGTTCAGAGTGGCAATGTAATTTTTATTTGTCTGAATGAAAATAACATGATCATCTAAAAAAAAATAAGAAAAATCTAAAGCAAGACAAAAAAAAATAAAATAAATAAGGACTCATTATTTCTGTGTGAATATCTCTACACCGGCTACGAGTTTCTTTCAGCTTCCTTTACAATCTTGCTTTTACCCTTTAGGTCAATTAAAAATTGTTTTTTATTTATTTTATTTATAGCTGTTAAAGTCTTACACATCAGCCTAGAATCTCACATCAGCAACTCATAGGCTGCTAGTTTGTAAATAAAGTAAAATGCTTTGATTCAAACCCAAGCTGATAAAATAGCATATGTCAAAAATTAAAGTTGCGTCAGGATTACATAAACATCTTTTTATCTCAGCCCTTTTCTCACTCTGACATTGGCTTGAAGTTTTTGTCTCAGCATCATAAAAGTGAAGCTGAAACAATAGGTCACAAATAACCTCATAAAAGAATCCAACTTCCAAACATATGAACTTAGCTTTAAAGTACACACTATGCTTACACATTATTTAAGTAAAAAATAAAATAAAATAAAAACTCAACAATAATAATAAAAACAGGTCATGCTAACAAATGTTACAATAAAACCAACTGAGGCAACTGAGATGACAAAATAACTTAAGAAGGGTGTTTTGCTGTTGAGGGACATCACGTCTTTCGATTTTGCCTAGTTTGCTGATCAATACAATTCATATTTGTCAAATACAAAAAAAAAAATGCAAAGAAAAAAACAGTCTTTAAACACCACAACATAAGCCTGCATTCCTAATACCATTAAATATTTAAACTGATGTATCAAAATGGCTGCTCTCCAAAGGAAAGGAAATTATGCTTCAGTATCTACTTTAAAGTAACTCCTGCTTTACTGTGAAAATAACGGGTTAATTATGCCGTTTTGTTCCGTACATGCACAGATTTAAACTTTTTTTAAAAAGCCAACGAGACCAGACGACACACACAATGAGTATTGAAGGATTGTGAGCCCCAGTGTTTGCGTTATTGCCTGTTGCTCTCTCGCTGTCACAGTGTCCTCGTCAACAGCTTTGCAACCAATAGAACCCTAGAAGTCAAAATCCTCCGTAGCAATAAATTCATCTACAGTGGCATTTCAAGTCTGAGATTTAGACAGGGTAAAAGCGCTATTTTGTAGCAGCTTGTAATTTACATAAAATGCTAAACACAAAGATTTATTGTCATGGAAGTGCCAATGGAATTCATTTATCCTCCCCGGACTTTGACGGATGTTTATTTTTTTTACACAGCCACTGGAAACAGAAATGTACTTCAATCCAACTGCAGGCGACCAGAAGATCACAATTTTACGACACTATGCGCTGGTCATCCTGGGAAATGCAGTCTTCCTTTAGGCCAAACACTAACCTTTTGTCCACAGTGGCGCCAAAACCGGAAAGTTCTTTAGTGTTGCTTTAAACCAGTGGTGGGCAATTCCAGTCCTCGAGGGCTGGTGTCCTGCAAGTGTTAGATGTGTCTCCGCTTCAACACACCTGAGTCAAATAATTTGGTCATGAGCAGGACTCCAGAGGACTTGACTTATAATGGCGAGGTTCGTCAGCCATCTGATTCAGGTGTGTTGAACCACGGATAAATGTAAAACTTGTAGGACACTCGAGGACTGGAGTTGCCTACCCCTGCTTTAAATAAATGAATACGGTTGAAACAATAGAGAATGTCAAGTTTTAACACACTGCTTTAGAAAAAAAAATCACAATAAAAAATACATAGAGGAGTCCCAGTTATGTTGTGATCTATTTGGGAATACAGCTTCTCATTCAGATTCTGCGAAGAAGTAAGAAGAAATGTTGACCAAGGTACTTAGCTTACTCTACATTTGTCTTGATTAGGCACCTGGATCAACATAAAGCTAACAGTGTTGCAAAGATGTATTTTTATATATATATATATATCTTAAACCTATTTACTCGCTTTAGAAACTTTGAAACAATTTATAAAGGAATGCATTTGCCTAAATACATTGATTGAAAGATATTTTACGTCATTTCAGGTAGATAAAATACTAGTGTACTACGTTTGTCAAGGAGCACAGATTTTAGCCCAATGGAAATACTGCCAATAGCTGTAAACGTGGATATTAAAGCTGCAAAACTGTGCGTTCTCACATTGTGACCAGTGGAGATTAATTTGCTTTGAAAACCAGAAAGGAGCTGCTGTTCCTGGCACCTCTTCATGGGCTGTGGAGGTGGTCAACAATCATGGGCTGCTGCTTCAAAGCCTGGCAAGCTCCTTTGTTCCTTCAATTTGTAGTACAGCTGTTATGTGAGACACAAAAGACACGAAAGACGTCATTGGCCCAGGGAGGAGCTAGCCTTTGGCGGTGTAGGGGGGGGACTGTAAAGTGACATCCTGAGAGTTTCAGACTGTAAACGTGAAAGAAAAACATAATAAGTTTGTAAAAATTGAGATTTCAGACCTAAATAAAGCTATTTAAATTAGAGCCTCCAGGAAAGTAAACTTTATGGACAGTTTCTGCTTGGTAATGTGGTTGTCTGTAGAATAATATTTTTTGTCAAACAGTGTTAGCAAAGCACATCATCATGACATCAAACTGAATTTTCTTCAACAAAAGTTAAATTCGTAAACAAAAATGTGCCTTAAAAATTTTACTGTTTCTGTACAGTGAACATCAGGGTCACATTATGAAAAGGGGGATTTATAGTTTGCAATGTATCCGACACAAAGACCCTTGTTCCTTGGCCTTAGTAAACTCAAATTGGACATATAAATTTGGAATTATGTCAGAGTCGAAACCAAAGCAAGGTTATCTATTCAGACAGATTCTCATGGGATACAATTTAGAATGAGGAAATGCCCCAGGTGGAAAGAGTTCACCTGTTTGAGCCAAAATGTACTGTAGTTCTGACAATCCACAACCATAATGACAGCTAACGTTTTACAGTGCAGCTTAAACAACCAGTGAAATAATTATGTTTGCTTTTAAATCTTAAGTTGTAGTCAGTTTATCTTGGATTTCTTACTGAGGTTTTTTCCTTGAGTCGTTTACATGCATGTTTATCGGTTCTAAATGTGAATTCTGCTGTTGTCACCTCAATTACGTGACACACTAGGAAAGCAGTCATGCAGATTATATACAAAGGGCACAAACTCTACATAGTTCATGATAAGGTTAAATGACTTAATTTGTGACTTGCAGGGAATGTAAGTGGTTCAACTTGATCCATCTTCCCTCTGTTATGTTTTTTTGTTATTCTTGGCAGTTGGTATTGTTTGGCAGGCCCAGACAAGCTCTATAGAGTTACTTAAAAACAACAAAATGTTTTCTTTGCAGTCTGTTGGCATTTACCTGTGTTTTCATAGCTGAATGACCCGTAAACTGTACAGGGTGCTTTTATGCAACCATACAGAATACATTTAAACTAAAGAACAAATCATATCTAGATTATCATGTACTTCTTCTTTGTTTGTGAGGTTATTTTACCTCTTCCAAGAGGATTTTATTAAATATTATTTATTTATTTATGTATCCATGTATGTTAAGCCCTTAAAACTCCAAATATGCAAACTACATTCTTTTTGTATTTTTTGTTTAAAACCTTGTGTTGCCCTAATGCATAGAATTGTTTCATAAATAAAGATGTTTTAAATAATTCATTGAACACACCCAAATGTGACGGTTTTAGTATTTTATTTACATGGAATAAACTAAAATTTTCATTTAAATAACTACAAAAATACATTTAAATAACTCTAAATCTGACAGTGTTTTTATACATGTACATCTAGATATTATATACGTTGTTAGATGTGAAATTACGTTTATTTTATATTTTTAATAGCTGTACAAAGACATTGGAACAGTAGGAATAATCAGAGTCCTTTTCGACTTTGTGAGAAAATCCTCTTATTTAACTTTTGTTGGTTTCATAATTCAGTCTTTGGTTGCCTTTAGACCAAATTAAATTGACTACGCTCGTATAAAACACATCCGCAGTTCCTGTGGCAAAAAGAACAAAAAGCATCTTGTGTAAGTTTTATGTCTCCCGTTAGTGCATAAAAAAAGCAATACAAACAATTTCAGTTTGTTCTCAGCTCACTGCATCTTTTTACACAAAAAGAAAATACATGCTGGGACACAGATGCTCTGGAGGAAACATGTGCATGCTGAAAATAAAATATTTAACACAGCTGCCTGGCAGAAAAAAAACAACTCTTATCAGCTTTCCTCTATTTTGATACAAAGACATGTGTATACCCGGCATGTAAACTGAAGATATCAGCAGCAAAGTGTATGAAATATTTTATTGAAGAGATGGTGCTTTTAGCTTGACTGTGGAGTTAAAGTGGAGTTTGTGCTTGATGGAAAAAAAAATGCTGTCTCACTGTACAATGTAAAAATATGTTGTGGAAGACTGTGAATGAGGGGTTATTATTGCATCTCTGTGTAGGGTTTCAAAATCAGAGCCAGCAGTAAAACGGAGACCTCATTGATGTCTGTTACTGCTGAATCATGTATATCTGTGAGGCCAGGGTTAAAGCAGGCAGGGATTGTTCCAAAGCACTTTGACAAAAGCTTTGTCATCATGGTTGTAAGCTACATTTAACTTTCTTTCCTCAACAGTATGTATATTTTATTACTTTAGTCAGGCTCAAAATAATTTAGAGCTGTACTTCAGCTTACCCACTTAGTCTTCAAGCAGCTGACTTTATTTATTGCATCCTTAGGATTGTCGGATTAGTACTTATACGTAACCTCCACATTTTTTTGCACAATGTTTTAGAATATCTCTCATTAAATAGCTGAAATGAGTAAATAGCAACTATATTTATATGGTAGAATTTGGCTGTTTTAAAGCAATTGAATTATAAAAGGCATTACAATCTATTGAACACTGGTAATTTTAGTGCAGGCAAAGTTAGTGTTACTTTATAAAATAAAAGGTTATGGATGCCACAGAAAGTAGAAATTGATCATGGTTCCAGTTGTATTCTTGCACCTGCTCTTTCAAATCATTTTAAAAAATCCTTTTGCTTTTAAGTACAGAATCCAATCCTTATGATTGCTGCCTGTCCGCTTGCCCACACAATCAGCACCCCACAGTTTCCAGCAATATCAACCAACAACCCTTTGATTATTTAGAAAGTAAGTTGGATTATATTTTATATCCTTAAATTCTAAAATATTATGAAGTACATTTAGTTATATCCTAATCTGATTTTTTTATTTTGTAGCATTTAGAAACCTAATGCTGACGTGACTCTTTATGCAATAAAGCAAACAGCCTGAGCAAAACAGATGCACAAAAATGTAAAGGGTTTCTCTGGTTAATATATTCCATACAAAATTTTGTGAGAATACATGATGACAGTGGCTGATAAATTATTCTGTAAAGAAAACAAATGAATATGTCGTTCAACAATAGAAAGGAGGGGGCAGTGCAACTTTGTTGTCCAAAAATAGTTGTGTAAACCATGATTTTCTGAAAGACATACCTAGAATAGAATTTAAATCGTTGTGTACAATGTTAAAGCAAGGCTTTGGCAATACTATCAAAAAAATAACACTTGAATGTCTGATGTTGCAGGACAGACAATATTAAGGACTGCGGTTGCAGACCCCTGCTTTTGATGATAAGTCTATGGGTGCTGATGTGAAATGAAGATTTGTTTTGAAGATAAATAAATGAAGCTAATTCAAAAACTGACATCTGCCATGTTTAAAACCCTTCACTTTCAAAAGTATCATAGCAGTTTATTTGAATGTTGCTGTCATTCTTTAGATAATTACATATAGTTGCAGTCATGCAGGCTTACTCTACGAGGTTTCCACGATGGCTAAAGTTAGCCATTTAGACAAAAGTAACAGGCATCAGACATTTCACTTGCCCCTGGTTGTTTATAATTATACAAGCTTTTGCTTTTTACAGGTTACCATTATGGAAATTTGACACCGCTGCCATCATAACACTTGAGTGATTATTTGTTCTTTAAAATTAACTCCCATTGTGAAGCATTTACATTTAGATTCAATAGAAAAATATGTTAACAGTCTCAAAGGGTAATTAAATGTTGTTGTAACTCATAATGTTAAAGTGTCTTCCAATATTCCTTGTAGATGTTGATGGATGAATGCAGGAGTGATCTCCTGTGATACTCTGTATTACTGCAGATGTGAAGAGGTCTCTGAAGATACCCTGTTTAAGTTTAAAAAAATGAAAAGAATGCTCAGGGTTTTCTGTAATGTTCTTCATTTTATGAATATTATTTCTTTTTATACTAATCTCATGAGGGTCAACAGCATCCAACTTTTTAGCTAGCAATCTGACATTGATGATGGAAGAAATGGTTTAAAGTTCCTCCTTCTCTTTTTTCCGTCTTTGCTTCTGCTCTTGAACCATTAAACCTTCTTTTTAACTTATGGGATATTTGGTTGTACCTGAGGTATTACTTCAGTTTTTTTTTTTTTGTTAATCAGCTGTTCTAGTTGTAAGCTATCTTGTTGCTATGGTACTGTAAAGTGACATTTGTCCAAAAGAAAGAATATATCAGCAAACATTCTTTCAGCTACACAGCATCCAAAACTGGGGAGAATATTTGTCCAAAGATGTAAAGTGTCTGCCGGAAACGAAGGAGTTGAAGTTTAGGAAAAGAAAAACATTGTAACTGAAGATAGTTACTACAATATGCACCTTGAGCATAGGAACAAGTATTCCTATGTAATCAGTCCCCAACATCTACACTGGGAATATGTTTAGTTGGTACCTTTGATAAAACAATATTTATTTCATGTAGTTTCCTAGTGCTTACTTTAGTAGCCAAACACAGCTTGCTTAGGTGATTGTTAAGTAGTGTCTGTAATAGATGAACCCTCCGAGTTATTTAGAGTCACTTTGCAGATGGGGATGGGATGAGAAGTAGCAGCATAGAGTTCTTGAATCCATGGAACGGTGTATTTTGCAGATGAGCAGCGTAGTTCACACAGCTTCCTCAGGGAAGCTTTAGTGAGGATGTTTAGAACATACAATGCATTGTGTGCTATTGATCCAACTTAAGCTGACAAGTCTGCTACATTAAAACTCAACTTTTTTGGCTGTATACCGAGTTGTGGTTTTACTGCCAATGAGTATCATCTTCAAACAGAAGGTGCTGTGCCAGTGGAATGCTGTTTGTGGAATAGATTTGGAATAGGTAGGTTTGTTTTCTTTACCATATTCTGAACTGAAACCTCAACAGTTCAGCCTTGAGGCATCAGCCTCATGTTGTCCAATAAAAAAAAACAAGCATACTGGCACATGCAAACCTTTAAAAAAATAATAATTCTTAACATATCTGCAAACCATCAGAACTCTTGGGGATCCATAGCTCAGATTGTGTGAAAATTATGCCTTTAGAAGATATTCTGTCACTGTTAAGGTTGTGAAAATAGGTGAGTAAATGACCTTGATGAAAGTATAGAGGCTGTAGGAAAATAAAGGTTTTACCAAGTTGAAGGGGAAGCCAATCCCCCGCTGACTGTAAAAACAATGCAATAGAGAGCCCCAGACAATCCTCACCCAGCCTGTGGACTATTTTCAGTTTTCTATACATAACCAGATAAAATATAAGCACACATTTTTCACCTTAGATAAATCCATCATATTGTGAGCCAAGTTTTTAAATTGCTATCATTTGAATTTTGACATGCATTTCCTGAATTAGCAGTGACTAAGACCTTACCTCAAACCGACTCTGTTCTGTCTTAACGGCTTTAAGGAACCAAATAGGACTTGTCAAAATTGACCAAAGTAGTGTATGTGTTTGCATGTTGGGCTGTGTACCGGGTAGCCTTTGAGCAGTTTAGATCTAAGAGGGTTGGAAATAAAAGTAAAGTGTCGAGAAAAGGCCACAAGCATAAGCAGGCATGACCCAGTTTTAATATATCTAAGATTAGACGGTTTGGTACCTTCTACGTCACAATGCAGGTAGTTTATTTTAGAGGAGCAAGTGTATTTTATGTTGACTTATGATTCTACATTAACCCTAGGAATGAGTGAGTGAGTGAGTGAGTGAGTGAGTGAGTGAGTGAGTGAGTGAGTGAGTGAGTGAGTGAGTGAGTGAGTGAGTGAGGGAGTGCATGCATAACTGGGCCTTGTGTTTGTGTTTGTATGGCAATGCCAGTCAGTCAAAAATGTGCTCCGCCTCTTATTGCATAAAAGCTGGATAGCTCCCATGCAGCATTCTTGGAAAACATAAACAATAAGTAAAAAACAAACAAAATAGCTCTTACAATGGTTCTAAAATGAAGAACGAGGCTGATTTAGATTCTGAAATCTGTATTTTGTTTATTGAGGTTTTTTTTTAAATCAATTCTGCAATATTCACCTGTGTTTTCAGTTCTAAATTGAGTTTTAAAAACAGTTTATTCTGCTTCACTTTTGAATGGTATAACATAAACAGCAGAGATGCTAATAATAACAAAAATGTGTTATTTTTAAATTTTAAATTTGTTTGTGTAAATAAGATACAAAAATGTCAATGCTGGCAGTGAGGAACCAGAGACCTGAGCCAGTAATTGAGAATCTCAGAGACACAAAAATTCAAAGGAGCAAGAATACAACAGGAACCATGAGCCTCAACCGCAGGGACAATCTCCCCACAGCCATAATGCAGAAGCCCCGTGTACCTGCAAATATTACCTTAGAGACCTTGCCAGCAGATCCATCCATAGAACAAGAGACCTGAGGCATTGTTGCTTCCATGGCGATCTCTTCCTTGGGGATGGTAATGGGTTCATATTATCCACTGACCTCTGCAGTCAACAGATGTTAATCCAACAGAGCAGGGGCTTCCAACATTTTGATTGTCATGGACTGGACTTGCCCTCCCATATGGTTTTCCTGACCTTTGTGTATATTATAAGGTCTGAGCAACACACTTATACGCCCATCTTTGCTCACTTGCTTGACTTATTACTGCAGAGTAATTGTCATGCAGTTGGAAATTGTACAAGGAGAGATTTAGATTACAGATATGAAGGCATCAAATCTCAAGCAGCAGTGCTACAGTGTCAATAGGGATGAAAATCTCAGAGGAATGTTTCTGACACCATGTTAAATCAATGTCATGATTGCTTTCAGCAGCTCTGAAGGCAAATTATATATAACTATATGACGTGATTGGTGGATAAAAAAAATTATCACAAAAGTGGTAAGTGGTCTGTGAAAATATCACAACTTTCAGTTCAGTAATTAAGGACATTTTTCTGCTCTGGACTTCCTTATTACTAAATCATAGTTTAGATCCATAGAAATTAGCTTAATCCTCAGTTAAAATTTCAGTTGGTGGTATTTTTTTTTTAAATTGCCAATTATTATTACACCACAAAGAAAAGGGACTAAATGTGGCCAAACAAGATGGAGGCTTTTCATTGTGACTTCCAGCCTGTTTTCTGTTCCATATATAACCTTAACAGTCACTAAGGTACGGTAGAGTGTAAGAGTCAGTTATTTTCATGCAGATTAATTTATATTAACCGCTTCTCATGCAGACTTGTTCCTATTTTAATTGAATTAGTCAGTATACCTTTAAATTGCATCCACTTTGCTTGAAGCTGTCCGTTCACCAAAGCTGTAAGGATTTGCATGCTAATTTGTGTGTAAATTTCAAAGGGATTAACCGCCCTGATATGAAACAGCCTCTAACCTGAGGTTCTACAAGATATGAAGCAATGAGTGTTGCATTGTTACTCTGTCAAACATAGGCATGTGTTTTAGTTGCTGGTGCATTAAGAGTAACCCTTCTTTGCATGACTTCTCTGTAAGTACAAATGTTCACATCTAACATCCGAGTTCACTCGACTCTTTGTCTTCGTTTTTGTGTTTATTAAATTTCTCCACAATCTCTCTCCCTCCCTCTCTCTCCTAAGTTCTCCTTTTCTTTCAGAGTCAATTCTGAAATGTTTAAAACTTCACTGTCACCATCACCATGGTAGCTGTCATCATCGTTAGACTTGCAGCTGGCTTCTATTCAGGCACTGCTCCTGATTGACTGTATTTGCAGAGGAGTTTTGAGTCTTTCTCTATCGGATCCTGTCTTTGGGTTTCAAATCAATGCTTTTCTTCTGTTTTATGTTTTTTTCTGTCTTTGCAATGATGTTAGCAGAGCATACCAGGATGTTTGGTGGTTTCTGTAATAAATAAATGATCATAAACTGTGATGCTGCGTGAACTGCATCATACATTCATTAATGTAAAAGCAGAGTCCCCGTACAATTTGATAGTCTTGCTTCTTTTGGTAGCAGGTTACCTTTGACTAAGACGATCTTAGTATTTCATGTGCCTTTATTAAGTGGCAGGAGTAGATTTTCTTGCATTACTTTTCATATATAAGACAAAATATCTAAATCTGACTAATAGACCTTAGCTTTTTCCTATTCAAGCCTTTTGAACTGCATTGTACCAGAAGTTAAAATCTATACAGAATTAGTCTTCATTGGTGTAGCAGGCCAGATCTTATACTGTTTCTAATTATATAACCACCAAGGACCAGTCAGAGTTTAAATATAGAAGCTAAGTCTGGATTCTCTTCTTTATCTGAAATGCATGAATAATTGAAGAGCAAAGGAGATGAGGTGGGATTCATTCAGAAGATGGATGGTGCAAGCATGGATATCTTACCTACATCATTGGTTTGCTTGGAGAGGGCAGTGTTTCACTTTGGCTGCACAAATTAGAAAGAAATTTGATTAATTTCCCAAAAACGGCTTGTTTCAGACTTTGTTAATAATTTTATGTACCACTCATAAACTTTTACATTGGATAATTGTAAAATGCAGAAATGTATTTCGTTAATTAAATTATAATATCAAGTAAAAGCTTTAAAGTGCTAATTGTTAAAGAAAAACTTGCTTATATTATATAGTGATGAAAGAAGAAAATGTGGCAGGGCGAGTTTGAAATAACTGGAATAATTCAAGTGCAACATTTTAGCAGAATAATTTAGAGAGTTGTCAAACTTCAACACCCAATTATGTGTCATGCCACAATATTTTGATCATGTTTTGACTAGGCTACAATTAAACCTTCATTATATCAATTTGTTTAAATTAATTTACAGATAGTTGTGCCAGTGACAGTTTGATTTCTTTATTTCTACAAAAAACTCAAACAAAGTCAAGCTTTAACCCATTTTATTATTTTTTTTAATTTTGTGGAAATTTACTAATATGCCCAAAGCCTAAGCCTTGTTTATACAACAACGCCTGGATAGTAAGCAATGACAACAGGTTCCAGAGTAAAACTTTTAGAGACAGAATGCAAATCATGGTCATGTAAATGTAAACTGAAAATATCAACATCAAAAGTGACTTCTGTGTTTTGGTCAGAATATTTGGTGTGTTGAAGCAAAATCAGCCTATTGTGGAACATTTATATATTTGCGAAGATGCATAGATTACATGCACTAGGTTATATTTGCACCATCGTCAAAGAAAAGGATTACGAAAACAAACTTTCAGATCAAACATTTACACAGTGACACTGCACTAGTTTCCAGTGTTATTTTCATTTTCATTTTGCTGTTCAGTGAAGACAACTTTTTTCGGATACGCTATGGAAATGTTATGTAAACGCGGCCAAAGAATTTTGATAACTTTGTTACCGTTTTAACATTGATAGATGTCAGTAACATAATTTCCATCTATGTTCATTCATTTTTCCAGATCAGCACAAGATGTACTTCTATTTTATTTTATTTTATTATTCCTTTTTTTTTTTTAAGCCTTCTTGATGTCGTCAGACAGATACTATTGTATTGTTCTATTTTATTGAAGATTATTCAGGATGTGGAATGCTTTTGTTTCCATAATAAAATAAAAACAGTTTTAGTTTTTTTCTTGTTTTTGTTTAATCTTTTTTTGGTTTAGATCACAACACTGTATGCAAAAGAGTTGTGCAAGCATAGTCATGTTAGATATATTTTTTAATCAAAGCTTGTCCTAAAAAAAATAATATGCATTTGTCCTTTCCCTGTGATCCATATAAGAAGACTAAAGAGCCTTTAATTTAATGTCAAAGAATCAAGGTCATAATCTTGTAGCCTCTGGTAAAATCCTCCTGGAGGAAACATGAGATGCAAGTGATTGTCCTTGGCAAGACGTTTGGAGGTTAAGACAAACAAGGCTCTGCTGTTCAAAGTTAAGAGGTGACGCAGGGTGGGGAGCTTACAGCTGAGCCACTGCAAATGTGTCTGTGTATTTCAAGCTATCATGCTGGGGGAATTGTGGAAGACACAGTCTCCTCCCGTCTCTATGGAAACCCCGTCTCTTTTCACAGGCAGCGAGGCAGAGCTGTTCTACATTCAGAATCAGGGGTGTGAATTATTCTGCATTATTACTCGCATAGTATTGACCATTGGCAATAACATCTTTTAGAAAATGAAGATCATTGATGTAGTAATGATGATGCCGGTTAATCTCTTGAAAGGATTAAAGATTAACTGTGTGAAGCAAGCATCTACAAATGAAAGTGTGCCTTACAGACTTATTTAAGAAATCTTAAAATCAGCCCCTTCTAAAAATAATGCTGCTTTATTAAACGTCTGAACTTAAACGCTGTGGCGAAAAACAAAAAGCACAAGAATCAGAAATACAGAAAAGAGACTAAAGTAGCACAAATGATTCAAGGCTTAGTAAGCTTTCAGAAAGGTATAAACACAGGGACAGAAGGGAGGGAGAGACAAAAAAGGAGATTCTGTCAGACTTGCTTTTCACGAGCAGGTCCACGTCGCCACCTCCTGTCAAGCTTTGAGTGGGTTGTCATGGTGACAGTGGCGAGTAGTTGAGGCTGGAGAGAGCGTGTTGCATCGCATCGCTGTGGCCCGCGATGTGGCTCCAAGGATGATGGGAAAGCAAGTCAGCTGTCGGGGGATCTTGCTCGCCCAAGAGCTGGATTCATTCGACTGGAAACAGAAACTGACACCTCTTCAGCCCCTGCCTGTTTAAAGGCTTAGTTGGGAGTTAAGAAGTACTACCTGTCATCATTATGAACGTTAAATGTGCTTCCACGGGTGAGTCGTGGCAGAGTGCCAGCGATGGGTTCAGAGGAACAGAAAGTTCTGCCACTAAAGCACAGTAGGGGAGTTGTGGTTGGTCCCATTAGATCGTGGGTTAGTTCCAGTTGCTGCCACGGAAAAAGTGCTAAGATCCCGGGAGAGGTGAGGGGCTGGAGGTTCCTAAATTGGTACTGGAATAATACAACCAGAGTTACAGTCACTAAAAGAATAATTATAAATATGAACAAAGTAGATGTTACAGGAACATAAATAGAGCAGATGTCAATTTTTTGTATTTTTGGTAATGTTTACTGCTGTGGTTTGGTCTTGAGTAGTAAATACTAGCTAAAACTTGCTTGTACACCCTAGTTTTAGTTCATCACTACTATTGTTGTTTACCGTTTTTCATCAAAGCAAAAACTTGAGCTTGGACTTGAAAACTTGGTGGTAACTTTGTCGCAACTGCACAGTCCTAAGTATTCTATCTTTTACTTATTTGAAAATTAAAAGGATGTGATCATGCATGTGTTTTTTTATTTTGTCAAAACTTAATTTATTACATTGGTGGTATAAAAGTTCAGTCTTACAAAAACAAAACAAACAAAAAACAATCACTTATAAATTTGAAAACACATTATTACTTTCTTTCTCTACCTGTATGTTATTTATACAGAGTTGAGGATTATCTCATCATGTCGTGACCTGGAGTTTCTTTGTCACTATGTTTCGGTGTCTGTCAAAATATATTTAAAAATTGAAAGAAAATGTATATTTAAGTTTGTTCGTTTTTATAAATGCAGTTATGACCATTACCAACTTTGTTTGAATTTGTAAAATATCTCACTGTTAACTAACTAAATAGTATCTAGGAAACAAATTACCAAATGTAAAAGAATGAAACACATTTTTAAGGAAACTTAACACCTGGAAAGGATGACAGAATTAAAACAGATATTAAAATGAGGTCTATCACAAACAGGGCCACACAGGGAGATTTTTTCAGGCCAGGAGTCAGTCATGTAACCAGGCCACCCTGGGCTTGACACGCATGCATGTTCCCACAGATACATGTTCACACCCACACCTAAATGCATGGGCACAAGCAAAACGCATTTGTGCACGTGCGCACACACACTTATAGCAAATTCCAAATAAAAGGCCACCTATTAGACCTACTGTAACTTCGGAAATTGTAATATACAGCAACTTTACTGCTGTTACTGTAATATTACTGATAATATAGATTTTACATAATAATAAGTTTCTAAGTTAGAGCTTTACATAGTCAAATCATGTAAAAAATCAACTGCCTCAGTGGTACATTATCATACTGGGGAAAACTACAGTAAATCCAAGGTTGGAATACACAAATGGTCATGTTTGATCTGGGACAAACAACATCAAACAGCACCAGACAGAAATATTTAACAACACAATCACTTAATAGAATAACGCCAAATTACAAAGAAAGCTTTTATTAAAGTTGAGAGCCATTTATGTCAATGCTAGCGTCAGGTAGTGTTCATGTGTTGTTGCTCTACTGTACAAATGGTTTTGTAACTTCTCCCAAATGCTCAACTTCTCCTGAAGTACCAACAGGACTGGTGTCATCACCATCACCACCTTTGAATAGCAAACACATGTTTACAGTTTTTCCATGAATTATGTATGTAGCCTGTCTCACTGATTTGGCCTTGTACTCATATACATGATAATGATAAGATTATATCCGATTAGCTGGACAAATAAATAATTCAAAAAGTAAATAATAATAATAATAATAATAAATTGGCTTGTAAATCACTGATTTTAACTTCCCAGTCCTTATCTTAATTTGAAGGCTAAACCTATATAGGTTCCATATTTACACTGTAGACTGAATGTGTGCAGCCTCAAGTTCCTTTAGGGGTCTCCGTATAAACTTTAAACAAACAAATGTTGGTATAAATGTATTACTAAAATTAAAAACATATATATTTAACCTTAAAATAATATCTGTACCAACATTCTGTGTGTGCGTGTTGTGTTTTTATAACTTACTTGTAATCTTTATTTTAATGGGAACAAAGGGGGACTGAATAAATAAATCTGTCACTTTTCTGCATTTTGCCGCGTCCTCCTCCAGCGCCTTTCTCTTCTTGTCTCCCTCTCTGTTCCTTTTACCCCGTCGGTTGACCCGAGTCGCTTCTCCTCACTTCTTGCACCGCTCGCTGATTGCGCGAGCTGCGGTCAACAGACACACGCCACGCCCCTTCCTCCACACCTGTGTGGTTGATACGGACGTTTGGGGCGGGTCTTAATCGAAATAAACCAATCGTCTTCCCCTCCGCTCATGCCGCTTGACTGAGTGGCTCTGTGGCTTGTCCCCGCGCTGGTCTGTCTATCTGATATTCGCACTGCCGGCAGACTTTTTTTCTTTCTTTTACAGAGACGCAGGCCAATATTAGGCCGGCGCTTCGGGAATACTCCCGGTTCTCCCTGTGGCCAGTCCGGGCATGATCACGAATGTGCATTTTGAACATAAAGTGATGGCGCATGCTGCTCTACCCATCTCAGTGTCAACACAGAAATAGACCCATCAAGCAAGGAAACTGATCCTATTTCTTTTATTGTTCAATTTTGTGAGTCTGTGTGAATTTATAGGATCAGTTTCCTGTTCTTGTCTGAAAGGTGTGACAACTGGTGTCTTCTTCTTTATCTCCTTTAACGTTCAGTCTGTTGCATGCATATTCATGATTGGCATTCATAATAGCTGGGCTGTAATGAGTGATTATTTGAGCTTCTGTTCCCGAATCATTTTATTTTTATCTGACTTGTGATATTAACAAGATTTTTCCTTTAACACAATAAACGCTGATAATATAGTCCCTCTTGTGCTCTGTAAGCCTGATCAATGATTATAAATACAGATTTTAGATGATCACATGATTCTGAAATACTGGCCCTAAATGTCACACAGGTAGCCTGTCTGATGCTTATATGAACCTTTCAAAATCTATTAAAAGTCATGTGAAATTAATGTGGTGCGAACAATACTGATTTAGTCAAAGCAATATGTTCAATGTCTTTACGGTTATGTCATTATAATTGCCACTTGTAGTAAACTTAATTTAAAATAAACAAATTATTAATTTTGCTAAAATAATTTTGATTTATTTCAGACTGAAGTGGTTTAGGCTTAATTTTGCGCCTGCTGAACAGTGAATAGACGTATTAAGCAGTGAAATCTCTGACAAGAAGCAATAATGCAAGGCAGGAAAAAGTCACAGCTGCTGGGACATAGCCAGTCTAAAATTAGGTCACTGCATGTTTTACAGAATTGTTATATAGGCAAAGCAGAATCTCCAGAAATAATTGCATAAATGCACAGTTGTCTAAGTCCTAAATGTGAATTCCTGTGTTTTTATACAATCCGGTCTATGCAATCAGAGTAGTATGTACCAACTATGCGTATCTGGTTTGTTCCAGAATGGGTTCTCTGACAGCCTAATGAGATTCTGGTGTCACCTTGTCCCAAAGATGTTGTTACCCTCTGTGGAATATTGTGTCTGCTGCGCCAAACCATATGCCATGAGAGACATAAACCAGTGTGATCTGGCTTTGTTTGGTGTCACAGTGGGATTCGTTGTCAGTAAGCCACATGTTGTCTTCTGCTCTCCTTCAAATAGAAATACACCTTCCAATTTTGATATCTCTTTCTTTTAGTTTGTCATCAGGGTGCATCTATGTAGAGTTAATATATATTTTTAATCTCCCATTTTATGTAATAATTGGTGTTGAAAGACACATAGGGCATAATCTTAGACCCATTTTAACTGATTATGATTTATCTGTAAGGATTCAAAACGATTTTGTCCAGCACTGCAGCCAGCACAGGGAAATGATGACACTGTGTGAGAGTAATCACTGTAAACTGGATATTAACTCTTATTGAAAGCATTGCTCAGTGAGTATGCGCCTGTTCTTCCAAATGAAGCATCTATTAGCAAATAGCAAACTAAGTGCACATACAATCCCTATTATTATTTCTAATTTCAGAAAGGTTATTACAGTCAACATTTAAATTTATAGACACTTAACAAGAATAGGGTTGAGTTATTTCAGTTCAACCAAGACATTTGTTTCCCACAAAAAATAAAATAAGCTTTTTTTAAAAAGATTTTTTTAACAATTTAAACATATACTTATTTGTTTTTTGTCCACCATCAGTTTTTTAATTCGTGAATTAGAGTTTTTTTTACTTTAAAGCACTATATAAATGCTGCCAATTTACCATTTGAGCTCGACCCCACTCCCCATTCTTTTCCCATGTGTGCTTGTCGTTTCGTTTATGAATTTAAATGGTTGTCTCAGTTGTGGAGTTGAGCAGATTTATAAAATTAGAGCACTGTGACATTAAAACAACCCAGGGAAGACAAACGTAAATATGTCCAGGTTTAATAATGCTCAGACAACACAGAGCCAAGGTACTGCATCCAGGGGGAAATGTGGAGGGTTTCCTGCTGGAACCTAACCTTATCACCAAAACATTACACAGCAACATTGGTACATCATCATTAGCAATCTTTTTATAGCCTCTCAATCCTATTACCTGTAGCACTTTTTTGGTCCTGTCCTTCCTTAGCTCCTTTCTCTCCCCGCTGTAAGTTTGGAATCTGTCAGCTGAGGCCTTCTGTATCTCCCTGGAGGTTTATTACATGTCTGATATGTTTCCTGCCCAGTGGATAACCTTTAGTACCTGGTGTTTACAAAGGCACAGCAGATAACACAAGCAGCACATCCTGTTATTTACTGTATGGGGAATAATTTCGAGTTAAACAGCATCGTTTCCACAGTGGCCTTTCTACCCCCTCCCCTCATACCCTGCCCCTGTCAGCTTCACCCTCACCTTTCAGTCCCAGACCCTCTATGATCCTCAAGTGTTTGATTCAAATAGATTTGGTCTTGGACAAGATTGAGGGGTGGGCACAGAAGGAAGAAAATAAACAGATAGGGTTATTATTCATGCCTGCCGTGAAGCTATGGCAACAGAATCCTTCTCTTCTGGTTGGTCATAGATAAGGATGTTTTTTTAGCCACTTTTACACACTGGGAATTTGGAGTTCTAAATTAATTTCCAATCACACTTTAACTGTAGCTAGTTTTCTTTTATTTAGAAAAGGTTTTATGAAAGCCTATAATAGCTGAAAATGATTTAATGTTTTCATAAAGTTTTCAAAAAAAGTAGCTGTATGCTTTCTATAGCAAATAAAATTTTCATGTTCAATCATAGCTTTGAATAGTTGTTTTCTCTCTTACAGAGACGTTTTAACAATCCTCTGATTTATATCATCATATAACATCCTAACCTTTAGCGTGTGGGCTACTGCCAAAATAGGCTCAGTGTTCTAGCAACAACCTCCTACTCATCTCTCTAAGTTGTGCTGTTTGGAGATTTAGGGTTAATATATCTACTGCAGACGGCCGTTTATGAAATAATCCTGTTCCTCATCCTCCGTAAAGGCAGTGGATGCTCGTCCCCTGGACATTCACTATCTTAGTGATGCATTTGTTTAAGATTCTTAAAACATTTATAAAAAATTCACATATTCTTACTGGAAAAGGTAAATGGTAGCTGAAAGGTGGTAGAAATAGTAAAAATGGTCAAAGCAGCTGAGGAACTTCGAAAAAGTTAATGTCCAGAAACCAGGGGACTGTAATACAATACATGCCGAAAAGTTTAAGTTGAATTTTAGTTGTTTATTAATACTACCTTATTCTATAAGTGTTTTTAAATGTAATATTTAAATATACATCTTGAGGGTTTTAGGTAAATATAGCTGTTTAGACTTACTATTTCATTCTTTTAGTGTTTTTAAATAGAATTTTTAATATCCATCCATTCATTGTCTATCCCCGCTTGCTGCTATAGACGTCAGCTGCTGGAGGACAAAATAACTCTGCTCAGTCTGCTCCTTTCTTCATTTTCTACTGTAGAATTTACATAAATTTCTGTTATTTTTATTATTATTACGTTCAACTTTATATTTTGTGTATTTATTTTTCTTGCCATACAAGCTACTTCTGGTCTAGTGTTCTGTTTACCTTTTACACATTTTTGGAAGAAGCCATTGACCGACATAACCTTGCCAGCAAAGAAATTTCTCCCCCTAGTGTTATAAACTGTTTACTTTCATTTAACATAGACCATACCCCTAAATTAGTTCTGTCGTTTCTTTTTTGTTTTTCAGCTTTGTCTTGTCATAAACATAGCCAGGTGTGGCACATAACTGAGTACATTGACTTTCTGCTGGAGTTTTCTCCTGTTGAGGGAAGTTTTTTTAATTCCATTGTTGCTGTAATTACTGTCTATTGTCGCTGCACGCTCATCTTGAAGGTACACCTTGACCAGGGTGGCTGTCTATTACAGGTAAAGACACAGACACACAAGACACATACCCATGGATCAACACACTATAGGAGAAAGCCAGAGTACCCTGAGAGAAACCATGCATGAACGAGAAAAAGTTCCTGGCAGAAAATTTTGGGGTTTCAAATCTAAGGCATTTATGCTGCAAGGCTACAGTTTTACCAACTGTGGGACCATGCAGCCCATGTTAAATATATTTGATGTGCAAATATGTTAGAAAAACACAACATTTCATAACTTGTCCTAATTTATTTATCCAATTCAATGCCAAGGCAAAAATTCAGATCATTAGTCCGATAAAAGACTAAGGGCATAATTGTCAAAGGAAATACCTTTAATTTAAAGTTTGAGGGTTTTGAAACAAAAAGATGTTTTAATACTCTGTTTCGTGTGACTACTGCTTCCTGCCATACAATTACCTGAATGATATCCTGTGAAACACTGGTAATTAACATAATTTTAGTTTGACACTTTAGTGTGTGAGTGTGAGTACAATGGATAAGTCAGACATAAATAAATAAGCAATCCAACTCAGTTCATTCCATTAGCTCACAGTCAGTCCGATTCTGGTGGATCTTTATTTGGCCTTTCACTATCATAACACGGTCCTGGCATTTAATAAATGCATTAAAGGTCTATTTAAGTCTAAGACTAATTAAAGTTACACATACATTTAAAAGTGGGTTAATTTTGTTGTACGAAGTTGGAAGATGTTACAAGTTTAATAACACAAGCAAAGGAGTCTCCATCTTATGTTCTTAGCAGTTACTGGTATTCTCTGTCTTCTCCTCTTTCATCCTATTGTGCTTTATCTAATTCTGTGATGGTGCAATCTTTGCTCATATTACTTTCCTTTTTCTGTCTTTCAGATCTTGGCCATTATCTCCATTCTCTTTATTGTGCTATCCACTATTGCCCTATCTCTGAACACACTTCCTGAGCTTCAGGGCACTGATGAGTTTGGCCAATCCACAGACAACCCACAGCTAGCGCATGTGGAAGCTGTTTGTATTGCTTGGTTTACCATGGAATACCTACTTCGTTTTCTCTCTTCTCCCAATAAATGGAAGTTCTTTAAGGGGCCTCTCAATGTCATTGACCTTCTGGCCATTCTACCGTACTATGTCACCATCTTCCTAACAGAATCAAACAAGAGCGTGCTTCAGTTTCAGAATGTCCGTCGTGTGGTTCAGATCTTTAGGATAATGCGAATCCTTCGTATCCTAAAGCTGGCTCGTCACTCTACAGGTCTTCAGTCTCTGGGATTCACACTTAGGAGAAGCTACAATGAGCTGGGCCTACTTATTCTTTTCCTTGCCATGGGTATCATGATCTTCTCTAGTCTTGTGTTTTTTGCTGAGAAAGATGAAGAGGATACAAAGTTCAAAAGCATTCCAGCTTCTTTCTGGTGGGCAACTATTACAATGACCACAGTAGGATATGGAGATATCTATCCCAAAACTCTGTTGGGAAAGATTGTTGGAGGATTGTGCTGTATCGCGGGAGTACTCGTAATTGCGCTACCTATTCCCATTATTGTGAACAACTTCTCTGAATTCTATAAGGAGCAGAAAAGACAAGAAAAGGCCCTTAAAAGAAGGGAGGCTCTTGAGAGGGCAAAACGAAATGGTAGCATTGTTTCTATGAACCTAAAAGAGGCTTTTGCTCGTAGTGCAGAACTCATGGATGTAGTGATAGAAAAGAGCGAAAGACCTCATGACAACCACCTTTCCCCAAGTCACTGGAAATGGCATTCCAAAAGGGCTGCATCGGAAACAAGCTCGAATCGTTCTGTCAATGCCCAACAGATAGGTTCCCCCTGTGAAGCTCGAGACACCAGTCCTCAAAGATTAAATGTTGAGAAACTAGAGGAGATGTACAGCCAGATGGCAAAAACACAGTCACAACCTAACCTCAATGCAAAGGACAGAGGCTCCAGAGTTTGCAAACAGAGAGATGAAATAGAGCTTAGAGCAATTCATGATCTTGGACCATCAGTGATAGTAGCCAAAGATGGAGTGGGGGACATGAAAAGCTTGTCCAGCATTGATAGCTACATCAGTTGTGCTACAGACTTCCAAGAGAATCCACGTTATCCCCACAGTCCAGCACCAGATATTGGTCTCAATGAAAGAAACCGGTTCAGTTTTGGTCCAGTTACAGTTCTGTCCCAGCATATAAGTAAAAAAGTTAGCCAACACATCGTAGGACAGCGTGAGTCTGTGCTTAGTCCAATATCAAAGTCCTTAGGCCCAGACAATACAAGAAGATTTTTGTTTTCTGGAAGTTCCTCAAAAAGCCTTAAAGGAGGCTGCTGTAGCGATGGGGATTCAGGGCCATCCCTACTTTCAGCTAGCTCAGTTGTCTCAGACCAGTCTCTTTTGAGTCCTGAAACATCTGTGTACACCACTGCCAGCAGCAGGACCCCCCCAAAGTCACCAGAGAGCACTGCCATGACCCCCACAGTCTTCACTTTTCATGACTCTTCAATCAGCAAATACATTGATGCTGATACGGATGAGGACGAGCACCTCCGGGACATCACTGAGGCCAGTCCCTCAGATCGGCTACTGGCTGGTGATAGTCCAAAACGCAGTATTAACATAAATTACCAGAGGGGGACTAACCATTTAGAAGCTGCCCAAAAGATGTTGGGCCAGAACTGTTACTTTCCTCTTGAAGGTATTCATGGCAAAGTTCATGAGAATCATATAGGACCTGACCCAGCACGTAGAACAAAGGCTGAGAGGGGACGGCAACATACTTTGGACAAAAGCCTTTGAAGTATAGTTTATATGACACAAACTGAACACAGGTGGACCTGACAAACAACTATTCATAACCCAGAGACAAAGAAAGGCTGAGAGGAAAAGGCTCTTATATTTTGCAAATAACCTGAGCATGCCACAAGGGCAACAATCTATGTCAATACACGTTGGGAATAAGTTGTAAAGAAAAACACCATAAGTTGGAGGATTCCATTGCCCCTTCTTTTTTTTTTTATGTCCGTGTGCTGTATAATTCACACCCACAAAACTAAAGAACACCCACAAGTAAAAATTTTTTTTTTTTAAAGAACCAGTCATCAGAGACTAAGTTACAACAATTACTGGGGATAGGAACTAAATAATGATTTCAGTTCCATAGAAACAAAGTCCACCTTTTAATGACTCCCAGTTAATATTTTTTACTCTTTGAGACATACCATAGGACCTAAAAGTCTATAAGCTATGTATTGTGCCCCCCATTTCCAAACCTGGCCTTAATCATGAAAGGGTGTGCATATTCACATGTGTGCAAGACAGTTTGACTATGAATGAGTGAATTATGAGAAACTGATGTGAACAAAATCTTAAAACATTCTAATCTAATTTATTTTTTTATAGATAAGAGAAAGTCCCGTATATGGGATTGGTTTGCTTGTTTCATGTTTTAATGTATTACGTAAGGTTTAGTGTCTTCGCTTAAGGTCTGCAGTTATAATAAGTTCCAAATCACAACTCTCTCGTAAGCATCTGTCCTGTAAAGCTTTAGGTTGTTATGTATAGAATAGAAATTATAAAAATGACCGAATATCTGCCACTGGAAAAAATTTTAAGGATCTTTATGTGATGTTCATGATGATAAAGGTTAATCTTGCCTCAAATATGGGTACATTTGAGCCAAGGTAATTAAGAGTGAGAAACAGCTCTTTTGCTGAAAAAAGAGCCGAATATTAGCACATGCACGCACCCACACAATTAACAAAAATAAGCAAACAAAGAAGACACGATGGGCTGACCGTGAACACACCTGAAAATATTATAAATAATATTATCTTTGTACTGTTTTGCAACTAACTCAGAATATGTTTACATTTGAGTGACAGGTTCCTAGGGTGTGTTAGCCTTAATATGACTGCCATTACATTTTAAGAAGTTTAATTGGATTTGAACCCAAAAAAGGATGGGCTTTTCTTTTCTCGTAGTTTTAAAGTTATTAACTATATCAGCACTGACTATACTCAAGGATAATTAAACCAATATTTCTATATGGTCGCCAGACTCGAGCCACCTCACTAATGCTTGCACACAAACCTGGTAAAGAAAGCTACAGGGTACATTGATACCATTAATTTCCATGGAGACAGAAGTCAACCAAAATTGTTTTCATGAGAGTAGAAAAGGATTGTTAATTAGTGTTGGAGGTCTGCATGTCACAAGTGCTTGGAGGCATATATAAAAAAATGTCACTGATAAAAAACAAGTCAATAACATGGCAGGAATCTACGATAGTTGCATACCAGTCACTACTCACCATAAGTTATTTATGAACAGTATGTCACTGTAAACTTATTATGTAAGAACCTGTAAAATGTTTTAAAAAAGTTCCACCATATCCACCATTTTTGTATTTTTATACAATGTCATAGAAGACTCAGTTCACCCTCGACTACCTGTTTACACTGTCAATTACAGCACTGTGAAAAAAGTGCTGTACCTTCACAGATCTCTTCAGTTTATTTTGACATACTTAAATGTTTCAAGTCCCCTATAAAATGTACAACTAACCAATGTTAATACAAAAAGATGCTTTCAACACATAATTTAAGTTGCCCTCCATTTTTAATTTGTATTAACTGTAACCAAATTCTTCATGTTCAATTTCATTTGTCAAACCAAGGGATAATTACAGCCATAGTTGTAGACTTTAAAACAACCAAAACTTTGATAGTATTTTCCTGACAACATAAAGAATAATAAAAGATCTCAAGTCCCGATTGAGATGCTATTAGTTTTCAATTAAACAACGCATTGATGATCAGAAACCCTCAAATGTGTCTAAATTTAAACAATTCTGCCAAGTGTAATTGTCCAAAATTCCTCCACCATGATGTAAAAGGTTTGGAATTGTTTTTATATTCGACATAAGAAAACATAATTTACATAATGCTTTTTGTATTTCCTCAAGTTATCTTTTTTAGAAATGAGAATTGTTTTGGTGACATTTATGTGTTATTAAAACAAAATAATCAAAAGCATGAAAATCTGTAAGAAAGCAATTTGTTTTTTACTGTAAAGTTATACATAAAAGAGAAGCAATTTCAAAAGACATTCTGTAATCCAATAGCACATTAGATCTCCAGTCCAAATTGCACATCTTTCGACCTAGTATCTGCTCCATCTTGTTGTCTCGAGCTAAAGTCATGCACTTACAATTAGGTTCTGCATATGCATCAACACATAAAATATGTAGTTCCATTGACTTCTACAGATTGTATAGAAAAACCTGTCCAAACTTGAAGAACAAATTGTTCTTTCAGTAAGGAATATGGTCACATTTATTACATTATTAAATAAGATGTGTTTCAAAGCACAGCCACAGACGATAAGGCACACCATTATGATACATGTTTTCAACTAATTTACCCAAAGGTTAAAAGTATTTTAAGGCATATTACCTATTTAAAAAATAATAAGCATTATTAACCTAAACTTACAGTGCAAAGTAGACAAACAATTTCCTTTCAGATATCCTGTTCTGTGTTAATGATGTATTCACATATTGCAGAAATCACTTGCAACTCTATCAGACACGCATCAGTGGAAAACAGTAAGAAATATACCTTCTGCGGCATCAGTGCATCATTTATCTGAATTCAGCCGAGGATCAGGCTGCTCTTACCACTTCCTGGTATACTCGTCTGTGCCAAAAATATCACCAGCTTTATGAAACATGCATATTTAATGCAAAGTATATGTAACAAACAGCACTGGTCTTTAAAAATTACTTGACTATTAGTCTTGCTGCAATCACTTTTCCATCTACATGTTTTCATGAACCATAAGATAAAATTACCAAACAGCACTACACGATTACATTTTATAACATTTTGGTTTTGGTTTTCTTTTAGTCAAAGAATTAAATATCTGCGTTTCAGGGACTTGTAATGTTGATGCCACCACTGTAGCCCAACACCTGTGTGGATTTTTCATTTAAATGCTGCATCTTGGTGTCTCGAGTTAAATGCATTTAATGTCTTTTAACAGTTTAAAGTTAATGGGAACAAAAATGTTTGCACAAAAAAAATGAAAGAAAGAAAGAAAGAAAAAAAAGGATCTAAGTCATTTTCAGACCCAAACCAACTGGTTAAAAAATGAGTAAAGAAGCCATTGAAATAAAATGAATGTAGTTTTTTGAGTAATAATAGGAGATTATTACTGATTTAGATGTTTTTTTGTTATGTGGTGGAAAAAGTGCAATCACAAATCCAGATTCTGTTTCCAGTCTTAATCACAGAGTTGGACCATTTCATTTTGCTCTCCCTCAGTGAGAGGAGCTGAGGTGTGAAAGGAATAGTAATGACTGTGAGGAACATAGGGGAGCTGAGCTTGTTTGTGTGCATGTTACCACTGGGAAGCATTAAAGCAGCGAGGGTGCTGCTTAATGGAAAAGAATGAACTGTGTTCGATGGGAATGTGTGTTTGTGTTGGTGGAGTCCTGTTTTTTATTTTCTTCCTGAGTGCATCTGCTATTCTAACTCATACAAGATACAGTTAGAAAACCAGCAGAAAGACGTTAAAGAGAAAAAAGGATTGTGTGATTTTTTTCCCCCATGTAACAAAGACACATTTTTAATACTGAAAAGTGAATGTGCAATAATTGAGAACATAACTGCAGGATCCAACCTGCATCTCAAAATCTTGTATCTTTTAAGGTAAGGGGGAGAAATGCTATAGACCTAACAGAACTCTGTTGCAAAACAACTGGTTGAAGGTTTTGCACGTTCCTCAGATGGACAATAAAAATAGCATTGTTTCATAAAGACATATTTCCTTTTATCAGTAGCAGCATGTGTTTCATAACATTGCATTTGATGATTTAAAGGGGTAATTTCTGTTAAAGCACCTGCTAATCATTTATAACTAGAAGCCAAGTGTTTGTCATCGTTCACTATATGTTAACCCCTAAAATGAAAATTGCACATCTGAGATGTCCAGAGTTAATATTTACCTTATGGAAAGATTTTCAGAAAAAATGGAGCAAGATCACACAACTCCTACTAAAGCATCCTGAGATTCTTTTGTTCGTTTTTCCATAATACCGAACAGTCAGGGACCATTATTACTGAATAATCTCTGAACAATGATGACAATCAATATTTCATCAACAGGCAGCAAGCACTACTTCAGAGAATTGAGATTTATTGTGGAGATATGAAACACAAATTTACAGCCATGCACAAACACACTCTTGCTGAAATAAATGCCCAAATCCTAACAGGGGTTGAAACTTTTCATCTTTTTAGACAAGAAAACATAAAGTAAGATGTTTAATTTGATACTAAGACTGTAATACTGTGACACAAAAATATATTACTAGAAAATTTTTCAATGTTCAATTAATTTTATTTTTCATTTATCAACGTGATTGTTTGGAATTGTTGAAGTGGGGTTATGTGGAGTAGTTGAAATCAGTGAGTATCTTTCGTAGTTAAGACCTCATAAAATATGTTGTGTTTGGATTATTTCGGCATATGGAATACAGCTAATGGGTTTCTATGAGGAATATATATATATATATATATATATATATATATATATATATATATATATTTCCGCATATAAACCTGCCAGTATTTAAACTTAAAACCATGCCACCCAACAATCTCTTACCTCTATGTGATATACCTGTTACAAAGCAAAACAAAGCACAACCAGGCAAACAATGACAAACTGTAAAAGTGAGTTAGTCTATTAATCTAATAACAAATCAGATACTACAGAAGTTTAGCTTATTGGACCTCTTGTTTATAAAATATTTTAGATTGTGGGTCAGCATGGTCAGAATTATAAACAACAGTAGACTTTTTTTAATCTCAGTTGTTTTAAGAAGATAGACACCACTTTTTATGAGTCGTTGTGGAAACAAAAAACTAAATTCGGGCAAGATACTGACTACTTCTCACTGTCCACTGAACTCTATTTTAAAATATACAAACAGTCCCCTTAAAGGCTTGAAAGGGTGCTTATTTTTTATGTTGGAGCCAATATTAAAACATTAGAACCGTTTTTTTAAGATCGTAGTAGAGATATTTTTACTCAAATTAAACAACTAAATAATGGATGTTTGTTTTATTTTTAAGTTCATGAAAATGTTTTATGAAGAGCGCAGATTCTTGCTTAATAACAATATTTAGTTATATTATTAAACTCCCAAGTGAACAGATATATTAATTAAGTTATAATCTAAACTGTAATTACGTTGTTAGCTGCAATATTTAAATCTTTTGTGTTTATTTGATAGAAACCCACCGAGAACCTTTAAAAAAAAGTATGGGGTAGTTTATAAAAAGTGGACTCACTGAATCAGACACTGTATTACACGGTCGGGGTTGATTTAGGATGCTTTGATGGAGTACACTCATCATATACGACACCACAGAAACAAGTAGTATTGGAGGATGAAAGTACATTGGAAATCAACGGGAGTACACACAATGTTAGATATATTTTTTTAAGGTTTATGTTCCTAGTGAAGTTGACCCCGACCTTGCCTAAGCCATGCGCCTTTGTAACGAACACACTGTTTCCAGGGGAATCAAACACAAAAAAAGGAAAAAGATATTTGAATGACGTTAGCCTGATCTTATACAATGTTGTTTGTAGGTCTCGAGGCTGTCTGTTTTGTAAGAAGAAAAACAAGAAAACGGATAATTATTTTTACCCATTGACTTTCTAAACTGTTGTTTCTGTATAAATGTTCTACTGTTTGGTGCATGTTGTAACTTTGGCGTTGTGACTGGTTGTGATTCACACAGAGCCAGTACCTGTCATGTACAAAAAACAAAAACAAAAAAAAGTGTCTGAATGTCCTAAGATATTTCTATTTCTTAAGAAAAAGCAACATTTCCCTTGAATGACTTAAAACAAAATAAAATTAAATCACTTTACTGTTTGAGGGTTTGATGTCTTTATGTTCATTTTGCTGTTGTTCAAATATGAGAAAAGGGTATGCATATGAAAAACAAAAGACGGACGAGGTTAAATTAGGAGGAGGAGGGATGTTGGGAAGGAAACGAGCGTCCAGCTTTCAGACATTTCACCTTACACTATTACATGGAGGGTTTCCCAGCCAGCCTCCTGAGAGACTCTCTCTGTAGAGGCAGTGGGGGGGTAAAAAAAGCTGTTTTTAGTTTAAGTGAGAATCACGGTTGCCATCTAGTGGTAGTCCAGCTTTCTTAGGATCACATCCCACAAAATAGGTTTTATCAGATTTCTGAGGAGGGAAAAAAAGAGAGAACTGTGAGTGCAACCTTGGCCTTTCTAATTTAACGGATCCACATACTTGTACTTGATCTACCAGTGCGTCAAGACACAAACTGATGAACTGTAACACAAAGAGGATCTTTTCTAGACTTTGCTGGCTGCTTATAACAGAGTAGTATGTGACAAATAATGTCTGGAGGCAAAACAGACAAACAAGTCTTTGTATTTGTTTTTACAGAGAAAAAATATGCTAGAAAAACACCAAGAAGATAACAGCACTGTTCAGATATATATCCAGATCATCCAACTATGTCAAAGCAAATTCCTGGTATGTCCAAAAATGTACTTAGCAATAAATATTGTACAGGGAATTAGTTCAATTTAGTCAAATCTGCTCCTAATTATTTTTGTATTTATAAAATACAAATATATTGTATATATTGCTAAAATAATTAGAATATTCCTACCCCTAAACGAAAATATGAACACGTATAAGAATGTATAGATAATTAAAATGACAAAAGAAGTTTCTTTGTGATGACGCTAAGCAAAGAAGGAGTTACATTAGTAATTATCTGCACATTTTATAGGATAATTGTGCTAATTTCCCATTGAAATGCATTTTAACGTCAAAAATATGAACTGCCAATCAAAGCCAAAGGAAAATCTTTAAGTTAGTTATTTAAAAACAAAGCCTAACTCAGGCCATAGTTTTAATTACATAATAAAGGGAGAAACTGACATTGGGGTTTATTAAATATTAAAACCATGGATGATACTCAGCCTTGGTTGCTGTCATCGAATGGATTAGAACAACTTCTGATTTCGACAATGTGATCGTGTTAATTCAACACTGCTCCTAAATTCTTCGCGTTACCTTCAAACTCATTGCAAAGGTCAGAAAGTGATTCCAGTGAAACAGCTGGAAATAAATGTTATATTACTGTGCTTATCAGCTGACCACCCCAAGGACGAGCCTTTAACTCAAGTAAGTCACCATAGCAACAATGACTTTCTTATTGGTTCTGGGTTGTTGTTTTTTTACATTGCAACAGTTGCCGACCTTATCTGTCTATATACAATTGTGATTTCACACTTTACTACTTTGTGACCTTTTTATATAGTTGCTTAAGTAGCAATAAAATGAGCAAATCATCACCAATAACATAATTAATGTAAAGCCCATTACCTTTTACCTTTAAGAACTGCTTTTCTTTAGGTATATTTCAAATGTCTTCCTTGAACTTTAGATTAAGCCAAGAATAAAAAACCTTTATATTACAAAGGTGTCAAATTGAGGTTTCAAAATATGAACATGTCCAGAAGTTATACCCCCCAATATAGTAGTTTCAGGTGTAATTGCCAATCTTTGACCGTTTGCTCCAAGTTTTCACAACCCTTTTTTCTGTCAAATTACGCTCAATAAATGTCACTAGAGCTAAAACTGCATTAAATTATTAATCGTTCATTAGCTCATTAGCTCATCAGTATAACTGATCTATTTTAAGCACTTAAAAAAATCAGGTTAAGAGATCTTTAATTGGTTGCAATATTTTTTATTTATTTTCTAAGACAAATTTGCAGAATTTAAATATTCTGCTCTTATTCTAAATGTTCTTTATAATATGTATTCATCGGGGTGAGCTAGCCTTAGCTGTTGAATAGGTGCACCCAAATTGGACTTTGGTATAGAGTGTGTTTTAAATAATTCATACAGCTAAAACAAATAATTAGTATTGCAACACAAAGCTTGTCAGCCAGCATGAGTTGGTTATGCTGACATTGACTGTATTGAAATAGTTTTGCCAGGCATGCTTCTAGGAATGACAGTCAAGCATCTAGAATTATTTTAAAAAAGCTATAGAGGCTAAGGTTTTTTTTTGTTTTTTTTACATTCTGATTGATTTTTGGAAAAATGTCTGCCCAGCACCAAAAGCAGGTGGCTGACATTCGACCAACACGGAGGCTCTCGCTCGGCAGCTTCAACCAAAGTGTGTGAGGGATCTAATGGCAGCGTTTGTTTAGGGAGGTTAAATTGAAGTGGACACAATAATTAGTCTGAATAAAGGTCAACCCTCAGGCTCATAGAAATAGCACTAGCATAATAAAGAAATTTCTCGTATTAAAAAAGTAATAGCAAATTTTCTTGTTGTTAAGTATGTATTATCCAATGATGTTGCTTCTTTTCTTCATTTGGTTGCCATAGCCACCAGTTGTGATGCTGCAGAGGATGAAAAAAAAAATAACAATAAAAGAACGTTGCGTCTTAATGTTTCATGTAATGTAAAGTCTATTTACATTTTAAATATTCAGGCCGTAGTAAAAGGTTTGACCAAACATATTGAAAAGAAAAATATGATCTCAGACCAAAATAATTAAAAATGAATAGAAAATATAGTGTTACTACAATGTACAGTGACAGAAAAGAATGTAACCTTTTACAGATGTCTGCTACCAGCATGATGCTGATTGTATGAAATGATGTGTTGGAATTAGACCGGATATAATGGGATCCACGCCTTTGAGACAAAAAAAGGTTTTGTATCTTCAGTCCACCATATATTTTCCCGAAAATCTGGGTGATCAGATGAGAACCTAATTTTCTTTGATTATTTAGAGCATTTAGGCCAACATTAGACCCACGGTGTGGGGGGGATTTCCCTCACCAAAAATTTGTGCTTTAATTCTTACCTGACAACCTGAACTTAATGTCTTTAGATTAGTTTTGTCCCAGTGATTTGATCACCTGCGGCAGAAAGCTGGTGAGCTGGAAGTTATTCATTAGTCATCTTTTCATCTTTTAAAGAAACAGTACCCTGAGAGTTATTTCTTGGAAAAGTTAAACTTTTTTTGGTTATATAAGATAATAAATCCTGTTTGTAGCAAATAATTATTGAAATAAATTCATGTGAGGACAGGCAGAAACCTAGAGTTACTAATTACTGTAGGAGTCATGTTTTGCACTGTGGGAGAAAGCCACAGTACCTGGAGAGAACACTTGCATGACATGGAGAAAGTGCATAATTGGGCCGATCTAATAAATAAAGAGATGCAAACGTCTTTTCTATATTTCTGTATTTTGATTTTACTATAAATACAGGAATTAAATAAGTACCTTTTGGATGCATGCTCCAACACAATAGAATCAAAACATGTTGGCACTAAAGCCAATTCAGTCCATTGTTGGTAAAGGGAATTCTTAGCTAACAGTATTGTTTTCCTTGACTGAGTTTTCTATTTGTTTTTCCATCAGTTTATGCAAATATCTTAGCAGATAATATTGCAAAATGTCTTACGCTTAAATCTACATTCACAAACATGCATCTTCTTCTCAAGGGTGCAAAACAGCTTAAAAAATCTAACTGACACATACACTTCCACCCCTAAGGAGCCTCCCCACATTTGGGGTTTTAGAGCTGCAAACCTTTCTGGCTCATGTGTGTCCCAACATTTCTAAAGGGAGGATCATAAAGGTTCTTATATCTGAGGTTAGTCATGCAAAAATATCAACACAGTTAACAGAGTTGGTCTCCACTCTGTAACTCATACAAACAACGTTGCTGCCTGTTTTAAGACAGACACCAAGGAATGTGATGACAGATGTGTCAACATATGAAATTGTGAAGCAAGATTCAGTCGAGCTTTTTATAAATATGTCATGGAAGACCAAAAACACAGTTTACAGATTATTTCACATATATTCCTGTTCATCTACGTTAGGTTCATAAAAGTGTTTGTTTTTAAAACTGAAATAAAAGAGTTAAAAGGAAGAAGTCTTGTTTTTTATTTTATTTTGGTTGTGTTATAATAAAATGTAAAGATTAAAACCAGACAGCCTTTTTAAGCACACTTTGTAAAATAAAAACACCATAATAATCTAAACATAGTCTATAAGAATTTTTGGTATGTGTAAGCATTGAGATCAGGCCATATTTTTTTACAAAATTACCTAAATCTGAATTTTAGCATCTAAAACAATCTCTTTTAACATAAAGCAACAACTTTGTGTGTCATTAATCACAAGTGTAAATCATGCCTTGTGATCTACATCAAATGGAGGGTAAGTGAAGTAAAAAGTCCTCAAAGCTCACTGTAGCAAAAACTGCCATCTTAGGGTTGCAGAGTCTCCATTTCAACCATAGCCTCCAAAAGCTAAGCGTTGGTCCCCCCAACACAAATGAGACAAACAAGACTAAGCGATGAGAAATGAGACTTTAAGGAAATGAGACAAAAATTCCAATATCCAGATCTGTAAAGATGTAGGTCTGTTTATCTTGTAATGGCCTGGGTACCTTATTGTCATATATGAACTCTCTGCTACACCAAAATATTTCCAACAGCAATCTGGGAAACGTATAAAAAAACTGAAAATGGGGCGTCACCTTCCCTTTTAAACATGAAAATGTTTAAAAGGGAAATGATCCAAAACATATACTTTTAACACAAAAATAATTTAACACACATGAAGTCAGGCTTCTTTTATGGGCATCAAAGCATTGTTGTCCACCAGCAAGAAAGTCGTTCTGTTCAAATATCAGCCTGAGAGCTGTCTGCATTGCGTTTATATCTTTCTAGGTACGCCAGCAAACCACCACAGTCCAAATAAATGACTGGTAGGTTAATTGGTTTGTTTAAATGCTCTTTGATGCCAGTATGATGTGTGTTTGCATGGTTGTTGTCCCGCATGTTCAGGTGGGCCTCATATCATGTCCAATGAGCACTGTGAGCATCGCCCCCCCACGTCCTTGCAATAAACAAAAATCTATATACACATAGACTTATGATTTGTATTGTTTTGTTTTTTTGGTTTGCATGGTTCAACTATGTTAAAGGGTTATGGGAAGAGATGTTTAATTGGCAGAAAAAGGGGTTGTACTCACAATTTAAATATCATTTATTTGATCAAATGTATTTTCTTTATTGTAACTTTACATAGCTGAACATAGTGCAAATTATCTATTGAAAAGTATGCAATGAATTATCTGCAATTAATATTATTATGCAAAGTAATCTGTGAATAATAGTGAAGATGCAAGACTTCAGGTGCTCGATGTAATCAAACCCTAAATGTCGGGTGAAAATCTGAATGGTTGAAAATCTGAACTATTAAAAGTAATAAAAAATCTTTAAAAAACACACCAACAGCTTTGCTTCAATTACCACATCAGGAAGTCACTGAGCTCACAAATTAGAGGGACAGGATCCCAGAATGCGGAAATCCAGCTGTCAAACAAAATACCTGCCCAGATTTATTTGCAACTATTAATAATTTCCTGAAGCAGGGAGCTACATTGTAAGAAAATATATGACAAACCTAAGATGTTTGACTGTAATCGGTCAAGTGTTAGATTGTCGTTATAAACTTAAGAGGCCCGAATAAAAATTAGCATCCCATCTGAAAAGAAATCTTGTCACCAAAATTCAACGCCGTAGTCACAAATATATATATATATATATATATATTTAAACAAAAAATCCTATACATTTTTTTTTTTTTAAAGTGCCGTTTTAAATGACAACATAGTGCAAATAGAAACCGCTCTCCAACATGTAAGGATTCTGAATATTTTATTTTTTTAGGGGTGTTTGAATGTTTTTAGCTTTTGGATGAGTTTTCATTTATCAGTCCAGTACTACTAGGTTTTGAAGGTCATTTCTCCCTGTTAAACACCTTAACTGCCATGAGCGATAAAAGATAAAAGGCTTTTAAAGTCACAGGACGGATTGTTGCTTATATAATAATAAAATGAAAAAAAGGTGTTTATAGGTTCATTTAGGACAACAAATGTAAGTATTTTGTAAGATACTTTCATACAATTTAAATGCAAAATCTGTTGTAGGACAAAAAGCTAACATTTTAAAAGCGTATCCATTTTAACTTTGGCATATGACGAGACTGCTTTTAACTCTCATCAACAGAATTTGAGTTCTTTTGATTTATAACAATTACTGACAATTCAAAATCCATTGATTTCAACCGAAATCTCATCAGATGTGCACTGTATTGTAAAAAGAAGTTTCCAAATGCCATCCACTCTTTCTTATAACCTTCTTTATAAAGATAAAATGATGAGTGAGACAATGGAGGAATGATCATATGTATTTAATGACATGAGGGAGCAAAGGTCAGGGGGAATGTCACTGCCTGACACAGCAATGACGATCACATTACATCACACGCTACATTGAGAAAGTTACTGTTTTTGGTTGTTTATAGAAAGCACTCTGGGAAAATCAACAAAGATTCGTCAGCTGCACCCTAGACAAAGAGGCCCGAACTTAAAATACTTCCTTTACCATCTAGCTTCTTTAGGCATGAAACATAAAAACACATAAAAAAAATATCAGACACAACTTCAATCCAAAACAAAAAGTTCACAGTTTATCACTTAAGATATCACACACACTAAAAAAAGTAATTGACTAGGATGCAGCTGCTGTTTCTACATGTAAAAGAACAAATTAAAATAAACCCGTCCAATTAAACAACATCAAGGAGGAGAAGCTATTTTCCTATCAATCTTGTTTAACTGTGAACATGCTGTAACAGTAAGCTTAACACTTCCGGGCTCGCTGTGCGTGAAGCTGTCCGTAGCGATGCAAAACGAGACTAAGAACACAGGGTGGTGAGTTTTCTCTAGTGCTTCTACAGACAACCAAACCCGATCTAAGCTGTGCTATCCAGCGTCTGTGCCAATGTGCTTGAGTTAGCCTGTTTGAGGTGCAAGTCACCATCCATTTCCTGCTTACCACACCTGCAGGAAAAAAAACAAAAAAAAAATACAGGACAGAATACGATATGGAGTGAGGCTGAGAATAAAGCATTCATACAAAAAAACATTTAATAAAATCCTCTAAAAATGATTAATCCTTCAAAAAACCTTATGAAACTAAAAAAAAAACTTAAACATTTTCTTTGTACTTTTTAAATCTTAACAGCTGTATTAGATACACTTAATTAGTTATTACATCCAGATTTTTTTAGATTAGAAATTAGAGCAAACTATTTTCTGTG
>JAVLVB010000535.1:4153159-4260441 GCA_032876305.1 Orestias chungarensis
GGAGAGGAAAAACTCCCCTTTAACAGGAAGAAACCTCCAGCAGAACCAGGCTCAGTACAAGCAGCCATCTGCCACGACCGACTGGGGGTTTGAAAAGACAGAAAGCTAAATTAGAAGCACAGGATACTGAAATAAAAGAGTTTATAGCAGCAGTTGTAGAACGTCACTGGAAGCATCTCCTTAAGATGCTTCCAGTGACCAGGAGGGTCATTAAGGAGGAAAAAAATAAATATTCTGGTAAATGTGTGTAAAAAAAAAAAAAAATCATGCAAAAAATAAATGTATTGTCCAGTAAAACAGTCATTCTCAAAAGTGTTGGGGTCACTTAAATTAAACGTTATTTAAATATTTCCAGGAATTATTCAAGGGATGAGATTGGATTCATGGATAAGGTAATTTTTCAACAAAATAAACTATTAAAATATAGAATACTGTCTTCATTTTTAAGCAAATCTGAATAATTTACTGTACCAAATAAAACATGTGTGTGTAATATCATGTTTTTTTCCATTACAGCGTTAATAAAACATAAAAAACATGTTTAAATGCAGTTAATTTGTGCTTTAGTGAATAGAAATCACACTTCTTATTTAATTGGGGATATAATTAAGGTTAATTTACAATTAAATGTAAACTAAATGGCAACAGCAATATTTGTTTATTATTCATTTTACTTATATATTGGTGGTACCACCAGATATTGTAATAAAATCTTAAATATATACCGCCCAGAACTACTGTATACAACATAAAGCAGAAAAAAAGGAGCTCTGCATGTAGAGCACTTGAGTCAAATCCATGTCAAAGTGTTTTAACAAGGTTTAAGCACACTTTAGAAGCCAAATAAGGTTCTCATAGCAATCCAAAGTCTTTAATTGCTTTGACCATATGGGAGCATATGATTTATCACTCCAGAAAATATATCCAATGTAGATGTGATTAGACATAGATGTTATAATTTTATAACAATATTTTGTGGTACTATAACAATAATAACAATATACATATACTAGTCTTGAAAAACCTTTCGTTTTTCTTCAGGACAGTTTAGACGAAAAAGAGTGATTTCTATCATTAAAACAAACGAATTAAATAATGTTTTTTTGTTTGTTTGTTTATCATTGTAAAAATAGCAATTTAGCGTTTTCAGACAAACATCAATTTTAATTTATTACGTAATCCGACGGTTTACAGAACAGTGGATGTGTGCATCGCACATCTGATGCTTTGCATTGTAGTCGGTCTTGTAAAGCTTGGAAACAGATCTTCGCTCTATGCACACTCTTATTAAAATAAGATAGCATGCATGATCACTCTCTGTTATTTCCCCCATGTCCGAGTTACTATTGTCCCAATTTATTTCTACATTACAACACATGCACCACAGATGTTGACAGTGAAATGTCTACTGGAGAAGACATTTCCTGAAAGGAGTTCATTCTCAGTTGGCATCGTAATACAGTAGATAAGTTAATTTCACTGACATACTCCTTAATTAAAATGCTTACAGAAACCATCCAAGACTCACAGGTGTCATTATCCAGTCCTTCAACTTTTAGATGAGTCTCTGCATCAACACCCCTCAAAGGGATACATACATCAGCAGGACTTTGAAGGTCATTAAGTTCTTTGAATAAAATATGTTGGACTGGTTGGCCCCCAGGGACTTATAGTTTGACAACAAGTGATGAACTGTAAACACCTGTGCTGATGATGGTGACTGGAACAGCTGGATTCAGTACTTGATCCAGCTACCACTGTAATCAGAGGTTGGATGGATCACAGCTGTGAGATTTATATTTCTGCATTGGGTAAAATGATCAATATGTAATATAAATAATCCAATTAAGATGCTTCAGTAGATGACATGACAAGAGATAAAAACACGTTTGAGCTGCTTTAAAGTCCCAGGCATTAAATATTTTTGTCTGCCTGCCTCGATGATGCAAAACCTGACCAAAGGCAGATCTCCAATCTGAATTTCCATTTGACTTCACACTGCAATTATCGAGTTGATACTTCAAGCCATTTTCTTTTGTCATGAATCAGGTTTGTGGTTGTGAGATAGCCCGCAGCTCTCAGGGGTAGATTTGTGCCTTAAACACTGATTTTTATCACATTTTATGCACCCATTTACACATGTCTCACCTTAATGTCCAAGCTTAATTTAAGATCCACACGTAATTAACACATTATTGTATTTTCCTGCAACATTAACCGGTCATGCTACCCAGTTAGCTCACGAATCTAAACATCGAAATCCTCTAGCAATAAAAGTCCATGACAGTCGCATACATTATTTAGAGCGATAATTGCACTCTGTAATAAGAAGAAAAACACTAAAAACATGTTGGAAGTCTCTAGAGTAAATCAGGCCCATTAGCCCTAATAAAACCATGTTAGCAAAAGCAGCTTTTTCGCTGGAGCCACTGGTGCTTTAAATCTTCACAGAAACAAAAGCATAAACCAATAAAAGCGTGCAGATATGATAGCAAACTTATATTGGACTGTCATGAATGCTTGACACTTCTCTACTAATCGGGAACGATGACTGTTTAATTGCCGGCGACTCCTAAAGCCGCTAGCAAGCTAAAGCTAATGCCGACACAAAACAAACCTCACCCAGTCGCTCGTCTTCCGTTTTTAAATTAATCCATGCAAACTGATGGCTGCAGTTTTTCTTGGTTCCAGTTTAAAGCGCCAGTGTTTTTCTTATTTTTATTTATTTTATTTTATTAAAATGCGGGCGGCGCAGACAACATTGGGAGGACAGGGCAAACACTAAAGAGAATGGCACAGACTTGATTCTCTGCCGGATGTGACAACACTAGACCGGAAGTACTTTAAATAACTTCCAAAATAATTTAGAATTGCATTTAAAAAAGGAAAGTGATGCATACAGCAGGAACAAGGGGTTCATAATTTTATTTTACTTGCACAAGTACATCAAAAAAAGTACAAATTAAAATCACACGTTTAGCGTCACTAATTTTCCAAATGTTATATAAAAAACCCAACACAAAACTATGAAGCTCATTTTTTTTCAGGCTGATAAATATAAAAGTGGTCATCACTCACTATAAAATATTGCTTCAAGCATCTAGCGGTTTAGGAAGTTGAGGACAAGGAGTTTTTACTGAGGTGAGTGGTTATCTCTGGGAGGTTAAGTGTTGTACGCCTGACCGATGTTCAGAGAATCTCTCAGCATCAGGTCGCGCAGACGCCACAAAGCGTCCACCATGGTCGTGTGAGCTCCTTTGCTCTTCAGCCAGTGTGCCGGAAGCCGACTCTCCTGCTCTTTGGTCAGGTGGGCATCACGTCTTTGAGCTGTGAAGGGAAGAACATATTCATGCCAGCTGGACCTCTTCACATTGTATGCTACCACCCTCTGCCTTCAAAGTTTTTCATACAGATATTTTACAAGCTAGGCCACCCGAACTAAAATGACTAACCATGGGCAACAATATTGCCAGGGTTTGTTAACACAAAAGTGCTGTGGTTATATGGATTTGGTGGAAAATAATTAGAAACACGGTAAAACGTTGTCAGTGAGGAACGTTGCCACAATATTTCAATTTGTATTCGGGAAAAAAGATGTAATCCATTTCCTTCCGCTTTAGCATTATCCTCATTTTTTTTGTTGTAAATTTCTGGATGCGACCTGAGAGAATGTGTAAAACATGAAGGGCTATGAAGAGTTTTTTAAGACAGAACCATGTAAACAAGTTTTTCTAAAGCATATAAAAATATACATATTAAATTAGTTGTGGATTATGTTTATTCAGAAAAAACTATAATAAAAATATATATTTACGTTTTGAAAGCACCTTTTAGCATTTGGTCCCACTTGCTGACAGTGTTTGAGTCAGAATTTAATCCCTCTATGTACTTCAAGTAGGCCTCAGAGTGGAGCACCCGTTGTGTTTTCGGTGGCGGAGCCACAAACATCGGCGTGGTCGGCTGCAAATGAGACGGCTGGCCCTGTCCCGGGTATGGTGGGGGGGCATGCTGTCCTGGACTGAACATTCCCGACTTAAAAAAAAAAAAAAAAACAATAGAAAAGAAATCTGGACTTAATTATTTTTTTCACCCAATAGCATCACTACACCAGATAAACAATCATGCTGGAAACAAAAGTATTTGCTTAAAAACATCACTTTCTGTTTTTTACTCACCTGTTGAACGAAGTTGCTTTGCCCAGGACTGCCTGCCATGCCATTTATACCAGCTCCCATCATACCTAATTTAAGATATAACTTTAGTTTGGATTTAAGAATATTATGTGTACCTTGTTTCTGGAGTTGCTATATGTTAATATGTTTACAACAACTCCTAAACCTGTTAGTCTATGAGTTTTAGGTAAACGTTAGTTATCTGGTATCGACTCTAACATGCAGTCCTTGTATGAATATGAATGTTGTACATTAGTTGTTAAGGGAGTACTCTTTGAAGGTTCGAGAGCAGAGAGCTGTGTCGGCTCTGCTCGTGGCTCAGGCGTTGCAGCCTGTGGACCAGGTAAACCCCTCCAGCAGGAGAGGAACGACCGCATGTGACTGAGCAGGTGTGGCAGGGACAGGAGGGGCCTTACCCTGATGTGGCATGCCTGGATACCCTAGCATGCCTTGGTGGAGAAGATGAGGAGGCAGGTTAGGACCCCCTGCAGGGTGAGGTGGCATTGGGGCCACACTCAGCAAACCCTCGTGGGGGCCCTGCATGGGCATGTAAGGTGGGCCGTAAGCTCCCATCATGCCTTTCGGAAGAGGGCGAGGAGAGCACAACACATTCATGCATAAGTTACATGCAGCTGACTCTAAAACAACATGCACTACTGCTACTACTCACTTTTGCCCTTTTCACACATGCACCTTTAGGTATGTATTCAGAACATCAAATTTTTTTTCAGGCATGTTTACATGTTTGGAAAAATTATAAAGAGCCCATAAAACTTTTGGTTCTTTTTTTATGAATTGCACTAATTGTGACAAATTAGTGTACACTAATTGCACACTAATTGTGTGCAAAAATACAAAAGAGACATGGGTTTTGGCAAGAAACCTTGAGCATTTTGCCAACAAAGAGGACAGAGTTCGGCAAGTGTTCAGAAGTGACATTAAAACTCTTTTCCGCAATGGTAATGCAGAGGGGAACTCAGGAATTAGGACTAGGTGGCCATTTAAACTAAAGAAAAACACTCAACAGTGAGGCTAATCACAAAAAAAGGCTTTAAATAACAAGAATAAATAATAAAATAAAAAAAGTTTGGAGCAAGTGAAGAAGGTTGATGTGGTGTGGCGAGTCCAGATTTTGCTGAAAGGTAGTTTCGCTCAATCAGGGAGTAAACAACAATAACAACGTTTTTTGATTTGATCAAAGTGGATCTTTCTAAGTAGACTGAAAAATGTTTCGTCTTTTACCGAAAAAAAATAAACATGCATACATGCCTGAAAGAAACAAAGATAGCTTTATAGTAAAGCTTGTGTTTTGTATGTGGAAAAGCTTTGTGTGAATTATTAGAAAATCAAATTGGACCTAATTAGAAAACACTAATGCTGAAGATTCAGTGTGTGAAAAGTGCTAATAATGCATATATTCGAAAAATGAATGAATGTTAATAAATAAAATAAAAACAATTGGATATGAAACAGAGAGCACAATAACGAGGCATTCATGGTTAAAATGTCAATCATGCGGTCACTGTCATGCAAAACATAAAAATAAAATAAAAAAAAGCTAATGAAGCTGGAGATGATGAAAATATAAATATGTCACAGCTGCAAAATAGGAAATGGATTGCTTCCAGAACGTGGTTTGATGTTAAACACACTTAAAATGTTAAAGGAACAGTCCAGCGTCATTCTCCTGTCGTCCTGTCTCTGAGAGAGGGGTTACCTGACACAGGTGTCATGGACTGGTTTATCATTCCCATAGTGCTAGGCGAGGGCACCACCCACATCAGCGCCCCTACAGGGGTACCTGCTCTAGGGGAACCTTGCTTGAAGGGCCTGTCCCGTTCCTGTTGGTCCACTATCCTAGCAGCACGCTCTGAAAGGCAAGAGGTCGCTTCTCAGTTGAAGTTATACAACGCAGAGACCCAGATCCTGCTTACGGTGCCCGATGAATCACCTTCATATTCAGCTTTCTTAGAGGTTTCGAGGTTTCTCCACTCTGTCCCGACGAGACGACTCAGCTCCCCGAAAGAATAGTCGGGGTGTCGAGCTTTGATGAGGGCTCGCACTTCACTGCTGAACAGGATATAGCCGCTCATGTTGATCTTTCTCTTGGCTCCTTCCTTCTTTGCCATTCCTTTCACTTTAGGAGTTGCCTTAATAATAAAAACATAAATAAAACATTTAACACACTGTAAGATCAGCATGAAAACCTTAAAGCTTCCGATTTGCAGTTTGTGACTCTGTCAGGTTGAGTGTTTAGAAGTGTGCGAGTACCTGAGGTGTGTAATTCAAAATGTCCATGTCACTTGTAAGAGAGGACTGCATCTGAGGCATCGAAGGCGTCACGGGAGCATCTTCATCTTCGTCCATGTCGTCCATGTCATCATCCGCGTCTTCCATGTCTACCAGCTTCACCTCGAGCTCGTCTATCTTTTTGTCTAAAAAGGGCGATGCTTCCTTCTGCGGCACTACCAGTTTCCTTTCAACGATTCGGAAAACAGAATTGAAACGGACCAGACTAAATCGGTTCTTTTTAGGAAACTGAAAAAGAAATCCAACATAGTTCCCAAACCTGAAATAGTAGACCTCATCCTCCACCACTTTGGAGGAGTACGAGAAGCGTTTCAGACCTTTGAATTTTTTCATGATCTTCTCTGTCTCTATGTAGCGGCTCTCACACAGCAGGATGTCTTCCTCTGCATACTCGGTAGGTCTGTTGGACAAGTAGTCTTTGAAAGAGGACACTACACATTTGCCTGGAAGATCGAGAGGAAATTAAAATGTGTTAAATCGAACTACAGCTTATTCAGGAGTCAGTAAACTAATGGTCTGAATGATGGCACGTAGTCCCTTAAACCCTGTGTTACTAAATATTACACAATATTGAGAGGTGAGAGAGTCCTTTTAACGTTTTAATTTCTATACTTTTTACAGAATCACGTTTAACACATGGAATAAGTCTTGAAATGTATATTTTTAAAAGAAAGTCTCTAATTTTTCGATTTTTTAAGAAGCCAAAGTTTCCCTGAACCACGCAGCACGTTTCTCCTCATTTGATGTTTCTGTGCTGAACAAAATATAAATAAAAAGCACATCTCTTTTCTTCTCTACAGGTCCCAACTCTCCACCACAAACATTTATATCTACAAGTGTTTCTACAAAGACTAAATATGTGCAATGAGTGAGATAAAAAGTTTTGGAAAGAATTTCCAAAGCAGTACCTATGACACGAGTCAGGGGCAGCGTCTCCTCCCGGTGACTCAGAAACACTTCTCTCTTGTAGAACATCTTCGTCGGCTCGTGCTCTGTTTCCTCTGGATGAATAAAGATGGGTCCGAATATGAATGTAGTTCCATTCTGTACCCACAGCTTTTCTAACCTGCAGGGCGACCAGAAGAATGCAACTATCCTCAACTATGTCACCTTTAAACAGTATCATTATCAGTCAAGACATTCGTTTCTTATCAATTGGCTGAAGGACACGCTTTGACCAACCTGGCAACCCGAGGTTTTGACAGACCATGTGACTGGATGTAAACAAAGTCTCCCACTTTGTACCATGTGCCCCTGAAGCCCAACTGCTCATAGTATTGGCAGCCTGGCTCAGCTGCGCTCATCTCCATGGGGACGTCTTCTCTCTCCTAAGTTAATTCACAAGCACACACAGACGAGGTGTTTAGACTTTCGCCATGCTTTGTACACAAACACGACAAGTCAGGAAGTGGGTAACAACTTTAGCCTTAAATTAATTCCCTGGACATGGAAAATTATAAATGTATTTCCTTGGCAACAAATCATGAGGGAATTATCTATCCATTTTATCATTATTTTGACTGCACGATTTCACTTTATAAAGAGATTCTCTGAAAAGAAATGGTTTTACTATTGTAATGCAGGGATACATTAAATATTTTTGCCTTATGTATATTGTAAAAAAAAAAAAAATCTTGCTACTGTAAATAACTAAATAAAAAAACTGTAGTGTAGTTCAGGAAAATAAAATCGTCAAACCTTTTCAATAAAATTGCCAATGGACGAGTATGCTATTGGCATTCTCTCCAGGTCAGGTTTGGCATACATGGATGCCACACGGACAACAGGAAGAGGGACGTCTCGAGGTACGAGTTTCACAGAAATCTCCGGCATGGTCCAAACTTTGATCTTCTTGAAGGATTTACTTCTGGCCGTGTAACGCGATTCACACACGTACACGTCTTCCGGTTTGAAGCCCTCTGGCTGCATCTTGAAATAATCCTTGAAAAAGCACAAGGTCACTTTTAAAAACCTTTGATGTTTAAATCAAAAGACTGGTTTACATTTATGCTTTAATATCACAGAGTCCTACCTTCACAAAAACGACCATACATTTATCGAGAACTTTACTGAGGGGTACTTTGTTGGAGTAATCACTCTTGAAGACCTCATGTTCCAGAAATTTGCGTGTTGCCAAATGAAATGTTTCACTTGGTCTATAAAACCAGCGGCCATAGAGCCATTTCCCACCTTTGGAACAAAGGTAGAACAAAAACATTAATGCAAGGATTGCTTTAAAAAAAATAATTAGTACAGTAACACTTTTTTACAATATTATGTTACTTCTCAAGAGTAAATTGAGTGGTAGTCAAAGTAAAATTTTTACCCATGTCATCCTCCCACAAACGTTCGATGCAGACGACATGAGGCTTCAGGTTTGGTTCTGATGGCTCCACATAAACAAACTCGCCCACATGGAAAGTTCTGTTCTCAAAGCTGCATTTCTGGCAGTACACAATCTGTGAATCTGATTCAGATTGCCATGCCTCTTTCTGCATGTCCTCTGCCTTCTTCGCCTCTGTAAATGAGCAGCAGAAGAGTTTAAACGAGGCTGAAGACATGGTTCCTCTGATTCATGTTGTTATGATATACACCAATCGTCTCACTGGGGATCAAATTTGAACATTTTTTTGTCTTTATCAGCTGTAATCTGTGATCATCAGGTCATCAGATCATCATTCCAACTATGAAAAGTAATAGTAATAACTCCAACTTTTCTATAAAGGCATTCAAACAATAGTAGGCATGTAAACTTTTTTTGAAGAGACATATTTTGATACATAAACATAGAAAATTCTTTACATTTTTTTTTTAAACAAAGAAAGCTGCAGCATGTAACTTTTGTAAAAATATGTTTTTTCTTCATATACACATCTACATATTAGTTAAAACTGTCACTTAGACAGTATATGAGAAAGATGTTCTGTGACAAAATCCAACACCTTTCACTTCTCCGAGTACTTTGAGGACATGTATTTTTATAGATGAAGTCAAAGGAGCTTGTTTTTTTTCTAAGATTATCCGTCTCATACCGTCACGACTTGGGGACAGTTTTCAAAATATGTACACAAAATATATATATATATATATATTTTTTTTAAATAAAAGTTACGTACAACAGCTTAAATTTTCAGGAAAGATCCAGAGGAAAACAAGAAACTGACAACCCGAAAATTTCACATTGGCGCATGACCACCATAAGCTCACAAACCCTTACTTTCCTCCTCTTCCTTTGTTTTCTGCTTATCCTCCTCGATCTCTTTAGGAATCTTCTCCCTCTTGTCCTGCTCCACGTCATTATGCAGATGCTTCAATTTGTAATTGAGGGCGGTGGAGAGTAAGATCTCTCCATTCTTGCACAGCTCATCCCTGATCTTAATAAAAAACTGATGAAGCTCGACAGCATCCTCAAACACCTCAGAGTCGGTCCTGTAAAGTGAATGCAGCAGCTTTTATAGCAGGATACTGGATGGTTTGTGCAAGCAAGGAGAAAATATGAAACGAAACTGATAGATTTGGTGACTAGGATGATTTAAAACTAAATGTGTTAAAAAAAATGGATTTCCATATTTGGTTCAGGACAATGTGGACATCTAAATAGGAATCAAGTGAATAAGGTAAATAAATAAGATATTGAATTTCATTCAGACATTTACAACACATTGTGATGAAAGACAAACACAGAAATTATAATTATATCTGTTATAAACTGTGAATTTTAAAATACAGCCTCTTGGGGTTACACATTATTATAAACAGTCGCCTTATGTATGGTTGAAAAATCATTTCGAAGAACACAATATTCAATTAATTATAAACAAAATATCCTTTAATCTGCAGTAGGTAACCTTTATAAAAGTATGTATTTTTACAGATTTTACGGTTAGATGAAGTTGTGCTAACTGTGGAGAAACAACTCACAGTGTCGTCATCAGTGGCAATGCTAACTAGCCTGAGCATTCACACGGTTGGGATGTAGTGCAGCAGAAAGCAAGGGGTGAGGTGGGATGACTAACGGGGCTAAGAGGGCTCTGATTGGTTTGTTTCTGGCCTGGAGCTATGTAGTTTTGAGTAGGCCTGTCACGATAACAAATTTTGCTGAGTGATTAATTGTCTAAGAAATTATTGCGATAAACGATAATATTGTTGGAGACCATTTTAAATTGATATGATAGTGACATAATATTGCAACTATGTCCTGTCAAAGATCAATAAACTTCATTTTCATTTGAACACTTAAATCTGAAACTGGCAAATAAAATAAACAGAACCACCTAAAACATAAGTAAATAGACTCTCAGTGTCAACAAAAAAATCCACTTGAATAAAAACTAAACATTAAAACAAAATGGAGATAACTACATTCAACCAAAAAAGTGATATATGCCAATCGCCGTTTGTGATATGTATATATATTTCGTACTGTCTGTCAAACGTTTGCAACATTTTTCGAAATGATGGCTTTTCAATAATATTAAAGGGCAGCATTTCTGTAGCAATTAAGCACTTTGCGCCGTCCTTTTTGTATGTTTCCTGACAATTAATTGCTTCGCTGATAGTGGACTGTCGGGAACTTGAAGACGGAGATGGCCTAAATTTTTTGCCCAGCTGAGAAAATGTAGAGTTGCGAGCCCAGACACGGAGCTGAGCGCGAGCAGAGTGAGCTGAGCAAGCGAGCAGTTTGTCAGAATTGAGCGTGTGTCCGAGCACCTTTAAGCGAGCGCGCGCACCTGAGATTCATAAGCACACGCTTACAATTATTGCTCCTTCAGATTGCTCTGTGCCCGCAAACCTGGTGGCACAAAACTCACGCCATACGTGTGCGGAGAGAAGCGAAGGGGCGAGGGAAAGAGACACAGGGGAAAAAGTATCTGAAGGGGAAACGCGGCTCGACGGAACACCGGCTTACAGGTTCAGCGGTTCGGCTCGAAAATGCTCCGAAATGCTCCCACACTGGTGCAGTTACGTTCAACTTTGTAACCAGTTCTATTTTGAGGTTTGTCCCGATATCAGCTAGTGTTTCTTAACCATGCTAATTGAGCTAAAACGCTGGAGAAGCACAAAATAGCACACCGCCCTGATTTATTAGTTAACTCCTCCCTCACGCTGAGAAAATGAGAAAGGGAGGGGCGAGTGGAGAGCATCGGTGTTGTGCGAAATTCTGTTCCCCTGATATTTTCTGTTTCCCCTGTTTTTGATCGGAATCGTCTTTCTTGAATGTTTTATTATCGACATATACAAACTACGATGATCAAAGATTCGTGAAAAAATTAAACATTCTCTTTTAATTGATGTATACAATGTTTCTGATCTGAAATATAGTGTCAGTTAATGTGTTTTGCTTCTAAAAATCATCTGTTTTAACTGATGTATTATTGATACAGGGTCATTTCCTATACTCATGAGATATTTCATGTGTTTGTTCTATCCTTAACGAAGTTACCTGGGGGAACAGGTTATTTCAATATGAAAGAGTGAGGCTGAGATTATGTGTTACCCCTGCTAACTCTGATTGTAGGCGAGGACAGGAACACATGATCCAAATTATGGCTAGATTGGTTAATAGTTCATAAAGTTACAAGGGGGAACACATTATCTCAGATGGATTATGCTGAGATTATATGTTCCCCCTGCTAACTCTGGAAAGAAATTAGCAAACTACTACAAATTCACAGCATGGATTGTAGGCGAGGACAGGAACACATGAACCAAATTATGGCCAGATTAGGTCATATTTCATAAAGACACAGGGGGGGGACAGATTATCTCAGATGGATTCCGAGACAGGGGAAACAGAAAATATCAGGGGAACAGAATTTTGCACAACACCGGAGTTAAGCCTTTTTGTCACCCAGTGTCAAAATAGGAAAAGGCTGGTAAAAACGATAAAGACGATATGTGAAAATTTTAATTATCGTACGATTAATTGATTTATCGTTTATAGCAACAGGCCTAGTTTTGAGAAAGGTACTCGAACCACAGAGAGGAGACGAAGGATCTTGAATTTTTTTCCAACGATTATCTTTTTATTATACTGACCGTACACGTGACCATTTTATGGAATTATTTTTTAAAGTTTCCTACTGCATCTTAAAGCAAACTACCAAAAATCTTAAGTTTTATCACTTTTTTAGTAATATTTAACTTTTCTCTGTTTAAAAACATTTCTTTAATACTTTTTTACAAACACCATTTTGTATCAAACAAATGTAGTTACATCCATGCATACTGAATTAAAAACTAACGGAAAAACGGAGGTTCTCGTACCTGCATAGCCTTCTTGCCTTCTCAAACACCTCAAACATGTGCTCCTGGAAGATATCTAGTCTCCGGTAAAGACCCAGCTCCACGTTATTCCTGATTAAGTCAAATGCAGCTGTCGGCTTCTCAGGGCCGCTTGGATCCACAACAGGAACCTCGGCCAGCGAATCACTGTAACATCGGCCTTCTTCATCCTGGTGGCCCATTACCGACACAAACAGGTTCCTGATCAGCTCTCGCACCAGAGATACCACAGCAGGTGGACCGGAGTCGTCCCCTCGCTCCTGCTGCCTACGTGTTTCCAGTAGGACTCGATGCAACACCAGAGCATCTCTGTAGATCAATGACTCCGGCTCGTTGTAGATGCAGGCGTTGTTGAACATGAGCGCAAAATCCTCAAACAGAGCTTCGACGTCCTGGTAGCGGCCCGTAACCATGTGGCTTCGGATCCGCTCCATGTCAATGGGCCTTTTGATCGTGGCGTAGTAGTCGGGCAGCTCCGAGCGAGACGGCAGCCGGAGAAAGATCGTGCTTAAACGGCGACCTCGGCGGTCCGTGAAGTTTCTGACGGCATCATAGAGCTCGTTCAGTTTCTGCTGGAGGGGAGTGAGGTATTTGGACTTCTTCGGAGAAACACCACTTTTTCCTAGGACAGAAAAATGTTACTCTGTTACGACCGTGAAAGAGGAATGTAAAACAAAATTTAAAAAAATCTAACAAAACAATGCAAGTTGGTAAGAAAGAATGAAAGTGAAAAGCTGGACACTATCCTCAAAGAAATATGCTGGCACCCCATGTAAAGATTTGTGAAAAAAATCCTAAAATAACGTCCTTATTTGTATTTGCAGCACTAAAATTTAAGCCTTTAATTTGAGAATGTTTATTCACTCTGGAAAACAAACCCTGTTTTAAAATAATTAGTTTAAACAAAAATCAAAAGGGATAATGGCTGATACAAGAAAAGGCCAGCAGGGATTTTTTTTAATACTATAGGACTTCACAAGATTAGAGGAGATAATGAAAGACAGATATTAAACATTTTCACATGTACAATTTCTGTAGATTTCCAGACTCTAGAGTCTCCTGTTCTGCCTTTTTATTCTGTTGGATCGACTTTCTGTCTAGTGAACCTTTGTTTTATTTGGTCAAAAACTCAATATCTTTAGCTGTGTCCTGTAATTTAAATGCGCTTATGAAGTCAAGCCCTAACAACAAAGTTCCTAAGTCTTTTGGAAGAGAAACCGGCCCATAGCATTAGAGGTCCTCCAAAATACATAACAATGAAAACGAACTCTACCACATACTAACATTTTGCTTCATGTCAAACCCACCTATAGTGTCTTGTAAAAACGCTCCATCTTAGTATACTGCTGACTAGGGCTGCACCGATATAAAAATATCCAATACAATATCCAATTTTAATATTGTAGTTGTGGCCAATTACAGACCTTAAAAATATTTTTCTCCAGCCTTTAAAGATCTTTTTTTTAAAACCAGGACCACATCCATCGCATTCCCTCTCTGCTTTCTTTTAAACTCTATCCCAGAATTTTATTTCACCAACCCCATCCTGCCCAGAAACGAAAACAAACAGCAACTAGATATAAAAAAAAGAAAAGAAATGGACCGATACAGATAAGTTGAAAAGTAATTTACACAGGCTGATACCGATGTTAATGGAGAAATATTCTGCTTTCTATAATTAATTACAATAAATAATTTTTGTGACAATGTATTTTTTTTCCCCACTAGAAAATGTTATTGAACTAAGAGGTCTGACTTTGGGGAAAAAATTATTCAATATTATGCCACTAAAGTAAATGATAAGATGTTTTAGTAGCTTTTATACCAACATCTCAGTGCAAGGTCAGAGGCAAAATGAAAATTTCAAAAGACGCATCTGTAGGAGGTTCTAGTAGTACTTAATTAAATTGATCAACACGACGACACCAATTAACCGACTGACATCTAACTTCAAACTAATCACTTCATTAAATAGAGCTAATAATGTTTTAAAAAGAATAACCAAGGTTTTCTAATCCTGGAGGGTTTGTATGTGCAAAAAAAAAAATACCTTAATTTGGCTGTTAGGCATGTTAAAAGGTATAACTTTGAAGGCATTTCACTGACCGAATCCAGTCCCAAATAGGTCAACAGAAACATGCCAAACACTGGCATCACCTACTTAATTTCAATTTAGGCGAACCGACATCTTCCTCCTCGGGTGGCGGTCCAAACTCCTTCCGCTTATCTTTCAGTATCTTCTCCAAAACGTCTGCATCATTGTACACCTGCATGAAACCAACAGCGAGAGTCAGGAAATACCTATTGCTTCAAAAAAAAAAAAAAAAACTGGGTTTTTAAATGTGACGGCACCCAAACAAACATTTTTTAGATTTTATAACAAAAGTCACGCTTCCGAACCTGAGATCCCTCCTCATTATAATGTCGAGCATTACGAAACATCAGCTTCATGTCCTCCATAAGTTCCTCCTCGTTGCCGTAGCGTTCTATTTTAATCTTGTGTTCGATGGTTTTCAGGTCCATCGGTTCGAGGATGACGTTGTAGTAGTCGGGGTAATCCTTCTTGGACGGTTTGACCATGAAAAGCTCACACAGGCGTCTGTTGGTGCCTGCCTGCTTGGCCTCACTCACCGCTGCGTACAGAGCTTTCATTCGGTTTTTCTTAAAATTTTTCTTGTGGCTGTAAAAAAAAAAAACACGGAGCAGAATAAAAATCTGCAAGGATACAGTGCTGGCCAAAAGTATTGACACCCCTGCAATTCTGTCAGATAATACTCAATTTCGTCCAGAAAATGATTGCAATCACAAATGCTTTGGTATTAATATCTTCATTTATTTTGCTTGCAATGAAAAAACACAAAATAAAATGAAAAAAAAAAGTCAAATCAATTATCATTTTACACAAAACTCCAAAAATGGGCCGGACAAAAGTATTGGCACCCTCAGTCTAATACTTGGTAGCACAACCTTTAGACAAAATAACGGCGAACAACCGCTTCCGGTAACCATCAATGAGTTCCTTACAATGCCCTGCTGGAATTTTAGACCATTCTTCTTTGGCAAACTGCTCCAGGTCCCTGAGATTTGAAGGGTGCCTTCTCCAAACTGCCATTTGGAGATCTCTCCACAGGTGTTCTATGGGATTCAGGTCTGGACCTGTAAACTATGTTGATGCCTTTTCCCAAAAAGCTTGACTTTTGTCTCATCTGACCAGAGAACATTCTTCCAAAACGTTTTTGGCTTTCACAGGTAAGTTTTGGCAAACTCCAGCCTGGCTTTTTTATGTCTCTGGGTCAGAAGTGGGGTCTTCCTGGGTATCCTACCATAGAGTCCCTTTTCATTCAGACCCAGACGGATAGTACGGGTTGACACTGTTGTAACCTCGGACTGCAGGGCAGCTTGAACTTGTTTGGATGTTAGTCGAGGTTCTTTATCCACCATCCGCACAATCTTTCGTTGAAATCTCTAGTCAATTTTTCTTTTCCGTTCACATCTAGGGAGGTTAGCCACAGTGCCATGGGCTTTAAACTTCTTGATGACACTGCGCATGGTAGACACAGGAACATTCATGTCTTTGGAGATGGACTTGTAGACTTGAGATTGCCCATGCTTCCTCACAATTCTGCTTCTCAAGTCCTCAGACAGTTCTTTGGTCTTCTTTCTTTTCTCCATGCTCAATGTGGTACACACAAGACAGAGGTTCAGTCAACTTTAATCCATTTTAACTGACTGCAATTGTGACTTAATTATTGCTACCACCTGTTATGTGCCACAGGTAAGTAACAAGTGCTGCTAATAACACAAATTAGAGAAGCATCACAAGAATTTTCAACGGGTGCCAATACTTTTGTCCACCCCCTTTATGTTTGGTGTGGAATTATATCCAATTTGGCTTTTTGACTATTCTTTTTGTGGTTTTCCATTGAATACAAATTAAATGAACATTTTAATATCAAAGCATTTGTAATCGCAATCATTTTCTGGGAGAAATGGAGCATTATCTGACAGAATTGCAGGGTGCCAATACTTTTGGCCATCACTGTATGTATAATCACAACTCTTAAGGATTACAATTAAGAGCTAAAAACCTTTTCCTCTTGACACTTCCTGCATCAGACGATAAAATGCTGTCGCCATCCTCCTCATCTTTCCTCAGAAGCTCTCTCTTTTTTGCCTAAACAGAAAAAAATGTATATACAATAAGCCATCTAATCAATACTTTGTCTATTTGGAATAAGATGAAGTTTAAATACAAATCATCACCTGCATAATCTGCTGTAGTCTGAAGGCCCGTTTATATATGCTGGAGTTGGGCATGTTGTAGCGCTTTGCATTCTCAAATATCAAATTGAGGTCAGCATCTATTTGTTCCACGCTTTCATACTCGCCATTCTTCATCTTTGCCCTAAAAATGTAAATGTGCCCCCTTATTTGCACCGCTTCATTTCAATATAAAAACTTCTCGTAGAAACTGAATTTGGAAAAAAAGGTAAATTAAAATACAACAAACCTTATTTGTTGCAGCGAGATGGGCTGTTTTATCTGCTGATAGTAATCAGGATACTCCCGCCGGGACGGGAGTTGCTGGAACGGTTCGGAGAAGATCTGGCCCTGGTTGTTTCTAGCCCCCCTCACTGCTTCATACAGCTGAAAGATCGGGTTGCTCATCTCCATGCTGGAGCTCTGGCTCTCCGCCTCTGACTCTCCCTCATCATAGCAAACAGAGCCTGAAAGCATTTAAAGCTAAAACTGTTATTTCTGAGCACAACTATAGATTTATCCTTATCAAAAATTATTTGGGAGGTTAACCTGTTAGCACAGGGTCGTCCTCACTTTCTGAACCATACTGAAGTGCGACACTGACACCAGAGAAGCGATCCACTTGTCCAGATTTGCGATTTCTGCAAGATACGAAACATATTTTGAAACGACATATTATAATCTGTGAATAATCTGATGATTTAAAGAAAACAGCTTTAAAGCTCCAGTAGTTAACTTCAACAAAAATGTTTTTTTATTATATGTTAAATTTATCCTAACACCACCAAGAAGTAGCTTTAACATCTGAGTGGTTTTATGCAATCTGCAAAATACTGTCCCGATATGATACTGATATTTCAGTCTTCAGTAATGCATGATACGGATACTGACCCGATACAATATCAGAATTAATCATACAGACTTTTATTGCTTCTGAAGTGGAATGTTATAGCTTTAAATACCTGATACGAATGCTGGATTTAGTGGGCTCAGCATGTTCAAGTTCAGTCTTGCGCTGGATGAAGACCTTTTTAATGGTGTTTGCATTCTGTCGAACATGAGGAAAGGATTAGACTTTAAAGGTCCAAAAAAATCTCAAAAAATAAAATAAAAATAATGCTCTACCTTGAAAACCTGAGATCCTGGTTCATTGTATGTTTTGGCATTTTTGGTCATTAGGTCAATGTCCTTGGCCATAGCGTTGACACTTTTATAGAATCCAATCTGTTGAAACAAAACGGCGCCAAGTACTGTAAGAAGATGGAAAATCAAGTTTGTTTGCAGTGCAAATCAAATCAGAAAATTAAAGAAACTAGTTACCTGTATTCTCTGAGCAATCGTCCTGAGATCAATAGGCTCCTTTATTATAGCATAGTAATCTGGGTATTGCTGTAAAAGGCCAAAAAGGTGGGAAATTCATAAAACAAAACAATTGTATAAATCAGGATTATAACCTGGGGTTATAATTAGGAAACATCTCTACCTAAAAAGATTTAGCAGGACAGGACATGCCTAATGTGTCAACTTATGTTATTATTTGTGCTCTTTTTGGTCATTCACTCATTAATATTTAAAATTTGAAGACTCACCACTTTGGAAGGCAGTTTTTGGAATAGTTCACTGACGAGATGGCCGGAGGGGTCGGAGTGTGACACTATAGCCTCCAAGAGTTGCTCCAACACTTCTTTCAGATTTGTGCCTGATGTCTTAAAAATATATATCAAAGTCTTTGTTTTACCTCACACAAATTTAAGCAACTTAAAAGTGTACGAATACAAGCACCTACCTCATAATCATTTGACATTCCTGGATTGGACATCATGTCGTCGCCGTCTTCGTCCCCCTCGTCTCCCTCTCCAGGCTGCACAAATTCTTTCCTGGTTTGCAAATACACTTCCCACAGCTTGCATGCTGCTCGATACTCCTCACTGTCATTCTGGTTAAACACAAACATAAGGAAGGACATCAGACGTGGAGCCACACTAGTCACACTTAAGATTAGAGATCAAAACTGTCAAAAAAAATCTTCTGCGGAGGCTGTGTTTACTGCCGTTATCCCACACATGATAATATTGTGAGTGTGGCATAGAGGCTGCTCAGCCACTGACAGGAAGGGATTGCAGAGAGCATTTAAAACTGCCTTGGACATCTTCAAGATTCCTCTGCCTTTCTGGAACTAAGTTGTCAACTGCTTAGGGTGGTAAGGAACATCTGTGACTCCTTATCCTTATCCAATCAAACTCCCTCGCTCTGGTAGATAATACAGAGTAATTAAATCCTTACAGCACGGTTTAGATTGACTGACTTAAACTCTGTGGTTCAGAGTAAGTCATTTTTGTACTTAGACAGATGGAGCAGGCTGACCATTTCTCATGTCTTCATGCTTTTGAATTTGTCGCTTTTTGACAGCCAGCGGATTTTATTTTCTAAGATCAATTCTGAATTGGGGTAAACAAAAATCTTATTATTATGTAAATACATTTTGACACACCCCCATACACTGTATAGCAGCATTGGTTAGTTACTCAAATTTACTGCTAATTGGAGTCACACATTAATTTTACCTTGTAGAAATTTCTGGCATTATTAAACATGAGCCGAAAATCAGCGGTGAGCTGTTCCACATCATTGTATTCTTCGGACTTCAGTTTGTACTGGATTTTTGTCATATCGATTGGCTGCGAGACGACTTCATAATAATCAGGCTGATTCCTGGAAAAGAAGAAAAAAATTATACATCAATCACCATATTTTAAACCATTGTTCATCAAATTATAATTTGTTTATTTTAATTAGTTTACCAACTAAAATGTTCTTCATAGTTTCACGATCTTTATCTTCATGTATGAATCCTCATCTTTTTTTTGTAAATATATTATTACATAAGCTGCCTAACTATAATTCAACCCTTTTGTTGCATTATAATAAGACATTTTTTTCATCGTGAAATCAGAATTTGTACCTCAAGCTCTAAATATGCTTTAAATGAGATTTAATATATTGCCAATGCTTAGTCTCTTTAGTCATTTACCAATTATTTTGTAATAAATTATTTTCAATTTCACAGTCGCATTGTTTTAAAAATGTTGCCATGGGTGCATCTTGTCCTTTTGCAATTGCTTAGTGTTACCAAATTATCCTTTATTACTTATTCATATTTTATATATTTAAACAACTTTTTAACACATATACTGAGACAGAATAGATTAAGTCTGACAATGGGTAGAGGTGTTCGGGCGAAAATATATCAAGTCAAAAGTAGCTTTTGTTGTTTAATCAGATGTACATTACAAATCTGTTAACAGTTAATATATTATACTAAAAAACGAACATGGTGGAAATTTACTGTGATATCTAGTGGCAATACATGAAAGAGGCTTTCATTAATGCACTGTTTATGCTTTGAGTCAGAATATTGGATAGGTGTAAAATTAATCAAGCAACATGAATTGACCAACATAACTACTATTTTAAAAAAAGAAAAGAAAACATCATCAAAATACAAATTATGGTTATTTGAGTACTTTCTTAATCAATGACCATTTTAACCACTTTTTTTTTTCTGTAAGGATCAGAAAATTGTACCTCCTCTTTGGTACCCTAAGGAAAACTTCACAAAGTTGCCTCCCATGATCATCCTTGTAGTCTTTAACAGCATTAAACAGCTCATGGCAGACAGCAATCTGGAGGACAAAGGCAGTGGGAGGAAAACAGCCGTTAGAAACCGTTACGGTTCAAACAGAAATCCATGTCTATGCGATGAAGAGGCGGCCTCACCGTATCAACTGGGGGAACGTTGGAGACCTTCCTTTTTTTCCTGCCGCTTACAGGAGTCGATGAAGAGACATCTTCGGGATCTCCGCTGACACTGCTACAGGGAGAGGTGGCCCTTCTCCTCTTGGAGGTCGCTGACATCGCCCCGACTCGTTTAACAGCAAACTAGCCCACTAGCTAAAAAAAATAATAATAATAAAAATGGCCAGATAAGAACACATTAATACGTAAAAAGGTGGATTCAAGAAAGAGGCCACCATCTGTCAACGCCTCCCAACAACAACGAGAAGTCCAAGCAGGAACTACAACTATACGGGTTGCAACGGCTAGAATGAAACAAAGCAAACCAACGAGCGGCTAATAGCATCCCACTCTATTTGCTTTTAATGAAAAGGAACGTTTAATGAATAAGGGTTCCCTAAAAGATAAGGAAGTAGGAAAAATAACATATTACATTTGACAATTATATCTTACCGACTTTTGGGGAAGAAATTGCTTTATTTCTTTAAGTAAAAAAGAAAAAAAAAAAAACAGTCAATGCTAACTGAATTGCTAGCTAGCGCTCTTTGAAAACTGCTACCCGGAAGTTGAAAATGGAATTGTGTTTGTTGGAGGAAAGTGCTGACCCCTTAAGTGTACAGGCGGCATTGCACCTAATGTCCAAGTTTTGGGCTTGCAAATGGTTGTTTTATAAAAAAAAAAAAAACACATATTCAATCAATTTTAACTGATGAGTAACTAAAACTAAAATTTATTTAAGTAGATCAGTCTAACAAGTGTCTTTGAATAGATCAATCGCATACAAAGTCTTATATTTCCGGTATGTATGTCCGGTGTTTTTTAATTATTTAATTAAAATTTTACAAAGATCACTGAAGAAGAAATACAATGTTGTACGTTAATTCAATTCAGCTAAATAAAATCATTTATAGTATTTTGCAACACACCGTCTCATTTTGTTTAAAAGTTTTTGTATCAAAAGTAAACCTCGCAGATTTAACTGACTGATTTACTTGAAGTATTTACTTGGACAAGCATGCAGCAACAGTAGACAATTGCTGTAGTTTTGTAATTGACATTGCAGCAATCCCTCATACTGACAATACACAAAACAACAGGAAGGAACCTTCCGTATAACCAGGTTCTGTGAGAGCTACCGTTCTCTTTGACCGTCTGGGCGTTTGACAAGACAGAAAAACGGTCAAAAGAAGAACTAATAAAGCGTAGTTTTTAAGTTACAATAAAATGGCAAAATTTAAAAACAGGAAAGGTAGAATATTTAGTAGTTGGAATCATCATCTGCTGAAAAGGTTTACTATTCACTTAGGAATGTCTGTTGTCTTGATATAACCTGTAAACTAAAGAAAGCCATGTGGCATTCTTAAGACCTAAGGATGTCATACTTCATACGAAGTCAAGTGCAGAATCCCTGAAGAGCTTTTAGTTGTCTTTGTATATGCAGTACGTCCACCATATTTTCTTAAGACACCATACAAAAAAAAAAAAGAGTGGGGAGATGAAAGATGACAAAACCCCACAACAAAGACAAGCTGAAAGGTGATATTAAAGGAACCAGGGTTTCTCAGCATTTCCCCAGAGCCACAGGCTGATATCCTCCATGTTACACCGCATTAATGCAGTAATTTCTTGCAAATGGAACTAAGTCATATACAGAGTTTACATACTCAATTCGTTGTATAATTTGGGAGTAAATAAAATAAAAAACTTCATTATAATTGCTAAACCAAGGATCTAAATAGGTAAATTTCCTAAACAGGTTGTGCGGTGGCACTGTTGGTATCACTGCTGCCTTGCAACAAGAAGGTTTTGGGCTTAAATCCCCACAGGTTATTTCTGCTAGAAGCTTGCATGTGCTTAAGGATACGATTGTCTTATGTAAGTTAACTGAAGTATTTGTCAACAACGGTGAAATCATAAACAATGCTAAAAACATACATGTTTCAAAACAAACTTGTCTGCTTTAAAGCTCAAAATAAGAGTGGGATTTCCTCTAACAGCTTAATTACCATAAAAGAAAGAGAGGTCTTTTTTTTATCATCATCAGAGGTTTTATTGTTCATTGAAGACAAATATTTACTATGAGCTGATCTTTTACACTGAAATTTGTTGATTTTTGGAGAATCTGTACAAAGAATGCTGGTTATGCTACTGGGATTGTTGAAACTGTGTCCTGATGACTCAGTTCTTCTGTGGCCCTGTGTCGTCTGCAAAGGCATAAGATCAGCGAACGAGCAAGACAGAAGGGCTAAGATATTATCCATGTGAAAACATTTTTTAAAGAAAGGTGAGTTCCAGATGAATATTGGGGATCTTCTTCAGAGCAGACAGAGGAATCACTGGAAGGCACAGAGAAACACAAGAGATTTAAAGGTAACCCATGCATTGGCCGAGATTGTAGCTTCACCACATGCTGTTGACCAACTGGCTGCAAGCACAGGTTCCTCAAGATCCTTTAAAATGGTTGCAGGTAAAGGAGCAGATCCCAGCAGTGGCCACGCCCATGCATCCAAGGAAACACCACAGAGCTGAAAGTAAAACAGCACCCAGAGCCATGACAACATCTTCTACTGTGTTTTAGCAGCTTCCCTTGTTGTTCAGTGTGTAAGAAGAGTAAATATATAGAGTAACAGACAAAGAAAAACAACATTTGAAATAATGTATCATCTCATGTTACAGTAAGTCAACAATTTAACAGGGGTGAGGACAATTTTTGAAGCGCTCTGTGTGCATGCTTCAGCTGCTGTGTATGTGTGCTTGATAAAAGCAAGATTACATCAATTTTCTGTAGGCGGGAAAGGTTGCAATGCCCATTGTCACTCACAGCAACACGCTTGTACCAAAGAGCCACTTAAAGAGATTGGGTAATCTAACAGTCAGCTACCTTGAGATCAAGGACACCTTACAGAGCAGAAAATGACCCAAAAGTTGGACTAAGACTCATTTGTATATGAGGTGACAATTCTCAAAAATAGTTTTAAGATGATGATGCAATAATCCATCCATCCATCCATTTTCTGTACACACTTGTCCCTATTGGGCTCGGGTGGGTCTGCTGGCGCCTATCTCCAGCTTACAACGGGCGAGAGGCAGGGGTACACCCTGGACAGGACGCAGTACACAGAGACGTACAGGACAAACAACCACTCATACATTCACTCACACCTAAGGACAATTTAGAGTGCCCGATCAGCCTAACAGTCATGTTTTTGGACTGTGGGAGGAAGCCGGAGTACACGGAGAGAACACACGCATGCACAGGGAGAACATGCAAACTCATTGCAGAAAGACCCAATACCCAAGGTGGAATCGAGCCTTCTTGCTGGATGAGAAAACAGTGCTACCCACTGCTGCATTAATATTTTGTTAAAAAGAAATTAACTTATCTTTATCATGGGAGAGAGTAATGTTAAACCTAAAGCTGTTTTAGTATTTTGGTGTAAACTCTTTTTGTGGGTGTTTTGGATTGTTTGTCCAGGACTTTTCAAAAAGACCACTACAAACAAAACAAAAAAAATAATTAATAAATTAACAATTAAAACACATGAAACAATTGTTTTTAATAGTTTAACCCTACAAGCTTTCACAACTCAGAGAAATTAGTGGGTTAAAGTTGAAAAAAGAAGCATTATAGCCTTATTGGGGTTTGATTATGAACATGTTTTTTTTTTGTCTCTGCAATATTTTGTTATTATTACTTATTTCGGAACTGCTTTGAACAGTGCAGAACCTGCACAAGCAGGTGTCTAAGAAATAAATATAGGTAAAATATAAAAGAAAAAGAAAAAGAAAGAAAGCACCTCCCATTTTAAGATAGGGTGGCTCCACGACCAGAAGCAACGCTTTGCAGCTGTTGGGAGGACCCTGGGTGGTTTTCATGGTACACTACGTCCGCAGACGTCTGGATTTCTTGACGTCAGGAGAGGTCTGAAGCGCATCCAGCGCTGCGCACTCGCTCACCATCATCTATTCTCTCCCAGAGGAAAGCGCCGGGGCGCAGCCACAGAATCGCCATTTAGGTACGTTCATTTCCAGCAGCAGATTTACTCACATGCAAAATGTTGTTTTACTTTTTTTTTTTTTTTTTTTTTTCCTTCTTCTTTATGCTTACAAACGAACCGCAAATCGGTGCGCCTCCGTGTCCGCATCGTCCGGATTTTAAAACTGGAGATGAGGCTGCTCGCATCCGACTGCCGTATACATACCCTTGAGCGCTGCAGAATGCATGCTGCACACCCACATCATTTTCATGTTCGCCACCCCCAAAATAAGCAACAAAAAACAAATCTAAAACCTCAGTGACAGATGGATTGGAGTGTTTGGTATATGGCACCAGCACTGCATGCAAACTCCCTTTACTTGCATGTCATTCACGCCCTGCAGCCCTGATGCAGAACAGGTTGGGGAAATACTCAGAGGAATTCAGTTTCCACTTGACAGGAGCTCCTGGTATGCATTATCAAGATGGTTAATTGTTCTTTTTGACTATTTTTATATTTTGGTTCTTCCATCAGGCCTGAAAAATCTTTGAAGCTTTAGATGTTAAATATAGAACAAGTCCTCCAGCTCGTGTCTGCCTCCACTGACATGTTTTTTAGTGGCTTTTATGGTGGTATATATATAATTATATATGTTCCTTTTTTGTACCAGCCTGTTCCTCCATTTGTCATGTTTAAAAAGCTATTATTAGTTGCTGTTTATTGATGAAGAGTGGGCTGTCAGCGAAAAAAAAAAAAAAAAACTGCAGTTATCGTGTGCCACTTTCTCGCTTCACTGATTGTGAATTGATCTTCTTTTTTCTTTTTGTGCTTTGTCTTTTTTTATTTTTCCGAATCATTTTTTAACCTTCAGTCGCTTCTTTTAATTTAGGCGCACTATATAATAAACATAGAAAAAAAGGAAAACAGGCATTGAGAGAGCATTATATGATTCCAGGACAAAAATATAAATAACAAATACTCTAAATAAGTATCCTAATAATCCTATATGAGCAGGCTGCATGAGCTGTTCGACATACAAAACATTAAGTTTTCCTAAGTATTCAGACCTAGAAGAACCTACATAAGACACTTTATGGATGCATTTACTTTATTTTTCTGGAATAAGGGAATATATTCTTATATTTTGGTTGTGGGGAAACTCCTTGATAAGAAACCCTTGAATGCTGTCGCGAAAACAAATCGAACCTGAAATCAAATAAGTGAATATTTATCTAACAGAAGAACAGTTTTGTTGATTATAATAGAGAAATGCGATAATTAAGCAAACAAAACACATGTTGTCCATGTGGCTCCTCACTAAGCGAACCCTTTTGTCAGGTGTCAGAACAAGACCTCTTCTTAGTTGCACCTACTTTAATTTAATGTCCTTTGATTAGAGGGACAACCGTCTTATGTTTTGCACAGTGTAACCACCATATCAATGTAAGCCTACGGTCTGAGTGGTAATGGAAATTGGATTTGCTCTTGACGCCTTTAGTGAAAAGTCTAAAACTTGTGGCTTTTAGAGTCTTGAGCACACAGATTGATGTAGTTCCCTTTTTGAATTTAACCTTTTAAAAGAGGAAAAAACCAACTGTGCTACACCATGCAGTTACAACAGCAGTTAAAGCAGTGACTTCCTCCATGGGGTACATAGATAGCTTTCTCAATGCAAGCAAACATGCAAGGACCCATCTTTACGTGTGCTTGTTGTGCTGTATTATTTGGCAAAAACTGTATTTTCGTTGACTTTTCTCTTTTCTTTAGAAATCAAAAAGTAGACCAAGGTACGAAACACAAGGAAAATGTGTAAAAATTTGCACAAATATTTCACTTATTTTTGTTTACTTCATATCTTTAGAAACGTACTTACTTAAGGGATTACGTTTAGCACGTGCCTGCTGATCTATATATGATATTCTCGTTCATGTGACTCCGTAAATCTTGACTGTACGCCCATCCAAATCTTTTCTCTCTGCCCTTTAGGTTTAGTGTGGCGAATCCAATCAGAGTTGTAGGATGCCTCTTGGAGAGGATGGAAATGGTTGGAAGAAGAAGACATCAGACATCAAAGAAAATTATGACTTCAAAGAAGTACTGGGAACGTAAGTAATATTCTGCTTACACAGTTAAACTGAATGACCAACTAACAAATGAGCACATTTTAATCTCACTAGTTTGAACGTCTAATAATACGCACATTTAGGGGAGGAACAGGTTTTATCATTCAAGCATCTATCGATCAGTTAAAACAGTTGAACAGGCTTTGCTCGAGTATATCTGCTGTCCAGGGTAGAAATAATGCTCTCAAAATACGACATTGGAACCCGGCATTTATCTCAGTACACTGTTTCTGCAGAAGCCTCGGCCGCAAGATATTTGCTCGAAGCATTTCACGAACTAATCCTAAACAATTTTCACAGCTGGACACTATAATAAGCGCATATGCAACACACACACACACACACACACACACACACACACACACACACACACACACACACACACACACACACACACACACACACACACACACACACACACACACACACACACACACACACACACACACACACACACACACACACACACAGATGAAGCAACAAAGAGGATGTTTTAATCCCATCAATCTTTGCTGTCAGGACTGTAGGAGCTGAGCCAGGACACTGGAGATTTCGGATCAAACATCCATCGTTATTGGCCACAGGTTAAAACTGACTCTGCTGTTTCCCATATAAGCTCAAACATCACTCCCACCACCCACACTAAACCCTTTTTCTTCCCTAAAGTACACTTAACTTTTATTGTTTGGTTATTGTGAGGTACTTGGTGTAAACTTACAATGTTGCAAGGTGAGAATTTGGTTTTTGATTCTATTTAGTTTAAGGTTTTAGAAATTCACTCCTTAGGCCTTTGAAGCCACCTGCATCAATTCGAACATTAAGTTAATCATGTTTTATTATGCAAATAAATGAATATTACAATGTCTTATTAAAACCGCAACCTGCTGTTTATTTAATCAGGATTTCTGTGATAAAACAAAACAAAATAGCACATAAATCTAAAGTAAACGAAGGCTGAACAGTTAATTATCATTCACTGAGAACCAAGTGTTTTTTTAAAAATGAGAAGAGAAGCAAGCACATTTACTGAAAAAATATTTTCTACCACAAACTTGTTTCTATTAGTTTTGCCCATTTAATTGTTTTTGTCCATTTTTAAAAAAAAAATTTCCAAATAGCACACGTTAGTTTGGGTCTTTAATTAGGTCTTGCCCCAAATTCTGAATTACAATTTTTGCTGTATGTGTTTACGGTCATTGTCTTGCTTCTTGTGTTTGCTGAAGAAAAGCGTTCCCAGATCAGGTTGCTGACACCATTATGTGAGCAGCTTTGTGTTAATGTCATTTGCATGTACTGGGCTAGTTTTCTGCCAAACATGAAGATTTATCACATTTGATTTCATCTGATCTAAGTGCATTCATCCACATGTTTACTGAATGTTGCTATATCAACAATGCAGTTGCAAAAGCTCCCGCCCCTTTATTTAAAGAGAGCTACAAATCTTTCCTTTACATAAGGCATTTTGACTTATTTTGGAAACGTTTTGAGGTTCTACATTGGTTGCATTTTGTATTTGCTGTTGAGCTTTAGAGTGACACATAAAGGAAAACATCATTGGTTGAGACGAGGCTTTGTTTACTCTACTATATCAATTTATGAAAGCTAAAATAACTCAGATGCATCTGCATGTTATGTTATACTAGAGGGCTTATGAATATGAATATGATGGATAGATGAAAAAAACTCTATAGTGTAATCAAGACCAATGGATGACATCTATGAATCTTCAGGAATTAAAACATTTCATTCATATGGTTTGTTGTCGAACCTTACTTACAACTGCTCTTACTCTGACCCTGGTTAGAATATTTATTGCAATTCTGATTTTGTCTCAACATATCCATTCTATTTTTTATGAACTTCTATAATAATCACCAATCAGTCGCATAAAGTAAGTAAAGTTAACGGTTTGGGTTTTGATTTCCACTTTCCAAGAGGGACAGGACTTAGCCCAGATGGTCAGGGAACAACTCTCTACTCCCAGTCAGTGTACAGGTGACCCCAGCACATTCCCACCTGTCATGACATGATGCCGCCATATGTGCTGAGACCGTTTTCTCTCATTTTGGAATCAGACCTGCTTCCCCCGGAGAGTCTGGACAGAATAAGACATTAATTCTCGCAAAATACGGGCTTTGGTCCAGGAAAGTGAAACAGCACTGGTTATTTTTTTTAATGCTGAAAAAGATCGACTAACGAGATCCTATAGGCATCCATGCATCTCAGCCAAAAGGTTTGGTTTTGGTATGTGAGACACAGTTTGTCCTTAACAAGCTTTAAAGTTGTAGAGTTCTTCCAGGATTCAACAGCGATTAAACACTTTAAAGTATTGTCTGAAATTTAAATTAGAAAATGAAAGGTTACATAACAAGAGCTTAGTAAGCAAATTGGCTGGGATACCTTGTTTCCTTATAAAAAGAGGGGAAAAAAAGCTGTAGTGGTATTTTTTTCCCTCCTGTCGCTGTGGTTGGACCTGGCAGAGGGCAGAATTAAATGCACTGATGGAAAGCTCCTTATGCCCAGAGAAAAGATTATACAGGAGCTTTAGTCAGGAATTCAGTTTGTGAAGTTAATTGATTTATGTTAAAATATTATTTTCAGATCTTGCTAATCCCTACAGCTGTACCTTGCTTAGGAATCCACTTTCGGACAAACTGTCCTCATGGTAGGGTTGGCAGATGGGGCGACACTTCCCATTTTCATCATATACATTAGTCTCATAGTAGAGGCGGTTTATCCACTTTTATGTTTTATTCTACTAAACAGTGTTTACTAGGCAGTGTGAACATTAAAGTTATTCCAACTAATTTGAATAAAGCTCTGATTCAATAAGTCTATGTTTAAGGCAAATTTACTTAGTCCTTTTTAAGTTAACCGCCTTCTTAAAGGCATTGTTAAAGGAAATACTAATATTGTTTAAAGAAGCGTTAGCATCACCCATTAATTTTAGAATTACACTTTAATCACTCAAAAAAAGCCAAGTAACTGTTGAAGGGTCAAGCAATTATAATGCTTTTGTTGTTTTTGTATATTTCCATATATTTTGCACCAAATAATGTTAAGAATGTTATCAAATGTTTCACCAATGAATGTTGAATTAATGGAAAGAGAATTTAGAGTGTTTATCATTTTTAAACACAATAAACAAAGAGAATGATATTAAAAGTAAAACCTTTGAGCTGAAATGTTTTCAAACTATAAACTGGGACCAGGTAGAAACAAAATTTATTTCAAGCCCCTTAATTTACATTTTTGAAACATTCCTGGTAAAACTGACTATTATTTAAAATACTATTCTAAACTTGCTATCATATACACTAAAACACTGTTTGTAACTATGTCAAGCCTTGGGCTCTATTAAAGGCCGAAAATATAGAAGAAAGTATGAAGCATCAAAGTCTGTCAATGATTTGAAGGAATTGTTAAAACAACATATCTAAAACAGTTTTGTATTGGCTTCTTTTCAAGATATTCAGAGGTTTTCAGCTTGGCTGACTGTACGTTCAATAGTTCTGCATTAGCAACTTGCGTTTGTGGTTGTTTTATGCAGAACTTATACTTGAAAGCATTGGGATCAAGGGCTACAGTAGTGGCTTTGAGATAAAACTGTCCTTCTTAATTTGGTTTTTGCTCTGGAAATATTTTTGCCAATCAAACTAATACAAAATGAACTATATAACAATTGTTAAGGGTTCTAGAGGAGATGTGTGCCATGTCAATGGTCATTTTGCATTACAAAGATATAATAATAACTACTAGCCTGTTTGGCCAAGAACTCAAGTCAACTTTATGTTTGTATAACATTTCAGCAAAAAGGTAATTTAAAATGATTTACATAATAATGCATAACACAACAAACAAATAAACAAAAAGATTATATAGCACCGGCAACATAAAGAGATGTAATGACAAGTCATTTAAAAGAGAGTTTTGCAGTTTTCTGGACGTTTGATTCAGATTAGAGGAGAACTTGGTGCTAAGCCATTCAGTTATTTATAAACTAATACAAGTATTTTAAAGCAACACTAAAGAATTTTTTGTTTTGGTCGATTTTTGCCGGCCAGAGTGGACAAAAGCGGTAGTGTTTTGCCTGAAGGATGTATTTGAGGATAGCTCAAACACAACCTCATTTTCCTGGGGGGTGCAAATCGTGGCAATGTGTCCTGCCAGAATATGCTCCTCCTGATATTTCTGGCAGCCACTTATTCCAAATAATGCTGGACAGTGTACTCACTCCTGGGATGTTTCTGATAGAAACCCAGAGACTGGGGAAAATTAAAATTTTTTTTTTTTTTGGATTGTTAGTCTACTGTTTAGAACAATTACAAACTATCAAGTATTACAAAATTGAGAACTAATTAAGCATCACAAGAAAAGACAAATATAAACAAGATTTAGTATGCAACGCTAATGAACATTTAGATTTATAGATAAAAGATGTATAAATTCTCTGGGAAAAAAAGATAAAGTGATCTCCAAAAACTATTCCTATTATTAAGAGTCTATAGATAAAAAGAAAAAAATGAACAAATATTCAAATAAGAAAATAAAGCTGCCAACAAGAAATTTGTACAGTTAAAAATAGTACAGTACATTGAAGTTTTAATTTAGAACATGTAGAATAAAAAAAATAAATAGAATAATCAAGAAAAATAAATGAATGTGACTGGGGGTGCTTTTGACGGCGGGGGTGTACCTCCGGTCGCCTGCCGTTGGATTGAAGCCATTTATGTTTCCAGTGGGTGCGTGAAGGATAAATGTGGATGAGGTTATGTACCTAATTGTGGCGAAACAATGTTATATAATGATGTTGAAATTCAGAAACTGGGGAAGTGACATTTGTGAAGCATATTTGCATATTTGATTCCTGCCACCCCCCTCAAAGTTGCTTAGTGCCAGTTAAAACGATACGGACCCCATCGGGCCATAACAGAGGTGTCATTCAACAAACTGTAAGTCGACGTATAATCACAAAAGTTATTAAAATATTTTATGTAGGTTAAAATATTTTAGTGTTGCTTTAAAGTCCATCATCTGAGCTACAGGCACCTAAAGCTGTCTGATTGACGTGTTAGGCAGACCCATGAACAGCACTGTTGCCATGCAGCAAGAAGGCTCTGGGTTCAATTCCACCTTGGGTCTTCCTGCTAGGAGTTTGCATGTTCTCTCTGTGCATGCGTGGGTTCTCTCTGTGTACTCTAGCTTCCTCCCACAGTCCAAAAGCATGACTGTTAGGCTGATTGGGCACTCTAATTCTTCGTCAGGTGTGGTTGTGTGTCCTGTATGCTAGCAACCTGTCCAGGGTGTACCCCTGCCTCTTGTCCGTTGTAAGTCCCCAATAGGTACAAGGGTGTTTAGAAAATGGATGGATGTTTATTGTTCCATAAAAATATGAAGTGAATTATTTGGACAGGAACCATGTGTTCAGGAATTTGGCTTCATCTCACAGTCTTTTTAAAAGGTACGGAAGTATAAATTACACAACAAATTTAGTTTGAAGGGCTACATGAACTTCCTCAGGTGAATCACCATTTTGAGCTCAACTTCCTGTTGTAACAATGGTAGAAAGCTCTTGTACTTGTCAGTTTGTCTGTGAATATAAGAGGATTCAGCAATTCGTGATTTAAGAGGATCTAAAGGACAACTTGTACAATGGTTATTGGACAGGACAATTTTTATTTACGACATAATGTATTACAGTTGAACATATTTGCATGGTGTATGGTTGAGTAGTCTCGCTGTTTTAGAGTGTGGTATCTGGAAGTAAAAATAGAAGTCTTCCTAGATTCTCAAAGAAATTCTGTGACCTCTACACGCCTAGTTTACCTATGATAACATTTTTCAGCGGCCTAAAGGAGCCACATTTTTACTTTCAAACACATACAACAGATATATATATATATATATATATATATATATATATATATAGCATTGAATTGTGTTGTCCGTATACCATGGAGGACGAAAAACAGTTTGCTTCCCTTAGGGAAAAACGTTTTTGTACAAAATGTGTGAATTAACGGCAGAATAAAAACAGGGGACCTTGTGAGTATGCTGGCTGAAAACTTAAATATGTATTTCTGTAAACTGACACACAAATACTAAAAGGTGAAATATGCGGTTGTGTGATTTTTTTTAAGTCACAGTAAGTGATGCGGATGTGAATAAATAATGTTTGGACTCAATTGCAGTATTTTGGCTGCGATTTGTCCGCCTGCCGTTGGATGGGAACAAATAATCTTGTCCCTCCTGATCACTTTAAGGCTTTAATAAGGTTAATAGAGCCGAAAGCAATAGCATAATAATTTAACTTTTAAGATTGTTTGCATATTAACGAACACAATTTTTCTTTTTATCTTCGTAAAATTATTAAACTACCACTGAAGTCATAAAGACAAAGATGCCAAACAGCAGCAGATTTGCAATCATACACTGAGACACACATAACAAACTGAGGATGTGTGAATCAATATTTTCCCATATGAATAGCTGGCATTACTGGGTTTTACTAACTTAGATGTGTGTGCCTGCTTGTGGGTGTGCGTGAGTGTGAGAGTGTGTCAGACAGGGACTCATGCTGTGCTGCATGTATTCATGGTGTGCCAGTGGACATGGGGACGGTGGTGTCTGTCTTTATTCAGTCTGTCTGAGCTGATGTTGATATCAAAGTTAATTAACAATCAGAAAAAGACTGATAAAGCTTAGCTCCAAAAAAAAATGTGCACAAATATCTTCAATAATGTTTCTTGAAAAGATGAATCTAAAGCTTAACTGTCTGAATTGCAAAACAGACAGGGCATCGTTGACTTAAACCAAATACATTACATTACAATACATATAATGTAGAAAAAGAAAATCAACTGTGATGTTTGGAGGCGTAAGTGTCATTTTTGTTGGATGCAGGTCCTGGTACCATACATGTTAGCATCTATCAAAGGTTGCATGAGAAATGTTTGAGCCAATCTGTCAAAAAATGCAGAAAGCTGAACTGGATTCTGCAACATATAAAATTCACAAATCCAGGAAGGACTTAATAGGAATTAAGATATGGAAGGTCCGGGGTTGCTTCAAAGCATTGAGATCTTAAATGAGAAACAGAAACAGATCTTAAATGCTAAAATTTCTCTGAAGTTATTTTAGACAAATTGGGAGAACAGCTACTAGTGTGTATGGTGTCCCATCATCAGGTAAGTAAAACAAGTTATTTAACACATTTTGGGGAAAAAATTGTAATTTGTGGTGTCTATTTGTAGTTATTATCAGTTTCAAGATATAATAAAAGATAGATTAAAAACCTGTATGTGAACATTTCTTGTAAAAATTAGATTTACTGCTGTTGTCTTTTTGAATAACTACATTAAGTCAAAAGCTGCTCTTAGCAAAAGTTTCCACTGTTTCCCGATAATACAATACACATTTAGCGGTAAGCTAAATTAAGAATGAACCTAAAGCATAGCTTGAATAATATTTAAAGCAACCATGTGTATGTTGCTTAATAGACCAAACCATTTTTATTAGCAGCCTAATTCCCAGAAATCCTTGTGAGAGTCAGAAAGCCGGACACTAAATCTGCAACTATACACACATACACACGCGTATCTCCAGTTGCCATTAGACACTGTGTAATTAACCATCCACTTGTTCATTTCTCCTTGGAGACATAGCAGGGGTGGGCTCTCGGCGGATTTGGGAGAGACAAACGTGAAGGAGGAGAGGAAGCTACTGTAGCTACTGCTCTCTACTAATGAGATATTGTGAAGAGTTAATGTGCACTTCATACAGTAACGCCTGACAGTCATAAAAATAGATAAATGGGAGGTTTGGGCTACAGTCAAACCTTCTGGCTTTCAATATTCAAATAATGCAGTTAAACCATAGCTGAGCAGAAACCTATTTAATGTCTGTAACAAATTCTGGCCCTAAAAAAATTTAATAAATAAAAGTTTTACATGACTCACTGGTCTCAAGACTCATAGCTAATGCATCTGTCAGCTTGGCTGCCTCTGTGACCATGTATAAAAATGTCATAGAACAGCTTTGACAGGAAATATTCCTCAAATATTTACCCTTCATTAGATGGATAAGGGAAAAAGATGGATGGAAGAATGGAAGGAACAAAGGAAAAGAGCAAATGTGGATTATATATACATATAAATATGTAATTTGTATAAAAGCCAGTATACACAAATAATAGGGTACAATATGAATGCAGACTATTATATACAATAAAATGTAAACTTTATAACTATAACTATATAACACAATTATTTGAAACAGCTGTAAGTAGCACAAACTACAACATTTTGTACAGAAGCTAGAAAACAATAATACAAAGATTTATATCAACTCAGCACACAATACTTAATATTATATGGTCTTAGTTTGTTTTGGTACAATCTTATCTTTTCCACACACACTGAGAATAATCCTAGGCGCATGAAAACGGTTTGGTCATGCACAAAACAAAAACAAACAAAGAAATGTTGCAATAAAGCCTATTTTCAATTTTTTTTGGGAAACAGGTCTTTATGCTTGTCATATTTCCATTCTTTAATGTTTTTTTTTAACATCTTTAGTCTTGGTATACTTGTTTTGCTTTTGATAAAAAAAAGAGGATTCCAGACTCTTTTTGCAGGTGGAGTGAAACGAACAAATCTTTCAGGTCTTAAGTTAAAGTTATAATACCTAGACTTTGTTCCGGTCTTAAATTTGAATGAAATTAGATTCTAAAGCTTTACAACAGACTCAGAATATTTCCTAAGTAATTTTTTTACAAAAACTATTTATTCATTTTCGAAGACCTGAATGCAACAATGGGTTTTGGTTTGTGGTCTTCATTGAAGTCAGGGCAGAACTTCAAACACAGTTTCCTTGAACGACATCATGGAAAATTAAAAATATATCCACCAAGATATCAGAAAGAGAATTGACCACCACAAACTCATTTTCTACATTTCTTAAAATGCCATGTTCAAACAATGATAAATGTACATATTTATAAGGAGGTGAGATGAGAATGACCTGTCAAAACACTATTTAGAAAAAACACAGCTTATATGTACAACAACTTCTTTCTCTCTGTGTGTGTCATTTAAAAATAGAAACAATTTTGGTATCCATAACTTACAGTCTCCTCTTTTTTTTACCTGTGATTTTCATTTAATTTCCTTAAAACAAAATTTTTGACCAGCACATAAATCAGGTTTAGAGTTCCGATACCTCTAATGACTCCAGGTCTGAAGTTGCTGCTGACATAAACACATTAAAAGGCTTTTTACGAATCAATGGGAACCGGAGCCTTATGTGATTTTGCCACGGGGATAATTTTGGAACGGTCTAAAAATGAAATTGGAGGCTTTAACACTTTTGCTGCGCTGGGTTCGTGAACGCAGCACGTAAAGGAGCAAGGCACAGATTAACTCGGAAGCGGAAATCCACATCATTGAGCAAAGCTTTGGAAACAAACAAACGAGCTACACTTGAGCATCGGTGTTTGCTTGATTCAGATATTTGAGGGGTCCGCAGACAAAATACAAACTTAAGAAACATGTCTATTTTCTATTTGGTTCTTGAGTGCGGATCTATTATGTTGGGCTTGCCAGCACTGTTTAAAACACAGAGATCAGATCCCTGTAGTTACTTACAATGTTGAGGCATTTTGGCCTCATCCTGAGCCTCCTCCCACGCTTTTGTGGGTAGACTGTGTAAATACACACAAGTTTCCCTCTCATCATTACCAGACCATAATCCATAATGCAGTCTGGTCTACCTCAGTTGCAGCTCCACTACATTTACACTATCTATTATTGAATGGATAAAAAATAGTTTCCTGTTTTTTTGGTTGTTGTTTTTTTTACCAGCAGCTGCTTTTTTTATTCTCTCCTACAAATTTTCAACAGTGAAGCCTTTTTTTTTTTTTTTAGCTCCTTCCAAATAACTTAGTAACATCACCACTTTGAATTTTTCCTCTGCATGCAAACATGCACACCAAATGTTAACAAAAGAGAATAGGAGAAATTAAGTTTTTGGAAAAAAAATGAAGATGTTAGAATAAAAACCTGCTTGAGTTTCTAATATTTCTCATGTGTGCACATATGTTGCAGGGGGGCTTTCTCCGAGGTTGTTCTCGCAGAGGAGAAGAGGACTCAGAGGCTAGTGGCCATCAAGTGTATCCCAAAGAAAGCCCTGGAAGGGAAAGAGAACAACATTGAAAACGAGATCGCCGTTCTGCACAAGTGAGGTTACCCGCCGTGCGTCTGCCCCTGGGCTTGGGAATTAGTCAGCGCGGCGTCTCGCAGCACGTGCATATGCAGATCCAACATGGTGCGGGGTCAACAGAGAAGATGACTAAATCTGTAATGTCAGTAGAAACATTGGGATTGTGCACCGGAAATTTCAGGAGTAAAGAAGATGGGCCTATTTTTAGTGTCCCTGTTTCTAGGGCAACAGCTCACAGAGGCGGAGATGGTGTGGAGTTCCCCGCAGCAGTGTACTGAAGAAAGAGAAAGAGACACAGAGAGGGTGCGGGTGAGTGGAGGGGTGGGATGTATGTGGGAGAGAAAGAAGAAGAAGAGAACAGTATGGGAGAGCATGGATGGAGAGGGGAGTTTAGTAAATATTTAAAGAAGCAATAAAATGACTAAAAGAGGACGGAAGGGGGTCTGATGAAATTTTTGAAAAGGGAACCTTAGATAAGAATGTCTTTTTTTGGCCCTTCATTGCAGCTGTGCTATTGTTGACAGCTCATCTGCTCTCAACTCGACTATGATGGTCGCTTTTATCAATTCCCTGTGTGAGTGACAAGGGATTCGAATTTACTGTTGTTTTTTTTGTGACGCCATCATCATTTGTTTGTCAGTATTTCCTTCTGTTATTCTGAATCTCAGCCCTTTTTTAACTTATGTCTTATAATTTAGAACTTATGCTTGTAATCGAATCTACGTCTCCAGTTTTGCTCTCTTTGAAAATAAGGGAGCAGCAACTTTTCTTTATTTGATCTGTTCATCACGGATGCCATCTGTTGACCAACTTGAGAGATGTGGTTCATTTAAGTAAGATTTCTTGTCATATGTCTTCCCCAGAATCAAGCACCCAAACATTGTTTCACTGGAGGACATCTTTGAAAGCACATCTCATCTATATCTTGTCATGCAACTGTGAGTAGAACTTCATTTTTAGTGTCTTCCTTTTTTTCTACTGTTTATTTTATGCTGCTACTTTTTTGTATTTTTTATGCCAACTGTTTTGCCTTTATGTCTTACTTGTTATGAAAATGTCCATAAGTCTGAGTAATCAAGGCTTAAGATAGCCTTATTTATGTCACCTAAAAGTTAAATTCAGGCCAAACCTTTTTTTTTTAACACATTTATAAACAAATGTCTGAATAAATATGTTATAAGGTAAAGGATCAGTAAGTCAGCAACCACATTAGCACTGATAAAAAAACAACACATCAACTAATAGCAGCAGAGTTTAAAACCACTAACCAACTTAAATAACTAAATATCTTGCTTTTGTGGTAAAAACAGGAGTTCTTAAATTTAAATTAAATCTAGTGGAAAGTAATGAGTTTCCAGCATTTGCTTTAAATGATAAATGGTCTGAGCAGCCCCATTTTCTACAGGATGGACTTTAACCACAACCGAAAAAAGCTCTATAAAATCCAAATACGTCTGATTTATGGACTTTATAGGTTCAGACTAGGAATTTAACTTTAGACTCAGACAAGCAACTAGATTAAAAACCTTTCTGAAAGTCATCAGAGGGAGGTAAAAATATTTTAAACGACTCCAAGTTAATCTAGAATGTATTTTAATGAAGATGCACATACAAGCATTGACCATTATCCAAACAAGATGTAATAAACTCATAATTTATTATCCAAGCATGTTTGAGTGATCCTTTTAATTTAGAATTATAATGCGTTGCATTGGAACCTATTTAATAATATCTTAACTAAGTTCATTTGAGTATCTGATTTTTTTTTTGTTAAAAACTTTTAGCTTCTGTAGCATTTGCATAATAACAAAGCCTTGGTTCTGTAAAGCCTATCATAGCAGACCTCTTATCTGGAACAGACAGGATGTCAATCATCTGGAGGGATTCTAGTTGTGTTGTGACAGCCCAGTTACAGTAATGTTATTTGCCCGTAGCAGGAATGTTGCTTTGACTCATTCATGCATGTTTGAGTAATCCTTAAATTTCCCATGGCAGCCATTTGCGGGGTGCCCAAATGCTTGTAAGCTTAATTTCCCTGTCAAACTCTGACCAACTCTCAATCAAGCCTCTCCCACATACTTTGTAGTTCCTTTTTATACATACATTATTGTCATACCCATCACGTCCAAATGAATCTCTCAAAAACTGAATTGCTTGTTATCCTGCCAAACCAACCTTACACCACAATATTCACATCCAGACTGGATCCCTGACTCCATAAAAGGCAGCAAGAAACTTGGGTGTCATGATTGATGACCAGCTTACCTGTCTCCGTTTCTCGATCTTATCGCTTCACATTACTAAACATAAGAAAGATAACAACTATACACAACATGCTACCCAACTCCTGCTGCAGTCTATGGTTATCTCACCTTGACCATTGGAATGCACTCCTGACTGGTCTCCAAGCCTGTACTATAAAACCTTTACAAATGATCCAGACAATACGGCACGTTTGATCATCACCCCAAAAAGTCTAATGTCACCCCTCCGTTCATTGAGCTTCAATGGCTTCCCCTAGCTGCCTGCATCAAATTTAAGTCCCTGATGCTTGCCTACAAAGTGCTTAAGGGTACGGCTCCCATCTACTCAAACACTTTTCTTGTGTTGTTCCAAGATGGTGAAATGACTTACCAAGCGCAACAAGAACAGCAGCGTCCCTGTTTCAAGAAACTCTTGAAAACCCACCTCTTCAAAGAGTATCTCCTATCCTGACTCTTACCCATACCTCTATACCCCCCCTACTACTCTCTCTGTACTTCCCTGTATCTCTTCACTGTCACCACTGACTCCGATTAGGGATGTTCCTCTAGATAGCTTATGGTCAGATTGATAATAATTGTAACATTGTGTCTACTTTGTAAGTCACATTGGATAAAACCTTCTGCTAAATGCATAAACATAAACAAACATAAACGTTCCAGGAAGTAGGCCGATGGTCTCTTTATATTAACAAATTAGGTTTTGTAGTATGTTGATGTTAATAATTCCCAGCCATTTTACACACAAAAAAGATAAAAAAAAAACATCATAGAAATATATGGTTGGTAGTGTGATGGTCTCGAGTCAGTTGGATGATTCAAAATAAATCTGTAGAAGACATAAACATGTCGTATTTCGTAATACATACTTAGGCGACGATTGGTGTAGCGCTACTGCCACTTATTGGTGTGATTATAGAAGTACATTATACACCAACACTCGAACCCCACAATAGAACAATAACAGTTTTAACAATGCATTTAACAAAATGCTACATTCACAAATTCAAATTTCAACATATTTCCAGAAAAAATCTCATTCTTTTTTTTTCAGTTAGCAAATAAAGTCTGGGATTCAAATTTAATAGTCCCTCATTAAGACCTTGTTGCAGTCGCTCCTAAAATCCCGCAAGCTGATTTAAAGTTCTAATTTTTATTCAGGCACAACATTTGCTCACTAATCCCGCACTTACATAATCTGAAGACATCTGCCCTGTTAATTTGGCTACGGTAACCAGTATCATGGTCTGAGGAGAAATGTGAGAAATGAGCTAAGCAAATTTTTCCTGCTCTACTGGGTGAGATTGGAGAGTTCAACATCAGACAATGAATTTCACAACGTTTGTGACTCTTTTTTTTCACTTAAATCATTGGACATCAGTACCTTAACTTTTTTTCTCTTTAGCAACTGAATATTGATTAAATTTTAACTTTTTTTTACATTACTTTAATAACCCGGCCACTAAATAAAAAGGTATAAGAATCACATAAATATAATATATTTAGATGTAACATAATTCTACTAATTAGAAAGAAATCAACACTTTACATGAGGAGGCATTCGAAATGTTTAGAAGCTCATCGGTGAGCTTACTGCCAAGTGAAAAAAAAAAACTTCGGTCAGAAGTAGCCAACGACTGTAACTAAATACTGAGTTTATTTCACTCAAAGGCGGTAAGAATGGCCTTTAATTCAATTTATTTATATAGTGCCATTTCACAACACATACAATCTTAAGCCACTTAACATTAAAAATCCTTTTAATTAAATCATATATGTCATGTTTATTTTTTACAGGGTTTCTGGTGGAGAACTTTTTGACCGTATTGTGGAGAAAGGGTTCTACACGGAGAGGGATGCCAGCCAGCTCATCCACCAGATCTTGGACGCTGTCAAATATCTCCACGACATGGGGATCGTCCACAGAGATTTGAAGGTACCTTCTTTTATAAAACCTTCATTAAATACATCTCACTCTGAGTTACAGCTTTTCTTTATTTCCCATTGTCGTGACGACCCTTTTTTCATCAATCTGTGTTCTTGCAGCCAGAGAATTTACTGTACTACAGCATGGATGAGGACTCCAAGATCATGATCAGTGACTTTGGTCTGTCGAAGATCGAGGGAGCAGGAAGTGTCATGTCAACAGCATGCGGTACTCCTGGTTATGTTGGTGAGCAACTCTTTCTCTGGTCATTCATTTTCTCTTCACCTTCTCCTCTCTGTTCTGTGAGAGCTGTTACATGTCACAGTTGACATCTCCTCATTATTCAATGGATTGTAAGAGGCTCTTTATCCACTTTGAAGCTGATTCTAAGTGTTTTTGAAGAGCTCTCCTCCTGCTTTGAGTGGCCTCCTAGATTGTAGAGCTTTACTGAAAGGTCAGAGTTACTTGTGCACTGTGTGTTTTTGTACTATGTGATTGTGAAACGTGTTTTACTCCACAGCCCCTGAAGTTCTCGCCCAGAAACCATACAGCAAAGCGGTGGATTGTTGGTCCATAGGAGTTATTTCTTACATTTTGTAAGTTCTTGTTCTCTTTTAATTTATAAAAGGACGTCTCGCAAAAAATATTAGCGTCTGATTTTCACCTTTCAGACTTTGTGGATATCCTCCGTTTTACGACGAAAATGATTCCAAGTTGTTTGAGCAGATCCTGAAAGCAGAGTATGAGTTTGACTCTCCATACTGGGATGACATCTCAGATTCAGGTACTTGCAGGATATCTACAGCGGATGCAGCAATAACATGTTCTCTTTAATAACATGAAGCTACATTTTTTTGTGCAGCCAAAGACTTTATCTGTCACATGATGGAAAAAGACCCTATGAAGAGGTATACTTGTGAGCAGGCTCTCCAACATCCTTGGTAGGAAACCTAAATAAAAATATATATCTGTTGTAATATTTTTAGTGATTTTGCGAGTTTTGCGAAAAATATCGGAGCTCTAAACCAACAATATATGTGTTATGTGGGTTAATGTGTTTTAATTTCAGTTTAAATTAAAGGCTTTATGTGTTTGTGAGGAGGCTAAATTACACTGCAAGATCAGGTTCGATTCAGGATCACTGTGGTAACTAATTTAAATAATCTAACCTGGGCAGGTTTATACAGATATACTAACGCTAAAACAAAACATCTTGCTCAAATTTTGCCACAAAACTGGTTATCAACCTGGTAAGTCAATTGCCAAGTACTGACTTTGAACATTAGCAAGTTTAGGTAAAAATATGCAGAGTGAAATGAGAGAAACAATCAAAGTGAAGAAGCAGAAATAAAACTCACCGCAGTAGAGAAATCCAACCAATATAAATATACTACACATTTTTTTAAAGAATAACCTAATGTACAATTTTGTAAATGCATTGTTGTTGTTGTTTTTTGCTTGATATCATGATGGATACATATTTAATCTCTACGCTACAGTCCTGACTATAGTCATGTAGCATAGAGATTGCAATGCACAAATCACAAAATAATCCACGAGCCTGAATATTTTTTAGTTTGTTAAAGGAAAGGAAATATTGCAAATGTCTGAGGTCATTTTTTGCCATCCAGACTGTACAATGCTATATAAAACTTGTTCTGCAAAGCACATCTTTTATGTGGGAGGAATTTGGAAGGAAACACAGTTAATGTTATTTCATAATCAGCATACATTACTGTAATTATAAACTCAGGGAAGAATTGAACCTTCAGAATAATCTGAGTTTGAAGCTACCTCAATAAAGTACATCAAGACCCAAACTCATCTTGTAGATTATACATCAGAATCAGCAGTTAATAGTATCATTACAAACTGGATGTTATTACAGTATTACTACAGTAACTCAGCTAAACAGTGACAGACATTTTCCAGAACTTTCTACAATCAGCATCCTTCAGTCATACAAATTTTATGTGGTTCTTTAGATTGGACTCAAGATTGGTTTCTGAAGCAACAATTAATTGATCATTACACCAGACACCAGACTAATTGATTGTCGATGAGCTAAATTCAAGGTACCATGTTGTGGAAATGTTTATAATAATTCCTTATTTTTTATTTTATATTCCAGGATATGTGGTGACACAGCTCTGGACAAGAACATTCATGAATCTGTCAGCGCGCAGATAAAGAAGAACTTTGCCAAAAGTAAATGGAAGGTCAGTCAAGAAATTTGTGGGTAGATAAGATTTAAGACTAGCAGAATTCTGAATACATGCTTTCTTTCCTGCCTGGCATTTATCGTGGACATAAATATTACTGTGGCATTGTGCTTTTACACGGTCTTTTTAAAACAGGTATAGAAGTCGGTTTTAACTTGGCAAGTTTTACCACATGGACCCTAAACTCCCTGAAGCTCACTCAAGGCTTTTATTATTGAAAACAGACCCCCAGTGATAAAACGTCTATAAGATCCTTGCAAGCATATTAGAAGCAGCAGCAAATAGAAAAACATTCTCTCCTGCTTAAGATCTACTTCTCCTCTGGTGCAGCTAATGAAAATAATTAAACTCATGCAGACAATTGCTCTGGCACTGTAAGGCTAGAGAAGGAACTTTAGGGCCATTGCAGAATAATTTAGTTTAATTATTTTTGTTTTGGAGTGCTGAATTTAAAAGCAGAGCTCAGTGATGACAAACCAGACAGAGGAAATTGTAAAAGTCTGGCAGCTTCATTTTTCAGTCAGGGCATTTTTTTATAAACCTATAAATAAGTATGAATTCCTATTTAAAAAGTTGTATATTAGAAGGTGTGTAAATAGTCTGACCTGTGGGTGTGTCCCTTGGAGTAAATTTTTGTGGTGGGTTATTTCAAAATATATTTCTAGCTGAGTCTGCCAGCACAGACAGAAAAAATGACCTTTTACTTTTTCATTGACAAGATATTTTACTGTTAAAAGGCCTTAAAAAGATGCAAACAAATAAATGTAACTTTTTAAAGGAAAAATGTTAGTGTATACTTGATACTGTTAAGTGTAAAGAGCATTTTCATTTATACTGTTATAGTTTTTATGAGGAAAAACATAATTTTGTTTCACAGTTTAGAGGAAACATAGATATAATCATTGTTAAAACAGTGCTACCATAGGAACAATGTACATTTAATAATCATTAAGAATTAGTCAAAAACATATATTTTTAAACTCTGAGGGTCATTGGTACAAATCTATTATCCATTTTGTTAAATACTTCTTCACAAACCTACCATATTTGAATGATAAAATGATATAACTGACGGTAAAAATCATGTTTTCTTTCTATATTTTTTCTCTGGAGTATATGTTGCATGATGGTAAAGAGGATGCTTTGGATCTGTGACAAAAAAAACATTTTTATATAATATATATATACATTTTTTGGCTTGTATTTTTGGCTTCCCTGCAGCAAGCGTTTAATGCCACGGCGGTGGTGCGACACATGCGGAGGCTGCAGCTGGGCACCAGTCTCGAGGGACCGAGTCAGATTACTCCCACCAGTCCCTGCCATGGACATCTGCTCCCAGAGGAGGAGGTGGAGGAAGAGGAGGATGAACTGGGGAATGAGGAGGAGGAGAGCTGTAAGTCCGCATCTGAACGAACAAATACAACTTCAGACATGTCAGTGCGTAAATGGTTAGAAGAGGAATCCTGCCAAATTAGATGGTCTGTGAAGTTACCTTTGACTAATTTTTTATATTAAGAAAAATATAGTCTTTAATTTTAATTTTGACATTTAAAGTAAATAAATGGTTAATACCTCCCAGATTGTTTTTCACTTTTCAAGTGAAAATACATACACAAAAACATAAGGGGAAAAAATGTTAAATAAAACATGTACAATTAACTAGTTTTCTAGATTTACACAGTTTTAAAGCTTATTTGATTTAATTTTAATGCTTTAAGTTCGTTTAGTTGGGAGTTTTCGGTCATCCCACATCAATTTATTGAATTTCTTTGGCAAAATATCTCAGATCTGTTAGCACATCTCTTCAGGTGAACCCCAACGATTGTTACAATTAGAACTGGTAATGGGAAGGCTATTGCAGAAATTTAATTTTATTCCATTTTTAGTATTTGTATTTATTTTATTTGGATTTAGGATGGGTTCAGCTGGATGCTTCAAAATTAAACTCCTCTTCCCATTTTGCTATCTAATAAAGAAAGTGACATTTTGGGTCAAAGCTGAAAGATATTTCCAACTGCTCATGATTTTATTAATTGACATTGCTGTGTTTTATTTATTTTGTACCAGATTAATTATTTGTAGAACGAGATCCATTAGAATTATTTTATCTGGAAACTATGGCTTTACCTGTAGGAGGGAAATTAGTAAATGTTTGAGGAATCCTCCTCAGACAGATTAACCTAATACATCATTGTTTGTTTGGAGTTCAAGAAGAATGAATGCTTAAACTGAATCAAACTTTAACAAAGTTTAGATTTAATACTTATGTAACAAGATTATTCCATCTTTTTGAATTATTAAATTTTACTCTGAACCATTTGGGTATTTTTGAAATGCTGTATTGTGCAGGATGGATGACAACAATGTGAGTAAAAAACAGATGGGAAATTACCTGTTATTGCCCGAACAAACTTAGAATCTTTACAGGCGTATGTAAATAAAAGTGAACAATCAAATATCATCACAATTTAAAAATATTTGTTAAGATTACAGACAGAGGTAATAACTCCATTTCGACTCACAGCCTGATTTCACAAAGTTGTTTATCTAAATCTTACACGTAACATGACAAAGTAACAATTAGCAATATAACAAATAATTTCCTGTTTTAAAAGCCTTTAACTGCCAGGACACACTGCCTGCTTGTTTTTGAGAGACGATCTGGTTGTGACTCACCAAAAGCAGTTATATAAATTATAGTGCAGATGGGATAAAGTAATTCATTTCTTTGGAAGATTAGTATTTTGCTTTCATTATTTATTATTAAATTTCAAACATTGCGTTGAACTTGTGTAAATAAAATGCTGTAGAGTCTTACACAAAGAGAGCAAGATAACGTTGCCATCCTTAACAGTAAGTACCGGCTTCTAACTCCTCATTGACATTAAAAGCAATAGAAAAGTAATTCAAGTACAATCCTCCTTTCTCAGAGCAAATTGCATATCAGAAAGCGGCACTAAATATGTATGTATGGCCACTTTTAAAAGTATCTCTATTTGTTGCACCTTTCCATATTTTTTTCTAATCACAACAGTAACCATTTAATTTTTAGTGGGAACCTTACCTATTGGAAAACATGTGCAGTGATTGTTTTTCTAAAACTGATAGAATTATAAGTGAAGACCAGTAAGTTGGATTTCGTCACAATCAATACATTTCTTTTTTTTAATATTATGATAGTCATACTACTGAAACTCTTCACCACCTAATTATGTAATGGTATTTCATTAATTATGCTCTATAGCATATATTATATCTTTTCTCCTATTCATTAATCTTTTTGTAAGGACAGGTTTGACAACTTATACAATAATACAGCACTGGTTTTCTGCTCTTTCTTTTGCAGTGTCAAACTATGAGGATGCACGTCGTGGAAGTAACGAGGGTAGCACAGATCGAGACAGCTTGAGAAGCTGTACCTACTGCTGCAGGCCAACCAGTCGCATCTGAGCTCAGCCTCCTGGTTTCATGATGATTAAGTGTCTTTGGAGCACCCAGAACCCGCCCACCCAGTCTGGCCAGTAAGGCAGATTAGATGTTAGTCAACGTTCGCCCGACAAAATATCCAGATAACATTTCCTCTCTACTTTGTGGTTTAAAAAAAAAAAAGAAGTAAATTTTTAAATATATATTATTTAAGGTCTAATGGATTAACCCCTCTTCAGATAGCTTGTTTTTGCCATGTTTGTTTTAAGTCATTAATCAGATTATAAAACAATGATAACCAAGAAACAGTTCTCAACTGATGATTTCAGTTGTTAGAGTAAAATTTTCATAGTGTGCAGGTACTTTATGAAAATATTACTGTGCCTCTTGTTTTACATTGTAAAGTCACACACAGGCCTGGTTACTGCCAGACCTGCAGAATCAGGGAGCAACTTTAACAGAACCAGTCTGACAACATGAAGTAAGTTAAAAGATCTTAAAGGAAATAAATAAAATTACTAAGCTTTTTAAATTTGAATAAAGTGACAGAAAGTTATTTCTAATTGTTTAGAACTTCATTGCACTACAGTGAGAAGCATCCATATCCACAAATAGAAAAAAAGATATGATATGCCAAACAGCCAAAATTATTGCAAGGGCAAACTGATGACTCAGTCAGGAGCTCAGATCTTAACTCTAAAGCACTGATAGGACTCACATACCTCAGTGAATGAAGTTCAGTGTTATTACTAAGAAAACTAATAAGAAATAAGAAAACTACAATCAAAAACACCATCATAGGCCATCATGTTACCGCTTTGCTGCGTCACGATGTGGATGACTGGTCATAATTTGTTAACGAGGGAGGCCTCACATCAAGTGTTTCTGGTCATCAGTTTATGACCAATGCACCTGGGTTATGCTGTAGGACATATAAAGAATTAAATATGTAAGTCCACCACTAAATAGCTAAACAAAAATCAGGAATGGCCTAGTTAAAGTCTGGATTTAATTCAGATTCAGATTACATGAATCAACCTTACAAGCTGGCGGTTCAGTGGTTTAAATGGTACAAAGTGGCTGAAATAAAACTCAGCAAAAAAAGTAAGACAACCAAATAGTTTTTCACAAACAGATTTTATTCTTACTAGATAAAACTACCATTTAAAATTTGAATTTGTATCTCCTTAGTGTATCTGGTGATCTAGTGGACTAATGAAATATCTGGGTGTCTCAAAAGACAACAGAAAATTAAGAAAATCTGTAGTAGACAAATGTCATTTCAAAGCAAAGTCTTGCAGAAGTAGACACAAAGCTGCTTCGAGAAAGCAGACACTCTTTAATCAAGCAATCCTACTAATGAAATTATTAGTTGTTTTTAGTGCGGCCAAAGCAAATAATGGCCTTTTGCATGTGTTTCACCAAGCTAGCTTCAGGGGTTGCTTAAATCAAAGATGACTTCTAAATCTGTGTCTTTAATCATAACTGTTATCTCATTATAAACCACATCTAACTCTAATCAGAGTTTCTGTGTCTGGATCCATCTGGGCTCACGCATCCTACAACAGTGGCAGCTTTCCCAGAAAAATCTGGCCAGACAGGTTACAAAAAGAAAAAATGCCATTTGAAGGGAACTATTGCTTAAAGCGAGCACTGCAGGTCTTTCTGCTCTTTGTCCGTTAATGAAATGCCAAGCCACTTTCCAAGAAGTGACTCTAGTTAAGTAGCTGAACGCTGTTTCTCCCTGAAGGTGTCGTTTATTGTCTAGTAAACAACTCAGTTAGTGTAAAACCTTTGCCAAATAAGAAGTCCACTCAGCGAACTTTATAAATTGAGTAAACAAGTTTAATGGATTTGTAATCGAAGTGTATTTAGTTAAAAATGTATACAGTACAGATATAAAAACAATAATGTGATTCAATCCTAATCCTTTTGTCCCATTCACCCCCGGATTTACTGAAATTATAAATCTACATTGCTCAAAATTTCTCCAACTGAATCCAATAAGTCCAAATTGGTCCGGTTCCTTTCAGGTTTATATTATTTTAAATTAAATATAGTCCTTTTTTAGTTATCTAATTAGTCCAAAAGTTGTATGGGGGGCTGATGTTTATCTGGTGTTGTGTTTTCTGACTGTAAGAGGAAGCTGAGGTACCTGTAGAAAATCCATGCCTGCACAGGGAGAAGATGCAAACTCCAAGCAGAATGTCATCAGCCCAGTATTTGAACCCGGGATCTTGTAAATATTTCGAGATATAGTCCAAATTACTCTTAAATCTTCCTCAAGAAAAGCCATTTTTATAACCCTTTCACTCAAACTCTTTAAATCTGAAAAAAAAAAAAAAACACACACAATTCAATCAACTTCCAACAAGTCAATAAGTATATAAGGGACATAACCCAAGTATATAGTTGTTTAATGCTATACCACAATATTATATAAGAAATATAAAAATGTCTTAAATGCAAAAACAAAAATGCTTCTTACCCCATCAAATGTTACTCGGAAACACAGAGAGACAAATTTCCAGTTCACAAGAATAATTATTATTACTGTTAAATCTGTGTTTTTTATTTAGTCAGCTATGCGTTTTTCTATTCCACCTGCATAATTACCACTTTGTTAAGATACCTTATGGAACAATTATTGATAAACTTGAGAGTAGCGATCAAAACTCAGGGGTTTTTGGACTCTGTATTCTGGCTCAGACTGGGTTTGTGATGGGTGGTTTTGACCTGAAGGGTCTGCATGCTTCCTGTCGAGGAAAAAAATTTGTAATGTATGAATATCTAAAAAGAGACTTTTTTTGGTTTGTTTGTTTGTTTTATGGCTGTTTTGTTATCAGAGGCTCAAACTGAGATCCTGAGGTTTTTAACATCTTTATATCCCTGAGCTCTTACTATGCCATGAACAATACGGAAACACCAATGCGTATTTTAACCATTTTGCTTTTTGACAAATTAAACAAAAGCCAAGACATCCCTATGCTGTCAGTCTCTTGTCCTGGCCCAGACCCGGCTCACGTTGAGTCGGATGGATCTCAGTCTGAGCGCTCTGCCTGCTCTGTGCTGTGCACCTCTAGTGGAAGACGTTTTGGTCTACTGTTTGCATGACCTGGTTTAAATATGTTTACATGAATGATGATCAATTAGTATAAAAACATACAATTTAATATTACTATATTGTATTGAAAACTGATGTAATTTTTGAGCTATATAATGTGAAGTGATTAACACCTGAAGCAACGTCGTTGACAAAGTACAACACAGCACAGTGGACTTATCATTTGGATTGACTCTTAACAGTCAAGTCTCTTTCTGAGTGATCTTTTTTCTGTACTATGTTTATTTATATGGCCGTGTTTTCCTGCTTGCTTTATTTTTGCATCTTTGACCCCACAAAAAAAAAGAGAAAAGGAAAAAAAGAACATACCAGCGATTGTGCAAAGTTAGTATTTTTTTAAATCTATAATAATCAGGGTCGTTGAAAACAAATGTGCAAATAGCAACACCTGGCTGCTAGAGTGTATCATTTACATTTGTCCTCAAAAAGAAAAGACACTTAAGCCATACATAGATTAAGACACACGTTTCACGATTTTATTTACCGCCCCAATTCTGCAGGCGATTGAATAGAGACATTGTTTCTGCAACTTTACAACCGAATTAAAAATGATGATATTGGTCACATCATGCCAGTTTAAAGGAATGTATTCCATAACATATTGCATTCTGCCTAGAAAACAAAAAAACAAAGCTTTAGAAAACTCAGTAAACTAATGCATCAGCCAATCCTTCTTTAATTAGTTTTGTTTCATATGTAGCTGTTAATGTGGGTCCACAGTATGAAAAAAAGAAAAAAAAGAAAAACACAAATAATGTAATCACTCTGGATTTACATGACTGTAATTGTGGAATATATGCAAACTGTGTTTGAAGGGCTTCATTATGAGTGTACTATAGCCTATGTTGATGATTTTGATAACCTGGTCGTCATACGTTTGAAAACAAAATTCAGTTTAACCTTTTTTTGGGGGCGGTTTATCACCACCCAGTTGTGTTTTTCTAAGCTTCTGTTACCCCACTACAAGCACACAAAATTGCATAAAGAAACACATGTATATTATATAAATATATATATATAAAAAATATAAGTATATATTGTATATCCTTTTTTTGTAAAAGCTGTTTTGAGCTACAACTGTATGGATGCAATGCATCATGGGTTATTGAAAAAGTTGTATGAAGATACGATTTGTACCCGCAAAGAAATAACTGCAGGAAATGAAATAAAACTTCCTTGTCTATGCATTGTTTGTATTGTGATGAGACAAGAGGTCTTTTTAATTCAAACATGTAAAGAAGAAGCAGATCCAGTTATGTATGAATTCAGTTTACAGCTAATGAAAATCTTATACAGTGTGCTTCGGTTTAAAGTTACAGATGTGGACAAACGTCTTGGCCTCACTGGTAGTTAATGTTTTTACTTATGAATCATTCCTTTTAATTTGAACAAACATTTTGTGATTATACTGTGAAACTACTACTGTTTCCCTTTTTGAAGTCTTCTCATGAAGTCCATTCAATTATATTTTCCTGGTATTTCAAAGGTCTCACAATGCCAAGCACTGTGACAAAGTTCCCATTTCCTTAGTTAGAGAAACAGGCCCACAGCATCACAGATCCTCTTACTAAATAGACCCAAATATTCCTCCTGTATTTTTTGCTCATCCAATGCGCAGTTTTTTGTTTCTGAGAAGTTAAATTACCTCATCTAACCCAAACACATAGCTTAGGTTGAAATAACTTGACAAACCCAATATGCCTACCTTTATGGTGGCAAGACAGGATCAATTGCTTTTAAATCTAATATGCATTTCTCTGATGCACCTCTTTGAATCCTCTTCTCTATTTTTATTGCAAACATAGATATTTACGTACACACCCAACCCAGTGGCCAGTGGATTAGAGACATGTCATGTTTGAAAAGAGACAACCATAAATAAATGTGTGTTTCTATAAACTTATACTAACACAAAGGATCATCTTTGAAACATATACATTTACAAGTACAGTATTACTTTTTTTAAAATACTGTAAGAGGTATTAACTATACTGGTGATTTAGTCAGTTCTCAATTAAAAGTTAGGGTTTTTTTCAACTACTTTCCATGTGATTCCATGATATAGTTGTAATTTTATACCATTGACCATTGGAAAAATTGCTACCATGTCAGACTGCATAAAAAGACAAACCCTTTTCTGACCTTTTCGTCTTGATTGTCAGACGTTTGATTGAAAACTTTTTTATGTTTTCAGTCAATAAACCGAGAGTTTTTTCCCTCATTGGCTTATAAGTCTGTCAGGTTTGCGGGCCGCCTTGCTCAAAAACAACTTCTCTGCTCTGCCCACATGTTTTTGAAGGAACTGATATCCGAGCTTTGTGAAGGCCCTTAAGGCCCATTGTATCTAATTTGGTGGTATAAATAGGATCATCACTCATTTGGAAAAGCAATTAGTGCCCAAGATTTAAAGTGTTGTCTCATGTTTTGCACAAAATATTTTTTCCCATATTGTTCTTTTCTCACACTGCCATCTGTTTTGTGAACGGAACCAACCCTTCCTGCAGCAACAATTGCTGCTCGACTGCTTTTTATTGACGATATGTTTGGATTTGACTAAACTCTGCAACCTTCAAACATAAATACTTGGCTGAACGGGTGTAACTGACTGCAAGAAAAAAACAAAACAAAAAAAAGCATGTTATGCTTTTCAGTCAATGTCCATGGAAACTGTACTACCTAAAATAAATCACATAGATTATGTCTCAAATAAATGCGTTCAATATGTTGACAAAGACTAGGTTACAGTGTCCTCCACTGGCTGATTGTGGAACAACAATAAATGATGTGTGATCCGTGTAACAATTTATCTCTTTATTTAACCTGCTCGGGAGAGGTGGTGCAGGCCCTAGGGAGGAAGAACAACCACACGCACAAAGAGTGTCCAAAATCAAAGATTTAGACTAGAGGTTAAAATACTCAACATACGGATTTATTTGCTTTTTTACCTATGGTCTTCTGTCAGATGATTTTAAAGCCAATTCACTTGAATTTTCCCAAATCTGTTCAAATCCATAAAAAAACAAAAACAAATCCTGTCTGTTGATGCAGATTTTAGATATAGACCCTCTTTATAAGTCTTTTTTGTGTGAATGTGTGTGTGTGTGTGGGGTGGGGGGGGGTCATCTCTCCATTTTGTACTGTCTTTCAAGTAAGTAAGATGACCTTGTATTTTCTCCTACCTTCACCCTCTTGCTTTCTCCTCTCCAGAGCATTCAAAAGTCCACAGCCACCTTCCAGGCTCTTCATCCTCTCCGACAAGACAGACAATTTCAGCATTTACACAAATACTAAAACCCAGCAGTGAGTATTTTTGACTTTCACCGTGTATCTGTCCAAACCTTCTGTGGGTCATCGGCAGTTATTGGTGGAGTGTCGAGCGGCTGTGAGATGACAGGGAGGTTTGTGGGGTCTGATAAAATCACCGCTTTCTTTCCTGATGGTGTAGCTCAGATAGAACAGTTTGAAACTCTTGGATTTCAATTTCTTGTTAAAATAGATAAATATGCATAATGATGGCCAACAAGAAGAACATGCATAAACCTACTTAGCAGAACCTACTTTAATCTCCTTTGAAAGAAACAAACAAAAAAACAAAATAGTCAACGGGGAGATATTTTTGAGTAAAAAAAAAAAAATTAAGATCCAGTTTATGTAAATAAGAAAAATAGGATATTTAAGAATGATTTTATTAACATCTCCCATCTCTGTATTATCTTTTTTTATTACAACTTGGAGATCAATCTGGTTGACCTGCCCGAATTAATAGTTGACATGTTCCTTATCTTTTCCTTTCAGATTGAATTGTAAAAAACGAAACAAAAAATAATGATAAAAAAATCTGAAAAATACTGGCTCATGCGAAGCTCATAGTATTGTCTGGACTTTGCTCTCTTTAGAACTAGGCAATAATAAAAGTGTGTGGATGAGTTTTTATCCATTGAGCTGCTGATATTATACTGACAAGTTTAAAGTCAAAACAAACAGGAGGTCTGAAATTTTATCAGACAGAGGTGCAGTTTCAGGGACAAGTACAGATTATGATGGCAAGAATGAGAATGATAACAAAACAACCTTGAAGAAACACCAAACAATCCAGGTCAATGCAAACAAAAAGTCACTGTGTGGTAATAGTTAATGCATGTATTCAACCTGTACTTTTGTCTTGAAGTGTTATATACAGGTAAATCTGAAAAGAAAGTAGAACTCGTATGTTTTATGGATTCAGTAAACAAAACTTTAATTCAAACTTAACATTTAATTCCTGCAAATCATGTTTAAACAGAAATTTCCAAGCTATGAAAAACATGTTAATTTTGACGCAATACTTAGTCAGGACTTATTTTGCCTGAATTACAGCATCAAAAATCACAGTTTAAGTCAAGTAGATGTATTTGGCAGGGAGGGAAAATTACATGTGTGTTGTCAATTTTCTTGTCGTGTGTACTAAGATGGTCAGTAATGGTGATTCTGATTATATTACGACACAGAGAGCGACACAGAAAGCGTTTCTTTTTGGCAATCTTGAACAACGGAAAGATGAAAATAATATAAAAATGAAGACAGACAGGAGAATGACAAGATTTTCCGTTTCCACTGTCAATAATAACCACAAATGACCAATTAAAAATAAACAGAACTGGAAATGAGACTAACAAAACATGGTAAAGAATCATTTCTATCCTTTTCCCACACACCTCTTCCAGATACACAATAGTCTGATACACATTGTAATCACCAGATAAGCCAGGCTGGCAGAGATTTTTGGAAGATGTGAAAAATGTCTGCTTTTCCTTTGTCGCCGTTCCAGTTCGTGGTGATGATGGACAGGATCTCAAGCCTCAATCATGGAAAAGACGGGGTCTGGCTTTGGATCCGCAGAATGATGCACATATTAGAATTTCAATAATATGAGTACTCAATACATGAATAATGTTTACCATACCTAAGAATAGCAACAGCATTAATATTCCTAAAAAGAATTACACCATTAATTATCAACATCAAATATTAAATATTATTCAAAATAATAAAAAGATTAAAAAAAGTAAGATAAACCTCTTAAATAAGACAAAATCTCACAGAACTTTTTTGACCTGAGAGCTTATTGTGTGTTTTAAATTAATTTTACAATAAAAAAATGAACTAAATGAAACTAATATGTAATTTCACATGACAGCAGCACATGTTGATGTTATAATGATGACATACAAATAAAGCCAGAGGTGCTCTATATGTCTGGTGAAGCAAGGGCCCTCAAGGTGAACCAATACCTCATTAATGAGAGGATCAAACGAGAACGAGTCTGATTCCTACTGAGATCCTCATTTGATGGAGTTTGAGCAGAATTAATTGACGAGAGAAGAATTACTTCCCCCAGTGGGACTCCGCCAGGACAGCTGAATAAACTGTTTCCTTCTGCCTTTGTTGTGCGCTGATATATTAATTAAATGCGTTGTAACACTAAAAAGCTGAGAAACTGCACTGTGTAGAATGTAAGTAACAAATCAAATCAGTGGTTTATGAAAATGTAATTGTAAATGTTATTGTAAATTTGTTTCACTGTTGAAGGGGGGTTTTATGTTTTTTTCTGTTACATATTAAAGTTTTGTAGCACAATCACGCAACCGTGTTACCTTGTGTTGTTTTATAAACGGTTTATATATGGAAAAGCAACCCAAAGGAAAACAGTATCTGATGCCTTGAATTTGGCCACTTTATCTTTAAGAACATTCATGCAATTCCTACAATCCCCCTCACTCCTAATTAAATAATCACAACTGGTATTAGAAGTGTTACATTTTTTAACAAAGAAGATACATTGTATAAAATTGGCTTTGGATAATAACTACTCAGGATATTGTTAGACAGTTTCACCAGGTGATTTATAATTGCTGCTGTCGCTAGCCTGGTGGAGTTGTGGGGATGACAATGGACCGGAAACATGCAGGCGCGTTGGAGGGGGAATCAGATGCCATGGGAGATTTAAAGATTCCTCAGAAATGCAGGAATTAGTCAAAGCAAAACTGCAGATAGGTTTTCGGTGGTGGGATGACATTATACCACAATATAAAATGGAAAAAAGAAGTCAGATTTGCATAATTACCCCCTTTAATTAATTTAGAAAATCAAGAGAAAGACCTTTTTTCAGACACATTAATTGCTTAATTTGTAGGAAGAAATTAACAGATGCATCACTATCGTTAAATGGTAAGGTCTTAATTAACTCTTGGTTCTATCTCAAACCTTGTACTCAAGCTGAGAGTCAAGAGCCTGAGGGTGACCTGCAGTCTCTTAACTTTTCCAAGCCCACAGGCTCCAAAGATCTAATGGCCCCTCCACCGCAGAGGCATTACCTTTCCACAATTTAAGTATTTTTCAGCACTTAAGAGTTTCTGAACTTCCCCTCTCCCTGCTTCTTAATATTGCTGCCAGCTGAGATCACTCCATCCATCACTGTTGGCTTCATTTGAGGTTTCCCCAAGGCTCCAGTCAGCAGCTGAAAATCCCAAAGGATCTTAAAACCCAGTCATTCCTGACATTATCCTACCTTCTCATGTTGTGGATATAAAAAAGCACCCACACTCCTGATTAAATATTTTTAATGTTTGTATGTAAAAAATGTAACTATTTCACTAAAAGACTTTCATGTTTCTTTTGCCAGCTTTCATCTGCTACCAATATATAAAATAACAGTCAGCTTTTAAAACAAGCAAATCTAAAACTAATTTGAAAATAAAAATAAGAATGGCTTGTGTTTTCAAATATTTTCATTATTTCACTTGTTTCTTTTGCTTTTTTCATCATGTTGTAATATTTATACACTGCTTTTTGAGTCTTTATTTAGGTGACACATACATAAAATCCACTTGCGTAATCACTAACACAACATATAACCTGTCATGTCATCAGCATTCCCAAACCTCTCTCTATATCTCTCTGTCAGTTTTTTCCATTTATTTCTTACTAATACGAGGGCACTAACTGTTTTAATGAATCACATCCTGCACACATATGGCATGGTCTGTGCTTTAAAGTGCCAGATTCCTGTTTTCCAAGACAACTGATCTTCATCGAAAGGCTATTTAGGTGTTACGCAGACATGACTGCAGAGCTAATTTGTTCGCTGAAAACAAACAGAACAAAGAATCAGAGAAGGTTCTGAACTGCTGGGCAGTTGAGATCCATCATCAAGTAATTAAAGGAAAACATTTAGTTTCAGATCTGCAAAAGTTTGTCTCCCTCAGTTCCCCAACACTTCCAGAGAGCTGTTACAGGAAGCCATGATGAAACGTGGTGATAAACGGCTGTACATAAACAGCGGCTTTCCTACAAAATGAGTTACTCGGCGAAGAAAATAGTCGGCTTTCTCCATAGTTCGCTACAGTCACAAATGTCCGTGGAGTCTATTTTACATCATTAGTTGGATTTCACAAGACAGTAGCAAATGATCTAAACAGAAAAATAATCCAGAAAAGTGGATAAAGGTCTTTAATGTTAGCATAAGTGCCGGCAGCTGTTTGGTTGATGAAGGGGGAGTCCTGCTGTTCGGCCAGTTTCACACAGAGGATATTGTGCCGAGAGGAATTAATAGGACATGACAGCATAAACAGTCTCCGAGGCCCACTGTTCACTGGGCATCCTTTCAGCTTGATAAAGACCTGGTTTTGGTCTGAATATTCACTTTCCTTAGGGAACTAAGTAGAAGACGAGGACAGAAAACTGAAAAACACAAAGAAAATCCTAAGCATTAGTTTTATAAACTGATGTTTTGCATGTGGAATTACGCTTGGTTATCCCAAAGCTTCGGAGAAATGACTCACATGATGTGTTTCACGAGAAAGACGAGAGAAAACTCACCTTACTACGGGTCACTGGCATGTCCGCAGCATGAATCAAGAACTCAGTGACCAGTCAGGAACCTGCTGGGTCTCATGGTGGAGAGAGATCCATTCAGGCATTCATCTTTTCCGCTTAGTTGTGGTAGGTCACAGGTGCGACAGGTCCAGGTGGGGAAACAAAGACAACCATATCCATCGGGGAGACCATGCTGTTCCCAGCTCGGAAAGGAATAATAATCCATCGGGAGAGTTTTGGATGTGCCCCAGGATTTCATTCCTTCTTCAAAAATGAAACATCTATCCTATTATTGCCTGAATTTATTTCAGTCGCTTGTAATATTCAAGTCTTGGAGCTATTGCATTTTTTTTCAACCAAGAATGATCCTCCCAGGAAAGCAGCACTCAAATAAAGATTATAAACAGAAGTGTTGTATTTTGCAAAAAATTTGTAAAAAATTGAGTTTTGATCTTTTTGACATGTTAAAGAACCAAAGTTAGGCCACACAATGGGTTTTTAAGATGTTATGATATTCCACAGGCACAAAAACTGCATGGTATTGGAAAAACATCAAAACGGTCCTTTCCCGCTGAGATCACTCACCCAGTTACACAGCGTAAATAAAATCACTCAAACAGCAATGTGTCTTCAAAGAAGTTCAAAAATGATCATCTAGATAAATGTTTAAAGTCATGAAGAGTCAAAAAGATCAAAGTGTTACTCATACAATCCAGAAAAAAACCCAGTTATAGATAGAGAAAAAAAAAAGGCAGGAGACACCTCTTTTCCACACGGACTTCATTTTGTTGACTGTAAACAAACTGATGCACTGCATTCCCAAAGAGATCTATTTTTTCCGCATTTCAGAAAGTCTGGCTCATTAAAGCAAACATTATTTTTTACATTTCTGTGCTGCCGCTGCAGATGGAGTGTCTCCTTTGGCCTCTGCTCATAACAGTTCTCCTGTTTTCCAGTCCACACCGTACGCAACTCGTTCATTGTGTCTCGGACAGACAGCGTAGACAGCCTCAGGTAAGCCTGGAGCTGTTGGGAAACTTCTTAGATGATTTTTCACAATCCAACCTAAACCTTAGTTGTTGTTTTTAATGCCAACTGTGTCATAAGGGATCCAGTGTCCCTGGCTGTTTTGTACTTTTTTCATATGTGTTGTGAGTGTGGACACAATTTAAGATTAAGAATAATTTCAACATGCTGAACATTTGCCAAAGATAGACAAGCCCAATATTATTCATACACCAACAAAATGCTGATTTGAAGTTATTTCAGAATATATTTTAGAATATACAAGGTAACAGTATGTAAAAGCCGTATCAAAGACATTTAAATTGCTTTAAAAAAAATATTTCTGCCCAGCTCCATAATCACCAACTCTTTGAAATTGAGAGGCCTCCTAGCTATCAACCTAATGTTTAACTCACTCCATCAGATTCAGTCAGGACTCAAAAAAAATGTTCAAGTCAAAAGGAAAATGTTTCAAAAGTATAATATTGCTTTAAAACATAAATCTGAACAAGGTAATTTAAGATTTAGGTACATGTGAAAAAAAAATACTAATGATGCATATTATGTCTTCTCTCCGTGATATTAACCACTTCAGTCAGAAACAACCAATCAGTACCATTTGTTTTTATCAATGTCATTCACAATCATGTTTCTCAGTGCTCATCTCCCATCTCTTCTCTTTACTACCTTCTGCCTTACAGCTATTTCCCCCCAACGTGAATGTGCAGGCCAGAAAGCATCGCCACCGATTAAGGAGCTCTGTCATTAGCAAAACTGCACCAAACTATCTATCACAAAGATGATTGAAAGTGCTTAGATCTTCCTCCTGCCTTTTTACCAAATATGTAAGAAAAAAAGCAACATTATTTTAATAGAAGTTAGAAAACTATGGCTTTAACAAATATCTCTATAATATTACAAAATATTGCTGTCATACTAACTCGATGACGCGTTTTTTTTTTTTTTTTACCATAATATAATATTGTTGAATGCAATGAAAACAGTTCCAGCGATCTTAAGCTAATGAGAGACATCAAACGATCAAAAGTTTCAATCTCACTTTACTTGGAAATAAGCTTAACTGCCCTACCTGTAGAACTTAAGTCACTTGGACAGTTTAAATTATCTTTTTTTTTCATATTTTAATATTGCAAAAACAGGTGCTGCTGTTGAAGTGTTATTACTAGAGTACATGTACTGATAAAACATAGCCAGCAAGACAGAATGTCCATTTCATTGAACAGATGTGTTTAAACAAATTAATATTCTGTAAATATGAAACCAGTGGTTTATTTCTAGCTGTTATTATAAATGATTAATAGTTTGTAAGGAGATCATACTACAGAGGAACTATGAAGACATTCAGTGTCCAACGTTTCTTTCCAACTGCTTCATGTTTTTAAAAAAAAATTATTTATCTGAACTGCTTGGTCAGTGGATCGTTGCTTTTATGGAATAATGTGTCCAACTGTGTGACCCCTAAATTGGTTTACTATTAACATCATTACGAGCCAACAATCTCGGAATAGTCGACCACTGTAGGGAACACAATGTACGAAATAGTGCATTTAGTTTTTGTTTTGGCAGAATAAAATAGAGTTTGCTTGCATTTAAAAAAAAAGTCTATTTTATACTTTTGAGTGTTTGCGAGGAAATCATATAAGTCCATTAATTAAAGCAATCATGAAGTCTGATTTTTTTAGACACTAGCTGTTCGTGGGAAACAGCCTCCCAACTCCACCATCTCTGGCCATCCATCAAAAACATTTGTATTCTTATCGTTCTCAGCTCGCTAACAGGAAAAAGAGAGAGAGAGAGAGAGAAAACATTAGTATTATGCATGCTGCTTTGCTTTTCTGCATTTTTACAAAACATTTTCTGGCACAAACACGGCTAATAAAACGACACAGATAGGGTCAACTGACCTGCTCAAAGAAGCTTTTGATTTTCATCCCTGTTCTTCCAGCAAACACCCAGTTGTCTCTGTGTTTAACGGAGCCGATCAAAGTGCTTCCCATGTCGACAAACATCTGCCTCATTTCAGGTGTCATCCTGCAACAAATGAGCAGAAAGGGTCACTGTTCTGTGAGACTTGATCGCTTTTTAAAATGTTGAAAAGTTTTGATTCGGGCTCACTTTGTTGCTGCATCGTCAAAGGAGGCCACCAGCACAATCCTTCCTGGTTTGATCTCCTTCAGGTATGCCAGCATGTCTAACGAGTCTAATGTGGAAATAAAACACAAATAAGAGCTCCAAAAAACGATCAACATTAGAAATGTATCACCCAAATTGTGGTAATTACTTACTTCCAATAACCATATTTAGAAAGCCAAACTTCTCTACAACTCCATTCTCACCTGTTTCTGGTAAAAAAACAACATGTTTTATTCAGCGTTTAACCATGAGAGGACTACGTTCCCCTCATGAATAAACAGCTTGGTAGCCTTTTACATCATTCAGTCCACTTCACAGCACAGCTCTGTGTGTCAAACTTTGCACACGTTTGTTTCTGCACAGTGTTTTTAAATGTCACAACACAGTATTTTCATCAAGTTAAGCTCTGGATTTTTGTTGGAACATTGCAGCAGCTTGACTCTTGCCTTATCATTTACATAATTATGTCTGAATAACATTGTTCCCTTTGGTTGCTTAACTATTTTTGCCAGGCCTTGAGGCAATATGCTGCACTGCAAGAGTATTTTTACTCTTTTGTTCACATTACAACTATGCACTAAAATGTGCTTTATTAGGATTTTTTTGGGCTAGCTCACATAAAAAAGGGAGCATTATTTCAAAGTGAATCGAAAACGATTTGTGGTTTTAAAAATGTTCTCCTAAAATGTAAAAACAAATGTGAATGGTGTGGATATTTAACAGCCTCCGTCACTCTGATACTCAAAAAATTACGTCAAATGAAAGCAAAATTGTAAATAGATCCCATTTTTGATGTAAATCCAGCTGTTCTGTAAAGTTTTAACAGATAATGTTAGTGAACAACCAGCAGATTTCAATGAAGTGAAAACATAGGACAGCATAGGAATAAGGTTTTTGTCATTCATTTTCGATAAGAAAGGTTACATAAAATATTTTAAGAGTTTTTAATGGAGGATTTTGTATTTTATCACATAAAAATGAAAAAAGTATAGCACAACTACCAACCTACCAAGACATTACAGCGGAAGACCGGACAAGGCTGTACAGAGTGATCAACGTGGACCCTGAAAGTCCGGCTGCTTTAGTGGTGCAAAGCACATCATTACAGATAGCCGCCCTCCCACCTTCAACCAGTTTGACCTACTGCCGTCTGTAAGGGGCAACAGGTCCATTTGAACCAGGACAAAGAAACTCAGAGATAGTTTCTTCCGACAAGCCATTATCAGTCTGGATGCATGCAGGCGCTGAACCACCCTCAATCACATAGAGCAATGTACAATCTTACAACAATGCAACCAAACATTTTACTTCAAATAACTGTAAATATACTTCTCTATTTGCGTTTTCATCTTTTAGGGACTACCAGCACTTTCAGTAAAGCCATTTTTAAATTCATTGAACTTGCGGCAGGGCCTGATTTGAGCACACCAGATTTCTGTTCTCTTCTATATTGCTGTCAAGCCATTTTAAAGAAACAATAAATACGTTTCTGTTTTGGTCTATTTTAGCAGCCGGAGTGGACAAAAGCGACGGTGTTTTGCCTAAAGAAGACTGCATTTCCCATGAGGACCAGCGCATACCATCTTAAAACCCTGAGCTGGATTAAATTACGCTTCTGTTTCCAGTGGCTGTGTGAAGGATGAATAATGATGAGGTGATGAATCTTATTGTGGCGAAACAATGTATTATGATGATGTTAAAAATAAGAAATGTGGGAAGTGACATTTTTGAAGCACATTTTTAGTTGTTTAGTGTGGCAGGGTTCCTGCCACCCTCCTCGAACTTTTTTAGTGCCGGTTAAAACGATATGGACCCCCTCATGGCCTTTAAAGAGTTGTCATTCAACGAGTTGTAAGTCGACGCATAATCACAAAAGTTATGAAAATATTCTATGAAGGTTGAAAGGTTACTTAGTGTTGCTTTAAAAAACAGCCAAAGAAAAGGATTTATGACCGAAGTAACTAACAGGCCCATGTCAGCTTTAGAGATCTGCAAGGAAACTTAACAAATAGCAGAAGTGTGAAAAGAACAAAGCCCTTGTTGAAAGATAGTCATGGGTAGTCTGGTTTAAAGTAAAAAAAAATATATATATATATATATATATATGTAGGGATACATAGCAAACATCTAAAAGAAGGCAAGATCAACAGGGACCCAAACCAAGTGTGTGTTTAAAAGACATTTAAAGCTTTGTTTCACCCCATCCACTCTATTTGCATGTGCATTTCTTCGTCTGTACCTACAAAAGCCTGGGTGTGTGGGCCAGCAAGGGACAGCAATAACCTCAATCAGAGGCTGGCCCTATATCCACAGCAGATGAAGAACATAAAGGGTCAGATCCTGAGTGGAAAAGGAAGAACAACACTGACGAAAAACAGTGAAAAGAGATTGGATGTTTTTCTAGGGAGGATAAGGAATGCAAAACTGCAGGGACATCCTGTTCACTTAATCTCTTGATCTTCCCTCTGCTGAGTAAAACGCATGTAAACGAACACTATCCTGCTATTTCAGAGGCTGGAGTGAAAACGTCACTTTGATTGGAAGGCTTTTATTCAGTTGAGCTAAAGATAGCTTGAATTTGAGCTCTTGCTTGTCAATGAGGTCCAGGCAGCTTGTGTAAATTAATATAGAGATCCATGTGAGCTAAATAAAAGACAAGGCTTGATTCACATTATATTCATGGGTTAGATTGACCTAATCAAGGATCTGACCTAAATCTCACATCAGGAAGATTTGGAAATTAATGTTCACACTCGCATTTTATTCAATCGTACGTTTATAGACATGCAAAGCCGGTAGAGACTTAACCCACAAAGCCTGTCAGCACAATGGAGCAAAATTAGATTCTTTAAAGTATAACCTCTTTGTAAAGATCTTGGAAAACACATTTTGAAATCCCTTGGTTTTCACTACCTTTTACTGCACTATGTTACTTTGTTTTTTTAATTCTTCTAACATACGTCAATTGTAACATGACCAGTTGTGAAAAATCAAAGGGTGTAAACTCTTTTGCAAGACACTGCAGTTCCTCAAGAATAAAACCTCAGGCCTGAGATCTTCTTTTTTTTAAACTACATCAGTAAAGGAACATTAAGTATTTAGACATCATGACTTTACACAAACAGCTTGCAAGTGTACTGAGTTTTATGTTTATAATAAGTATTTACCATTTATCACCACAATGTTCAGTCCTGGCCCCACGTTGTTCAAAATATGACTCATAATGCTGTTGAGACACGGATGAAAATTGATTTCCCAGCAGGTTCGCGGCTTTTGTTCACGCAGAATATGAATCTTCGACCGCACTCATACTTACTTTTTACCGTCAAAGCAGATTTTTGGCCCGACTATATTAGCAGCTCCACTCTGGATTTTAAAAGCAAAGTGGTCTGGTGGACAGACCGAGGAGAGGCTGCACTTTGGGGCCGCTTTAACTGCTTAAAATGTAAATCAGAAATAAATAAATAAAACATTTTATCACTGTTAGAGTTGAGAATAAAGCTAACTTGAAATTCAAGCCAGTGGAGAAGTTTTATCTTACCTGTTGTAAATTTTGTGTGAATTTGATCAAAACCTAAAATGTAAAGAAATAAAATGAAACTGCTTGACTTTAAAGATTTAAGAATAGAAATAGATCATCTCACCAAGAACATGTTGTGCCTTCTCCTGTACATCAAATGAAGTCAGGAAAAAGATTAGAAGAAGCACAATCACAGCACTGAAGGTCAAAAACGCTGCCAGAGAAAAAACAAAGATAGATAAAGATAAATAGACTCAGAAGCAAACCTAACGGCTTTTAAATAAATCCTTACTTCGATCTCTCATTTTAGCGACAAACCAAAAGACTTTTCTGTCAAAACGAATCCTTTGAGATGCTCTTTATTTGCCCATTAACAAATACGACTGATGAAGCACAAAGTTGGTGTCATTTACAAAATTCCCAGCAGCCATCTCTGTGCTACGAGCAATTGTGTAAACAAAAAGAAAGAAAAATGTGTCAAGGCTCTTAGAGTTACAGAAAGACCAGGATGTTGAATTAACAACACTCGCGCACTCGTACATATCACACCCAGTGGTCAGGTTTCACTTCTCAAACTAAAGAAGGTTTACTCAAGTATCAAACCACTGCTATATGAATCTGCTGTGCAAATAAGCATCTGACAGCTGAAGAAAGAAAAGCCAGAACACTGAAAAAAGGGGGCAAAAGCCTCATATTTCAAATTGCATGGGTGACTGGAAAAAAAAGGGTTTAAAGAATCATTGTAGCAGTTGTCAGAGTTTTCTATTTGTATGTAAATTTTTGTAAAACCAATATCCGCATAATGCAGCTCACACACACCTAGCTGCACAAAACCTCTGTAGACTACAGACGTAAAAAAACAACAACAACAAAATACAATCAAAGGATTAAAACTGAGGCGTGGAAAACACATTTTGTGATAAGACACCAAACCCAACGTGGAATCAAATGTGAAATTAATTAAAGCTAAATTTAAAAAAAATTCAAAACATAGCAGAAACTGTGAGAACTAAGCAGACTGCAATGAAGGCAATATGAATATGTCAATTATGACATTGTGTTGATATTTAGGCTCCTAGTTTTAATTAGGGGCAACATTGTTAATGTAGTACTACCTTGTTTAACCAATAACATTAAAAAGCTGCCAATAAAATAATACATTTTGAAATTTTCTATTCAATAAAGCTGATATGGTAATAAACTTTCGCATGTAATAAGTGTTCAGCAAAATTTTAAAAAACAATCATTTTAAAAATGACTCAGCTGAAGTCAGTAAAAATATAATATTTAAAAAGACTTGTGTTTCTTGGAAAAATAAGTTTCTTTGCAGTAAAGGTGATTATTAACAGGTACAGTGGAAGATGTGACCCCTGTATTCATTATGCCTCACTCTTCCTTCTTAGTTAATAATTGTGAAACAAAGCTCTCATTCTTTCTCCTATTGTAGGAGTGTAGGAAAGTAGGGAAGTACATTGTGAAAAGCATTGTTTTGTGATTTCTTATGTTAAACATTTGTTTTATTTATACCAAACATAAAGTTCTATGCAATGTCAAATATATTATATTTATAAAATAGATCCTTTTAAGAGAAGACAGTTGAGGCTCTCTACTTTGTTGTGGATGAGGCCAATTGTTGTACTGAGCCCGGTTCTGTTTGCCACTTCTTCTCGTTAACATTTGTTTCAAAGATCTGTAAGTGCTGTTTCACTTTTTTCCTATTGAGCCAAGCAAATCTGTTATTGTTATTTTTATCTTGTAATGATATTAAACGATCAAATTAGTAGGCTAAGACATAAAATTAAAAGTTCAAAATTTAGAAATGGACTCAAGATTTCCTTGTGATTTTGAAACCAATTGCTTAATCCCATCTCAGTTAATCCCTTTAGGCAAAGTCCTTGACCTTTTATCTCTATTTGAACCTATATTTGATGACAATCTTCCATATGGGTACAACAAAATAAAACCACACAACTGTACATATTGCCAGAATAAAGAAGCGATGACAGAAAGACAATTTCGAATATGCAAGAAGGCATAAGAATAACAACACGGAATGTGACATGAAAAGCTGCATCCACAGATGGCAGAGCAAAGAAAGTTATGTACAGATGGCAGAACATCGGAACAAAAACTATATGCAGACAGTGAAAAAATGACAGTGTGTGCAGGCATGGAGAGTACAAGGTTTTTACAGAAACAATTGACAGTCAACATCTTGTCGAAGAGTATAAACAAACCATCGAAAATGTGAAGTGATAAGAACGCAATTTCCAGGCTTCTCATAATAAAACTTTGCTAAGACTTTCTCCTCATATCTATTTTTTTATATTTCTGATCTGGGACTTAAACAGTGACTATCTTAAATGCACTGGGTTTACTTTTGTAGTTTTGTTATTCTTGGTGGATGTCAAGATGCTTCAATGGAGGTTTAAATCTGGCATGTACTGTTACTACGTTACTGTGCCTTGCACATGGATTATTAAGCCCTCAGCAAGGATTTCTGTCTCTAAAGGTGCAAAGCTGAGAAGCTACGATGCCAATGTTTTGCTTCTGTAACTGCAGTTTATTGTGGTTCAACAGACTCTGGCTAGTTCAATGCTAATGTATGACAAAAAAAACAAAACATGAAGACGCAAAAAGTGCATGATTTTATTTACAGTTCACAACATGCAGTGTTGATCTTCAACATAAACCACTGTTTGATTGATGCTAAATGTACCGCTTTTAACCGTACAATATTTTAAGTCTAGCCTACATCAATCAATCAATGCATAAACACAATAAAAGGTGTCTATTTCAGCTACACAGTTACATTTTCACCCATCCTTATCAGGAATGGCAATAAAGTCGGGGGAAATGACTTTAAACAATCAGTTAAAGCAACTCTGAACTCACATTAAATACTCTTGACATATTCAAGAGGTTCTCAATGCCAAAATAACATGCAGACCCTTTTATAAAATAAAACTATGTTTGGCACTTTAGAGTCTGCTTTAAAATCTTTTATCTGAACTTAATTTTATACTGAAGCTTAGAGAAATTATTTTCGTATTATATTGTAATATTACAGTTTGACATAAGATTCAGAAAAATTATTCCCCAAGATAGTGGCAATTTTTCTTCAGAGCCATTTTTATTAAAAAACACATTAATTTGAGAAATTACCAACCGTAAAATCTCAACTGGGTAAAGCTGGGCTCGTAAGGAGGCACTAAGGGTGAAGCCTTTCTTTAATTTATCTTTTAGATTTCCTTTTTCTTGGCCTAATCAAGTTCATGTCTGCAATTACAACATTTTAATTTAACATTTCGTTTCATACCTCAGAATCATAAATTAGACAAAATTAAGATGCGATACTAAATGAAACCACTAGGAGGCCCTTGTGCACTGCCAGAGTGGTCTAAAGAAACTCAGTCAAAAACAATAAAAGTGTGGAAAGAAATGTCAAATTAAAATTTGAGGAGAAAATAACAACAACTGAACAGATTATTTGAAAAGTCAGCAATGCCATTCATGATTACTAAATAAAAAACAAACAAAACATTTGGATTACTCTCATAAAGGCAATTTATTCAATTAAAAAACGTGGACAGCCAACAAGCGTAACACAATTTAGCACAGGTAAAAAGATAAATATGGTTGATAAGCAGCACATGTAGATATTGCTCAAATAATATCCCAAACGTTCGGTTTTCACATCATTAAGACGATCCAAATCCGTAATTAAACAGAACAACAACACGACAAACCCAGTGAACAGGAGGCCGAAGATCTCAGTCCGGTTTTATTTCCTCGTTTGCTGATCACACGGACAATGACCAAATAAAGAGGGTGAAGGAAAACACAGTCAAGCAATTTCTGATTAATCATTCATTATGCCACCGGCATCCTGTAACGCTCAGCACATCACAGTGTTTGCTCCAAACTCCCTGACAGATGCAATTTCTTTTTTTTTTCTCCTCCTTTTCGGTTCAATAAGGTGTCAAAACACATTATGTAAAATCCCAATGTCCATTGGAATGCGGGTGGACTCAGAGGACTGCTGAAAGTTTACCTTAAGTGGGTTGATGAAGGGAGAAATTATTTCAATTTTCAATGAGGAATCGGCCAGCTGTTAGATTATCACTGTTTAGTGCACTCAGTTTCTGCTGCAGATCATTTAACCTTTTTGAAGTAAAATAGCATAAAAAAAACATCCAATATTGATGTGATAGTCGGAGTGAGATGTTTCAGCTTCACCTTATACTGCTGACTCATTCACAAGGCACATTTTTTATTACATTTAAAGCAATTTTATTTAATGCATACACTTGTTTTAGTTGGTATGAATCTATTGCCTTGAATATGATACTACCGAAGACGTAAATGTACTTCTAATAGGGGCTAGTGAGATAAAATTCACACCAATTATTGGTAATAACCCAAATTATTTCCACATGAAGAGAAATCCAAACATACTACTTTGTGTGTGATAAAGTTAAATGTTAATTTGAATAATTGTTGAACACTCTGAGCGACGGCGAAGAAAAAAGCCAAAACATGCCAAGAAATTTGTCCGCGTTTACAAAAGCAATCCTGCTTCCCAGCAGCTTAAAGTAGTATCAGCTGGATTTACTCATAACTTATGGTCTATAAACATCCTTCCAATTACCAAGGTAACACAGACGCATCTCATCATGGTTAACAGCATAGAGGTCTCTGAAGATCTTTGCAACCCTAATGTTGCAAAATGTGATGCTGGCAGTGGTTAACATAAATATGTTTAAACTTCAGACTCTTCCAGTAAGCACCACATACTATTTGCATGTCCAGAACCAAGAGCTATTCAAATGTTTGTGACATATGTGATAAAATAATGAACAAAAGAGTTGTCCAAGAGTACCGGGAAACGTGCGTAAAGTTTCAGAAATACTTTGAAATGTTTTTTTTTTTCTTAAACCAACGCTAACGAACTTTCAGTTTTGGTTGATTTTGGTGGCCAGTGGACAAAAGCAGTAGTGTTTTGCCTGCAGGAAGACTACATTTCCCATGAGGACCAGAGCATAATGTAAAATCCTGATCTTCAAGTCACCTGCGGTTGGATTGAAGTACATTTCTGTTTCCAGTGGCTGTGTGAAGGATGAATTGCAATAAGGTAATTAATGTAATTGTGGTAAAACAATGTCCTATGATGATGTTGAAAATAAGAAACGGTGTAAGTGACGTATGCCGTAAAGCCGTCAGTACTTCTGTAGTTGTTTTGTGTGGCAGGATTCCTGCCACCCATCTCAAAGTTTTTTAGTTTTAGTTAAAGTGATACGGACCCCCTAAGGCCCTGACAGAGGTGTCATACAACAAGCTGTCAGTATAATCACAATAAGATATGAAAATATTCTAAGAAGGTTGAAAAGTTAGTTAGTGTTGTTTTAAGGAATGCAACGAGTAATAAACTTAACTCCAAAAGCCGCTATGCAATGTCACTGCTTGAAGAAAAAGGCATTTTAAGGTATCTTATTTTACTTAATTCTGAGAACTTGGATCATGTAGCAAGTGAAATTCTTGATATGCATGTGCAATTTCAAAGGTGGATTTTTCAGCAAGACAATGATCCCAAACACTCAGTCAAGCTGTTAAATAGTCAAGCTCTTAAATAGTTTAAAAGAAGATGAAAAAAAACTCTTAACATGACCCGGTCAGTCACCCGACTTCAGAATCAGAGCACGCAACAGAAACCTCAATGAATCCTAAACACAAAGAGAGTTATTCTTAACATTGGAGATTGCTTGAAGTCATTATAGACCAAGGCATTTCTATTGTAATCTAGTATTTAAGACTCTCAAGTAAACATGATCACACAACATTTTTTCGTGTTTATACGTGTAATAATTAAATGTTTAATCAAAACTGTGATTTAGATTCCAACATGAAAAAAAACCCCACATAAGCAGCAAAACATTTACCTAACCACAATTTCTCTTACATAGATATCATGTTCATTTTATTAAGGCTTCAATGTTCCTTTGATGAAAAAACCAACAAAAGAAATTATGATAATTTTACCCTGACATATATTCAGGTGAATGAATGCCACTACTTTAACCGCTCATTGTGTTGAAAACATCTCCCGATTTCCAACACAAGGATTCAGATCTGAAGACTTATTCCCTGTGTGTGAGATGCAACCCATGTGACCTGTGAGGTAAAATTATCACTTTTTCAAAGGAGTCTGGTGGCTTTGAAGAGAGCAATATAACAGCCGCCTTCCTGTGAAACTGTGAAACTAGTCTAAATGTTCCATTCTCTACCCGATTGTACTAAACCTTCTAAATCCATCAAAACTTCATTTTTCCATTTCCTAGATTGGTATATAGTTAATTTTCAAAGTTCCTCCAAAGGTGAACCATTTTTTGCATGCTCAGATTTAAAACACTTATGTGTTGTATTAGGTTGTGGTGATTTAAGTGAATAAAGCACGTTTTGGGTTGACCCCAATTCACAGCACAAAATTGCTTTGTGGCCATGCAGGTAATCCTGTCTGCTTTTCTTAGACTTGAGGTGTTGCAAATGGCGGTCTACTCTCAGAGTTTATTTAAGAGATAGACAGACGTGAAGCGGCAACAACAGGGACTTAAAGTGTTATACCACAGATGGAAGCTGCTTCAACAATATCACTGCCGCAGATATTATGCTATTCAAGAAATGGGAGCTTGACTCTATTAACTAGCAAACCCTTCATTGAAGGCATTCAATAGGGATGAGCATTTTAACGACAAATACTGACTGAAAACTGCCGGAGAGTATTCAAATATTTATAAATACCCACCAGGCACCCTTTACATTAAGACGTACCAGTACCATTTACACCATTATAGAAATCTTCAATTCAACTCATATTGTTAGGGAAAATTAAGAATAGTTTTATATATATATATACAATATATATATATATTCTACAAGAAACCCTGTCCATACACCTGGGAGGAAAACTTGCAATGAATATAATACCACTAATCCTGGTGCTGACAACAGATTCTCATATTCAAGATTGCCAGTGTGTACATTCTATCTTTTTACTAAACAATGAAGTTGAGAGGTTATGTTCCGTGGAAAGAAAAATGTGAAACTAGCCACAAACATCAGCGCAGAAATAGTTAGTAAGAACGGCTAAAAGGTATTTCGCTTTAGTGCTGAAAACAACCAGATGTGGTTTATTGAAGTCTTTGTCAGCAATTAATATATCTGGCGAAAAAAACAAAACAAAAAAAAACAAACTCAAACCTAATAATATCCCTAACTAATTTCAAAATTATGCTCAGGGCCAATTTTTTAAAAGAAAATTTCCAATTTAGAGCTTGACGGTGTCTGTGCACAACTGTGTCACAACTCAAGGTTTTCATATGACAGCTTGAAAAAAAAAAACAAGGTTCGCCGCGGTAACATCCATCTCCAATAAACGGTTTGCTATGGCAGCACAGTAGGAGTTATGCAAACTCTTACAATGGAAAAAGAAAAACTACTATATTTCTAAAGATACTCTAAAATTAAATAAGTAAGTCAATAGACAAACATTTTATTTTAAAAGGATAAAGATCACAAAAGTTTCACAAAAGCACAACACACACAGCCTTGCTGTAGGCTGTCCCTTAAAAATGTGCAAAAGTTAAAAGGAGTAAAATCATAACAAAGATATACATATCTTCTAAATCAGTTGTAGAAATAAACACACAGAAAATATAGGATGTCTAATACGTTGCCCATCTTCCCTGTCACCTCGGATAATAAATATTTAATGTATGTTTTATAGGTGCACATTTCAGAAGAACACTGACAAAGTTTGGCTCCTTTAGTTGTTTTAAGCCCTGGGTAATGCCTGCAGTTACCACCTTTATCTATCAGACGGTCTTACAGTAGCCCAAGGTAAAAACAAGGTCAAGGATTAATACTTATCGACAGCTCGGTGACACTTCAAAGGCGTCAACTTTAACTGTATCTGTTCTCTGATAGAAACCAAACTAAACTCGTGGGATTTTAAGACGATCAATACCTCACATCAAACAAAAGATAAAAGTCTGCATGGAATTTAAATAAGTGATGAGTCCACAGGGCAGGTGAAACAAGTCCATTACCTGATCCTCTGTAGATCAATCAGAAGCTGTGAATAAATATTAACTGACCCGAGGTAAATCTTAAAAAAGATAATCAAATGCTTGACGGTTCCGGCTTTTTCAAATGCGAGAATTTGTAACATAGTCTGGTCTTATTTGAAATAAAATTTTACATCTTAGGGTGAGCAGTAGGATGTTAAAACTGGTCTCCTCTAAATAATTGTCAGCTGCAGGCTTTTGTACCACACGATCCGTCGATAATGAACTCCTTTCCAGTCAGTTCGGCCGCGTCCCAGTTGGAGATTTACTCCAGTGGCTCCTGTCACACGAAAAAAAGAAAAGAAAAAAAAGAAAGGAAAGGTTGCATGAGATCAGGAAGGTTACGGCTATGTTGACTTGTGCTGGGGGACAGAAGGGAGTGAAAGCTACAGTCAGAGATGCCACAATCCACTGACCTCGTCTGACTCCTCTCCCACAGCGGAGGGCCCCCTGTCGCCATCTTCGTCCGTCACCGCCGACTCCTGATCCTCCATGCCTCTCAGTAGAGAGTATCTGTACGTTGCCTCGCTGGAATGAAGTTACGTGACAGAATGGGCCGATGAGTTCCTTTCTTCTGCGTTAATGGTTTAAAATAATCACGCCACGGCTCATGAATCAAGCCTGCTTACTTGACTGGGAAGCAGTATTTTCGGATGATCAATACGGCGGCAGCGACTGCCGCCGCGCAGACCAGGATCACCGATGCAATAATGCCAGGGTGAAGCCTTAACCCGGCCTAAAAAGACAAATGAATCCAATAAGATGTAACAGTGGGGTAGTTAAAGAGCCCATAAACCTAACAGCTCGGTTCATGATGTGTAGCACAGATAAAAAGGAAATACACGCAGGAGATATGACAGCTGAACAGCCATGGGTTATAAATCATGTAGGAAGCTCTGCAGCGGGGTTGTGAATCTCTGAGTTAGCACCAGAAAAAAATAGTGACACTTTCTTGGACCGTCACTAATCGCACAAATCATCTATTATTCCTCTGTGTGTTTGAAGCGAGGGCTGAGCATGGGATCGTTTTGTAATGTGGACTTTGGTCGAGTATTAGGGTTCGGGGCGATAATTAGAAAGAACAGCGAACGCGACCGAAGCGCGACACCCTCCAACGGGAACAATTTGTCACGTCAGACACTAGATACGGTGGAACAGATACGAGGTTGGATTGCAGTGTGACACTTGCACGCATCATTTAGCACCTTATTTTAATTGTTGTTGTACAGGGCTTTGAAAAAAAAAAAAAAAAAACTTTGCACCCCCGCAACTTTTGCAATTTTTGTGAAATTACAACCACAAACTACAGATAGAACAGGAGGGAGGAGATATTGCCTAATTGTGATTTCCCCCCACTAAACTCATTCGCTTAATAGCTTTTTCTAAATAATTCCGAGTCACTAAAATTTCTCGATAGTCTGGAAACAGTGCCTTCAGGACAGAGGTTTTCTGCTGCAGATCTAGCTGTATGTTCTACTTTTCAGGTGTAAAACTACATTGTAATAGCTAAATATAAAGGAAAGCTTTTTATGAATAGCACCTGAATTTGAAAAGTGGTGGACGCTTCTATCACCACCATGAAGAGTTAGTGTTACACTTAGGAGATGTGCTCACAGTAAATATAACACAATAAGACCACTTCTAGGTGCGGCTGTTAAGTAGATAAGTGTATAGATGCATCAATGACCACAGACCACAAAATAAGTTTAAACATACATGAAATACTTAGTACTGACTTACAATTTACATGAAAATTATATGCCAAATAGTTCCCCGTACCTTTTAGGAAATTTACTTTATTATTCCTCATTTGATTTCAAAACCTAATTAAGTTATTGAAAGGATACTATTTCATTTGATCTCTAAGTTTAACCTAGGTTATAACGCTTTTTAAGTTCATGTTGAGAATAGTACTTTTTCTTTTTTTATTTGAGTTACTCAAAGTTGTTTGGAAAGGGTAAGTGTTTTAATTTCCTGTTTTAATCAGTATGTGTTTCTATTTTAAACCAAACAGAATATTTTACAATTTTTCAAACGACACTTAACAGCACTGAATCGGTTTCAAGAGAAACAAAATACAATACTGGAAAAATATTTAACCCAGCAAAAAAAAACGGAATGTTTCAAATTCAATATATTTATAATGCTATTGTTTTATAATAATAAAAAAGTAATTGTTAGAAATCATTATACACATATCTTAAGTTCAGGTTTAAAAAATAAAATAACATTTCTAATCAGTGGAAACTTTATTTAATATTTGTCTTTGCTTACACTTGTTTGTTAGTTGTTTTTCTTTTACTGTCTACAAAAAGACAATAGTTTGATGTTTTGGAAGTGATTGAATCTTGGACCTAACACTTTCAATTGATATTGATCATATCAACATATGTGTAACTCAGTGTATCGTGCAGCCCCAGTTTAATCTTATCAGAGCACCTCCTTCCATGTGTTGTGTCCTTCCTGGCCTGTGAACATTAATAATTCGCCTCAAGCCAGGGAACTAATAGCTGTGCTTTAAACGCATCACCCCCGCCGCAAAGCTGTGGACCTAAACAGCTCCTGCAGAGCCACCATAGACCTCTGTCTCGTTACCGCTGCCTGCTTCTCTGATTAATGCACCTATCAGGAGTGTTCTATTTATTTGGAAAAAGTTGTTGTTTTTTTGGTTTTTTTCTAAACATACATTTTGAGATTATCATATACATTTTTATAAAGAGAAATTTGTGTTTGTCTAATTTTCAAAATCAATGAATGAAATAATTGCCAGCATTAGAAATTTATCTCTACAGTTTAAATAAATATGATCTTTTTTTTTTTTTTTCAATACACAGAGAAATTTTTAGATGCTTTGGAGATTCCTTCCTAGACATGCATTCATAAATGCTCTACAATTTAGCGCTAAGTCATCCTTATTTGCAGATAAATGACTGTGGACAGTAATCTGTGAGGATTTACCAGAAAACAAATTAGGAACAAATGAGAAACTTAGTGCTGGTTAAACATTAGTTCATGTGTACCCCCTGATTCAATTGTGTTAATGATAGGCCGATGGTAAGCCAATTAAAAATGGAGGACACAAATTAGGAATTAGGCTTGATAATTGCTTAAACCAAAGAGCTTCCGCAATGCTTTTCAAATGGATCTGGACAAACTAATATCTTCTTGCACTCTAAGTAATAATAATTCTGTGAAGACCTGATGCATACTAAGCAGCCCTTCATTACATCACTGATAACTTGGTCTTCAAAGCTAAGTGCTGTGTTAGAATGAGAAGCCACTGCCGGTTGAGCCTCACGTCATCGTGACTGATCTGCTTATTAGAGTGCAGCTTGTATTTATTATTTAGACATGATGAGTGAAATATCCGTCCGCTTTACTCAGACCTCCCTTTTTAGGTTCTGCTAATTTTGTCGTCGTAGAGGCGACTCATCCAATCATGGGGAGACGATGGTGTCCAAGACGATGGTGTCAGAGAGAGAATATCAGAAACACAAATTATTAGGGGTTTTATGCAGTTTTAAGTTTAACAAAGCAGTTTTTTCCCCCCCACTAAAACACTAAAAGGATGGCCAAGGTGCAAAAAAACTTTTGTCTTCCACCAGCTCAGTAGCAAAATAAAGATGAGTATCCTCTGAAGTAATGAATTACTTATTAACAGTACCATCAAGAGAAGGGAGAAAACAGTACTGGTGTACAGGTAATTATTATTGAGCGGCATTAATAGTGAAATGTTGCTCAACGGTGCAGTTAATGAGGAGGCCTATGTAATCGCAGCTTCACACAATCATCTAGTAATCTTTACTTGATGATAAATTTATTGTGTCCTCATTAATTTCTAATTTACCTGTTTTCAATGTGGGGTGGGGGAAGGGGGGGTCAGCAAATTAATCAACAGTTCTTTAATTTGTACGCTTTGGTGGTTAATTTAGAAACAATTTAACAATAAACAAATAACTAAATAAATAACAAAGAAAACAAGTATAGATCATTTAAGAAAACTAAACAAGCAGATCTAGTTCCTGGTTTGAGTTTGTTCCTCCATCAGAGTCAGCAGCAATATTTTACCCTCCAAGAGGAAGCACAACTTTTAGTTAAGAGTACAGGAATGTAACATCAAGTGCTCTTTTTTTTCTGAGTTAAACGATAAACAGAGACATGATACGACTCAGGTCGAGACTTTAAAAGATGTACTTGCTGCGCTGACATCATGCAGAACCTCTCAGCTGGCTTTTTTTTTTTTTTTTTTTTCTTTTGTTCAAGCCTTTGTCATCGTGGGGGGGGGGGCTAGCTTTCTCTGTGTGGAGAAATTCTGATAAAGAAAGGGAAAAGTTTTCCTTTTTTAGAGAGTTGCAAAGCTCTCGAAGGCAGTCATCGTTGTTTACTTCCTGGTTTGCTCTGGTCGAGGCTCTCACGTTTAGCCACGCCCCATAACGACGCCACGCCCCGTAACGACGCACCTTGGAAACGGATTTTCCGACACAAAAACTTTTGAAGCCAATAGTAATAGTGGGTAATTTCAATAAGAACAAAGTTAGTTCCAGTTATGGTTTACCTAAAAAAGGACAGATAAGCCTTAGCAGAAAATATCAGTACAATAGAAAAGCGTTGGTTTAACATGCTGTAGAAGAGTGTCCATGTCTGCTCCACCTTTTTCTTTTTAAACTTCATTCATTGCTGTGACTTACAGTACTAAAGTAGCCATATGTTCAATTAAGAGTAGCTTTACTTCAGCTATAGAAATTCAAAGCAGTTCAAAAATGTACATAGATTCAATTTCAGTTTGTTCCTTGGTATAACACCATGCACTTAAATCCAGTTTATTTTACAAATTGGTTAAAAAAAAACTATACATAGGGAAACCCAGATTATTGATTATATGTTTCCAAATAATATGTTTTTTGTGGGTACCAGTATAACAACCTAAATATCTCCTATTGCGTCCGTACCACAGCTTTAGAACCGTGGGACATCATCTTCATGGAGCTTGAAACCAAGGAGGCAGAATTTACAGGTAATCCCTGGATATTTCCCATTCAGTCATGCATTATGATATGAAACATTGAGAGCATGTTTAAAATGTATGACGTGTATTTAATTTATGACAACCGCTTATGTACCATTCAATGTCTTTTTAAAACTCGTGCCGCAGCACAGTTTCCCCTACCTGTAGTTTGTAAGGAAAGAGAGCATTAGAAATCGAAATGGTTGAACTCTGTTTCCAAGTTCTTGTCAGAGGTCTTGACAGTTAATTTAAAACAATGAATTATTTAACTGTATAATATAACTTGGACGTTGTGCTGAATATATTTCCAGTTAGACGTCCACATGCAGCCATCGTGGGCATCACTGTCATTAACTTTTTTATTTTTTAATAACGTATTTACATTTACATTATACTAAAATTAATAAATACGCAACATTTTGTTATTTTAGTTTGCAGCTTTTCAATATTCCATATAGGGAAGGGAATATGCATAAAGGCTCAAATACATACATTAACCTAAACTTGACCACACTCCGCATCAGATATAGCATAGATTATTTAAACTGCTTTGTTTTTCAAGGCGTGCTCCTATCTTTTAAACATAGTCAAGGCTTTTTCAACTGGCATAAAGCTCTGTGCCATTCTCAAAGCACAATGCTAGCAAGTTACTTCTTTCAAGAATGTTGTTTTTATATTTGCTATATGTGCTTATTGTTCTTTTGTGATGTTTGGCTTTCCCTTAGATAAAAGAAAACTGTTAAGTTGTTTTTTTTCTTCAACAACAGTGCAAGAAACTCCAAGGACAAAACTGACTCTTAATTGGAAAATGTCGTAAAAACCAGTGTCAAAGTACATAGTAGACTGTTTTTAACATCAATATTAACTTATATGAGGCAAATTTAAGAAAAAAAATCCTCTAAAATGTAAATATCAACTGGAATTTGCAGCTGCCCTTCTGAACAAGTCAAAAGTTTCATCGTGTGTGCGGAGTCAAGATACGGCTTTTAAACCGAAAAATGCAGTCCTGGCTGTCATCAGAATTCACAAATATCACATGAAATCAACAACATAAAAGGTTAAAAGGAACAATAATTATCCCAAACTGGTTTTAATAAAGCAGACTGATATGATGCTTTTGGAACTACATCATCTGTAATGTAATGAAAGCAAAATGAGTGCTTTCCTTTCGCAGCCAAGAAGTGAAACAGCCAAAAACCTTAATGTTAGCACCTTTATGATTTGTTAAAGAAGAAGGGTTTGGTTTTTCTTAAAATGTGCTTGAGTACACTCGAATGTAGGGAATGAATCTTAATATTTTAGCCAGGAATTTTAGTAAGTATTCTAAAGAAATTCAAACATGAGGATTTTGCAAACCTTCTGACCAAATCTTTGCATTAAAATAATGCTGCACTTTTCTACTTTTCACTCAGGCTCACTGAATGAGAAGCAGCTTATGTAAAACAAACTAAATAGAAAAAGTTTTTCTTTTTTTTTGTCTCTTTTCGATTTGTGTTTCATTTTGTGCGACGAAAACGATGAATCAATACCCTATTGTTTCAGGTGTGACAAGTGTTGTGTGGGGAGGCAATGGTGAGACCTGCCAGCCTAATCAGCAGCCCGCCAGCTGCTACTCCTAGTTACAGTTAAACACCATAAAAAGAGCCTGGAGTATCTTAAATTCATTTGAATATATTGAAATCTGTCAGTCTTTCATTTTATTCTTGTTTTCTTGGCCAGCTCTGACTAATTGCAAAGAATACAAACACAAGAAACTTTTCAAATCCAATTTTTTATAAAAGCACATCAACATTTTATTTTATTTTTTGCATAAATTTCATTACAAAAAAAACATAAATCTTTTCACTATTTCAAATGTTAGACATTGTAATAATAAAAAGAAGCTCCGGCAAATTCTTTTACAAGGTTTCCATATTAATTTCCAAGCCAAGACTTATGAAAAGCCTCTCTTTGTCATCAGGGGTCTATGTGAACGAGCCCATACTTGCAAAAGGCCATGTGTTTGATTTAGAGAGATTCCCAATACCTTACAATCTAGCATGACTAACCACACGTGGCAAAACAAAGCTGCCGTTGGTTTCAAGGAACAAAGGCGCTGACACAGGAAGGGGGTTTGGTAAAAAGGGAATTCACTGCTGATCAACAAAGCTCAGTTTAAAAAAACAAAAAAAGTAACTACTCGTAGAAATGTATCTGCTGTAAATGTGATTAAATCATTCTGATGCTAATGAGCTTTGAGCTAAGCAAGTTCATAGTACTTTCCTGACTCGGGATCAAAATAGCAGTTGAGGCAAGGATCATAGAGCAGTTTCAAATATTCATCTCCATTCTCCTCTTCTTTCATCAAGCCATCCCCTCCTGTATTAAAGCCAAGAAAAAGCACAGTAAAAAAACTCATATTCAAAACATGCAAAACGAAACAAGAAAGCATTGATTCCAATTCCAATTTTTTATTTTTTTTGTATTTTGAGCAGCATTGGAATGCCAGATGTGGATAAAAGCCTACTCTGTCAACCTTTAATAGAATACAGCTTGGATGGTGACCTTCAGACCCAGGTGGATTTAAAAGTTTTCTGCCGCTGCCATTTTTTCCCTAATCAATCAAACCCTAAGACACACAGACGCAGAACCAAATTATGAAGCCGTAAAAAGATTCCCCCGTAATCCGACCCCCACCCTCCACCAAACTCCCTTAACGGGGAAAAAACTGAGCTGTTAAACTGACAGGCAGTTAAACGCTAAAAAGGTTATGGAACTCATTGAGATGAGCATTTTATCCTATCCGAACGTGGGCAACAATAATGAAAACTAATTATATGACATGTTGGGCGAGGTGTTTAAAAAGGATGTAGTAAACTGGAAAGGTTTCATCAGTTAACCTTGCGGATGTGTCTAGGTGGGTACATGCTTGTAATGAGCCTGTCTCTTCTGACCTATGGTGTTATGTGGAGGACAGAGAGCTCCACTCATGACTTTTTTTTCCCCTTCTTCTCTTAGCCTTAATTAGATACACTTTCAGTTGCTGTCCCATCTTTCTACCCGCATCCTTGGAGGAAATTTAACATCTCTGAAAGCTCTTTCGGTGGCGAACGTTTCCATTAGCTGAATGCTTTCGTGTAACTAGTCTTAAAGCAACGGACTGTTTGCCGTCTTCCGTACTCCCAAGGACATAAAAGGCAGAGCGGGGGTAAAAGGACTAAAATGAAGGTTACCCTACCTCTGAGTAGACTTTCCAAATTGTTCTCCGTGTTGCCTGACCTTCTCTGCTGGCTGGGAGGCATAATAGGAGGGCTGAGCACATCCATCCACTCTCTGGGGAAAAGACCATAAAGCCAGACAGTCATGACAACACATACCATTACACTCACCATCTTATCCTATGACATTTTGACAATGGAGTCCCATCATCATGCACTCTCAGAAGCCCATCTAAGATTCCATTGTCCTTGAGCCACTTCTCCGGCAGCCTTGCAGATTTACCGGAAGGATCACTTATTAAATTCTGAGTCCAGCTGCGACTTTCCAAGTATCATCACATTGTGACTACGAGTCGGGGTCCTGACCTCGTCTGTTCCTGGGGGGAGCATGGCTTCATTTCTCCCCCAAACAAGTGTGTCCTCCTCATCCGTGATGTACGCAGGGCACAACTATAGATCTTTCACTTACCAGCAAATGAAAACACTGCTCCTTTAGCACTGCGTGAATGATTGCAGCCAGGGAGGAAATATTGCGAGATGAGTTATTGCTTGGAAGAGATGCAAGATTCATTTGTTAAACAGCATCCATAATCAGTTTTAGGCTATACATCAGTTGTGCAATCATCCATTAACATCTTGCGCCTCTGGATAAGAACAAACCAGAGCATATTTAATGTGGAATTACAGCATAATCTTCTGCAAAATATTCGGCAGGCAGCCGGAGATTCAAGCGTTTACCTCCGGTTGGTCTGCCTTCTCATCCAGAAGTGCAATGTTTACTGCAGTCGCTCTTTCTGAAAACAGTTCCTCCACTTAGGAGGCAAATTTTTCATGGTTTGTTGGCTGCTATATTTTCACAGCATAATGTCTGTCAGCAACATGACAACTTTAAGACTGCTGTCATTTAAAAAACAAATGTTCAGCATAAATCCAATGCAGCCTTTTTAAAAATCTAAAGAACAATTAACAAAACAGCTTTATGATTACATCATTTTGCCTGAACAATGGCACAGCAATTATGCCAGTTTATTAGGAAATTACAACATGAAACAACTAAAACCAACAGCCATCAATATCAGTCTTTCTGCCTTTTTTACCAATGTTTGTTACATTGATCATTTATTGTCCTTGTTACATGTCTGTCAGACTGTCTTTTCCTCCCCCTCCCTTTTCGTTTCCTGTCTCTTCACAGTTTCAGAGTGGAGGATGGTGCAAATTTACCCTGATTGGCTTGTCAGCTTGAGGGAACCCATCAGAGTTCAAGAAAGCCCTATATAAGCTGCTCACCTGCAGGCCTGAGGGCGGGTGCTTCTCTCAGCTGGCTCACTGACTGACATGGTTTGTACTTTGGTTCTTGTTTGTTGGTCTGTGGCGGGAGTTTGTGGGCTAGGTAAGTTTGGGGCACCCTGTACATTTTCATCACTTAGGTTCTGTTTTTTTTGTTATGGACACTAGGTAGGTAGGTAGGTAGGTAGGTTGGTTGGTTGGTTCCACCCATCTAATGTTTTGGTAGCTTTCTTTGTTAGAATAGAGAAGTTAGGTTTTCCTTTCCATTTTATTTTCGTTTAGTTGATAGTATGGCCTTGTTTGGTTTTTTCAGTTCTTTAATTTGGCACCACCTGCTTTTGTCCTTTACAAAGACTCTGACGTTTCATTGTGGCTGTCTTGTGTTTTCACCGTTCTTCAACTGGGAAGGGGTTGCAACAGTCCTATTCAGGAATATTCAATAAAAAATGTGTGATATGTAATTATATTCATTTTTTCACAAATTGTACGGGTTGTCTATGCAAGACTTGGGATGCATAATTTGTTAAATATATTTCTATATTGGTATTTCAGTTCATTTGGGCCTGTAGCACAAGGTGATACAATGTCATATTGTTACGTTGGGTCAGTTGGCAAATTCATGAAAAATTTCCCATAATGCAGGCCAGTGCTATCATACACAAAGGTTTAATACGAGGTGGCAAATACTGCTAGGGCACACAATGGTGAAAAGGCTAAATGACCGACACTTAAAGCAGCGAATATTTTGGTGAACTTTTATATAGAAATCTGTCCGATCCGTCTGTGTATATTAACTTTAATATTTTCTCCCCCTTATATCTTTTATTGGGTAACATCAGTAAGTGCTTCTGAGGGTCTGATTTTTTTTTTTTCCTTCTTCCGTATAACAAAAGCATTAACCTCTTTTCCAAAATCCACTTTGAGTGTTTGATAGGCAGGAACATTGTACAAGAGTTAATGGAAGCAATTTTCAAGGACAAGGGCCCCTGCAACCAAAGTGTAAATTGGACTTCAAAATGTTAAGTGGGACTTGGCAAGAGTGATTAAATTCTTGGAATTTTAATTTTTTGCACTCCAAATACAGGCGTCGGATAAAGAGAATAATTCCTCCTCATTTAAAGTGGGCAGGTACGCTGCCGCTGCTTCTTTCAGCGTATTGAAAATATGCTTTCAAAATAGCTTCCAGGTAAAAAAAAAACTACTTTTGTTTCCTTTTCACCTTCAACACTCCTCTAATAGTTCACAATTTTAAGTTGGTTTAAATTCCTTGCAACTCCTATTTACATTCAGGTGTTCCTCAAATATGCTTAGTTGAATTTACCCGCAAGTATCACAGACTATCACAAATGCCTGTTAACAAGTTGTATGTTAAAATAAGGGGCCAAAGAGAATAAATCACGTTGCAAAGAAAGAAGTAATGGCAACATAAAGCTCCGAGAGCGTTTAGTTGTCAAGGAAGCTGCAGCTCTTAGCGCAGCGAAAGCCTTGCAGTGGTGCCAGGATGCTCAAAAAACATAACCGTATTCACTGTAACGGTGTGTGGGGATGCAAAGCCTTAAAGAAAACTGTGCAGCTGCTATTTAATATGTAAATTATGACTTGCTTCTAAAGTTTAATTTCAGTGTTACAGCTGTGGAGCTACGTGTTTGAGGTTCCACTCGACACTAAGTATTTCGGTGGACAGTCAGTCAAATAACATCCCGTTCGCTGCGAAATTGTACACTTTGTTAGTTAAACACAACAAATGGGGAAACATCTATCTTGTTTGTTCCCACAGATGAGATATCTTACATCCGCTCTTACAAATGACAGACTATTTAAATACACGGGAGACGATGCACGTTCTCACTGGGGTACCTTGCTTTTCATCAATAAATCAAAAGTGTTTGGGTGGGTGGTTGAGGGGAGTTGCATAATTTCAGTAGCAGATCTGTGATGCAACCCCTTTGTCTTCCTTTGTAACACATCACATGGTTGTGTACACCCATAAAGAGATGGACAAGCACGGCTGTGCTTTACTGAGCGCTGGCACGATATAATGTCTCCAGAAGCCTCCAAGGACAACTGGATCCATTCATACACTGCCACAGCAGGGAAATTGGATGGATACATAGTACACAATAGAACCCAGATAAACGCTGGGATTCAGTCTGACTGAGCTTGGACGGTACACTGTGGCATAGTTGCAATGATATATTATTTATTATTCTTAGTCTTTTTTTATAGCTTTTTATATGAAGAGGATCAAGGTATTAGAGCAGGTTTTTGACTTATTTTAAAATAAAGTCTTTAAGCTTACATTTCTCTAAGGACCAAAAACAAATTTAACCGACAGTCTTCATAAAGAAATAACACAACCCTTTTAAAGCTCCTTTTTTTTTTTCCTGTAACGTGGAAGACATGAGGCTAACATAAACAACCCCTGAACTTTTCATGACGTTGTTCTGACCTTCAACCATAAAACTCAATTAGAATGTGTGTGTAAAATTGTGTTGTTAAATTCTTTGAAACGGAGGATCTTTTCATATTAAATACCGTCATCATGGAACATCTTGACTGTTAGGCTCATTTTCGGATCTGAATCTTCTTCTGGTTAACCCAGCAAATCTATTTTTTTATCGGTAGCTTTCTACCCAGTTTTGTGTCCACTTTCAGCCGTAACTGGAACTATTCATATTTCTTTTCACCTTGACTAAGGTCCCTGTTCACGCTGTAGAAACAAAAAGCTCAAAAACAAGATGCTTCTCCCCACCATGTGGTAAGAATTGTGTTATTTTTGCACCAAACACATGTCTTGCAAAACTAATTGTATCATGCGGTTTTTAGAGCACAATAATGATGGGAAAAGTTCTAAAACCTAGATTTTTGTAGAGTTTTTAATTCACTTTACACTAGAGTGGCACAATCAAAAACTGTTCTCTACAGGTTGTTATAAAACTACAAAACCTCACACATAAATGATGGGCATGAAACATTTTAGAGACTCTTTCTTACTGGTTAATTTTTTTTTTGTCTTACAGCAAAATGTAGTTCAGCTTTAAACCTTAACATAGACTGCTATTGTTCAATAATTCTCTCTCCTCTTGTAAAAAAGAGGTTACTCCATAGGATTTATTCTTTTTGATGTTAGAATGTAGCTTTAATCTTCAGGCAAGTAAAACAATGTGGATCATGTCTAATTGCTGTTCTGTATGGAGAACTACTGCATCCTTCGCATAGCAGAAAGAGAAGGGCATTGCTTTGTTTTAAGATTTTCAAAAACCCAAATCTAACATTCTATCTCAAATTCTAATCTGAAATGAAAGTTCAAATCAAATCTTTTCCAGCTATGAAGCCTGTCATGTGTAATAATTTGCGGGGGGTAAAAAGGAAAATGCCTTTGTGAAAATGACAACAGCAGTTCCGGGAAAAGAAAAGCACAGTACCTGACATACTCCAAGTTTATTTGGAGTCTTCTGAGAGCAAGATAAGCCCCAGTCTACACATCCATCTGACAGTTGACATTTAGAGTAAATATTGCAGTCACTGGTAACCATCTGATTATGAATTTCTATTTTCTTTCCCCCCCCCCCATGCCTAACTCTGGGCTTCAAGGCCGTTTGTTTCTCAGGCAATGCACTGATATACATCAGTGGCGCCTACAATTTTATAGACTATTATCTTCTCTTCACCAAGGCTATTAATAATCCAGTTTGCAAAGAGATTAGACAGTATGTCAGTTCTGTTTAATGGGAACTAGTCGTTTCACAGCAAGTCTTTGGAATGCATCGCATTTGAGTCTACAAAGTAAAAAATAAAAATAAAAAACCTTTTTCTTTACTCGTGTATCCCAAAATCAGTTGTACTTTTTTTTAAATTTAAAAATATTATGACATCCACAATTACGGTGAGACACAAGCTTTTACCTTGGGTTTGATTGAAGCAAGGGATTCATTTCCTTCTGATAATGATGTCCCTGATTCACTGCCTAGATGGAAAACAAAATGTCAGAAGCTGCTTTAAAATGTCACCAATGCTCAAGTTCAGCACATTCCCAGAAATTATTATTATTTTGTCATGTTCACGAGATGTCAGTGCGATTGAGAGTACTAAGTATGTGATTTAGACAAAAAATGATCTCCATCAACAAAAAAATATTTTCTTTTTTGTTCCGGATGAGTAATGAAAGTCACAGCTTGTCAAACATTGATGCCTAGAAACCTAATGTGGCAGTTTTCAAAAGATAATTGTTGCAGGGCATTTAGCATTTAGCCTCCTCTTCAGAATAAAGGATCATTTCATAAAATCAAATGTGTTTGTTTTCAGGAATCGTAAATTAAAAAGGATTATTAGTTAGGAAGTGGACGTAGTATACAAGTGAAAACCCTGTGGACGTTTTTGGCAAAACTTCCCTGCTGCTGTTTTGTGCTCATATTCTCGTATTTGGATCAGTGTGAGCGAGATGCAGTGTGCAACAGAATAAATGCCCCTATTTTTACCGTAAAAAATCATAGGCTGCAGCTGTGAATAGTTGGGGTCACTGCTTATCTGTTCTGTGAAACAATATCATTCGATTTGTTGCGTTTGGGTGTATCGGAGCAGACAGTATATCTTTATTTCCCACATAATACCTTTGAATTCTTTGGTCCATCACATCATCGGCAGACACTTGTGACCTGATGACAACAGAAGCCATATGTGTCCTTCCTGTCTCACTTTCTCCACATGTTTTGAAGACCTTGTACGGTTCAGATCATAAGCCGTTTACACTTTCTTGTCCCTTATTTTGTATTCAGAATCTTGGCTTATGTTTATCTTTTGCCTTTTAAACAGTGTTGCTCTTGAGTAACGGTAAATGAATGATTTGCACCTCAGGGTAAACTCTCAGTCTTTGCACTAATGAAGTTTCATGACAGATGGGGATAACGATCTACCATTCAACTCTAGAGCCTTCTTGCCTTAACTGCCTTTTCAAAGCGGCTTTTTCTTTGACATTGAAAGGTTTGCCACCACATCCGTCTCCTATGGACGTTTAGGTACTTTAATGTTATTAAACTCAAAGTGCACTTTTTTTTCCGCAGAATGCACCAGACAGTACTGTTTTTTTCCCCTTTCTCAGCGTTCCTGCTGTCTCTCTGATAGATTTTGATTTGTTTCTGCAACCTAAGGACGGCTGGTTGCACTGAGAGCTTGTTTGACTGCACGTTGTGTGTGTGTGCGCGCAGCAACAGTTTCCAAATGTAAATGCATCAGTTTCGAAGCTCTTCTTTCCTAAGTGATGTACAAATAAAATGAAAATGTCTCATGCGATCCATAAAAAATGTCCACATTAGAAAATAACAGTTTTTCATGTAGTTACTTTTAAGATATTTTCTTTTTTGTTGTATTCGGCTAAGTTTATAATGGTGACAGTAACACAATTTACAATTTTTGTACATTCTAAAAGTAAATAAGAGATAATGTAAAAAAAAAAAATGTAATAATATTTTTTTCTTTAAAATTAGATATTTGGCTCATGTGTTATTTTGTTTTGTAATCTGCTTTTAATTTAACTTTAAACTTAAACCTGTTCGGGGACAACAGATGAGAGTTTCTTGGCTAATTCTTGCACATATAACTTGTAATTTATTTACCCACAATGGAGGCCGTTGGAGTAAAGCTAACTTACTGTGGCATTCAAGTAAACCGTTTGATTACTTGAGCTCTACAACATCCTGCATTTTCCTGCCAGAATCATAAGACAGGTATACTCCGGTGATAAAAGGATGGTCAACCAGCAGTACTCACCTAGCTATGTGAATTATAGTCTCAGTTTTGTGTCCTAGGCTGACAGCAGTGGCACCTGTGTGTGGCCCTCTGCTGCAGAAGACCATCTACTTCAAATGCATTTTGATGCACTGACACTGCTGGTCACTGGTTGTTTCCTCTTTTGTGTGACCATTTTCTGTAAATCTGAGAAAAGGTTGTGCATAAAACCCCCTGGACATCAGCAGTTTTTGAAAGACCACCAGATTGCGACCCAATGGCCATACAACCACTCAGTTTAACCTACATTTCTTCTCTTCACTATTCTAATGTTCAGGATAAAATTACCAACTCTAGATCCATGGTTTAATTGAGTCGGCTTTTTCAATACTTGTGTCAACAGACAATTGAACATTTATACCTACTGTTACAGAGTGGCCGGTGTGAATACCCTCATGAATAAGAAAATTAAATCTTAGTCAAAGCTTTGAAAAAGAGTAGCTTTAGCATATTTGAGTTAAAAAATATATTTTTTTTAATGTGTCAGAGTTTAAAACTATAAAAACGCTTCTAAAAATGTTTTCCCATATAAAACTAAAAAATCCAGAAGACAGTGCACACTTGCTTTAGAGTCGTAAAGCAGCCCATCTGGTCGCTGACCTTTCTGCATGATGAGCATACACTCTGAAAATCCCACTTCGTCTGACAGGGCCCCACCCATGTTTTACATGGGGTCTTCAAAAGGCTGCCCTCTGGCAGGTGCGCGTGTAGCCCTGCAGCGAGGACAAACCAGAGGAAGACAGCTTTGAAATCAAATGCTAAGATGCACTTTGATTTTTCATCTGCTTTACAAAATAGCTTGCATCCTTGAGAAATGAACATAGAGCCATATTACTTGTATTTCGTTTCGTGTTTGCGGCGATCTATGAACAAATTCAATGCACCCTTGTCTGAGAATTAAACCATCCCAGTGTGTCTCCTATTATCAACGGAGTAATTTCTGTATTTATGGAACATGTCCCTCAGGTAGGCATTATATTCAGTGTTAGAAGTATGTTGTGGAAAGGCGGTTCAGAATATCAACTCAACTGTCTAACACAAAGCATACCAGTGGAACTTCACATCAAACAGCTCTAAAGAAAATGAAGAAGACCAAAAGGGAATTCTGACAAAATCTCATAGTTCCTTACTTTCACACATCTATGTAATAGAGGTATATATTATTCTGCCTGGTCAGAATGGAGCAAAAAGTTATCTTTGTGTTGTAAAAGCACACTTCAATATTGTTCAGGCTAGCAAATTCCAACCACAATAAAAGAGAAGTAAATAAAAACGACACAGGTGAACTAAGAACCTGGACAAATAGGTAGGCACAAAAACATCGAGGGATCCATAAAATGGTAACAAAATAATCTGATGTATAATTCAAAACTAAAAAACAACTACAAGAAAAAGGCAGAGACAAACCGACAGACAGATCTTGCTGAGTCTAAATACCATGTTATAGTCTCAGGAGTGTTTTTGAGCGTAAGGGCTATTTAATTACATGACTTTGATGAAGATGCGGACACACCGAAGATTCAGTCTTTGCATTACTTGATTTAATTTTGTCTGTCTGTGTTGTCCCACTGCGTTTCTTTATGTAATCCTTTAGCAGAAACTAAAATTGCACCCTGTGGATCTCTACAGGTAAAACGGACTGATGATGACAGGTTACCTGTAGACGAGTAGAAAGAAAAAAAACTCATCAAGAAACTGAAGGTTAGAAACTGTATTTGTGTACATCATGGTAGCATAAAAACACAGTTCCACATCTCATCATTTAAACTCGCATAAACTGGAATTTCAAACAAAGCACTCACATTGAGCGAAACATAAACGTGCATCTGCTGTTCTGCCAGGTACATCATTTATTTTGAACAAACACTATTTTCCATTTGCCTGACAGCAAAATGTGGTTTGAAAGTTCGATTCAGCAACTGTAGCTGATGCACTGATGGCTTGCCTGACACACAAGTTGCTGCTGAGCTTCTCAGCAAAAGAAAACATACAAGATGACTGGCTTTTTTCAGCTTACATCTCAGTTGTTTGTATTGTCTCACTGTGTTATCGTCAGTGATCATGGAGCTGTACTTTATTATCGCTCCACCTCACTCCGCTTTTGTAAATTAGGATCTGGCGTGTAAGTAATACGACCCTTCGAAAACTGATAAAACCTTTGTGCTTGAGAGGCCTTGCTTATAACAAGTAATAATTTTGTTGCTTAATAGTAAGGACATAAAAAACAATTAAAACATGTTGTAAAATGGTTTTATTAAAAGTGTGCAATCCTATGAGTAGAAATCTACATAAAACAAATGGCAGATAATTACCGTCTACTTGATACACACTTATTTTAATCAAGGCTGTTTTCAGGAGATGAGTAGTGGTCCAGCTCCTGTCTCATGGCTGTTCTCTTTCATTTTCTCTGTTTGCAGCTCTCACTGTTTACTTCCACTGCTTACTGCCCAAACAACTATACTGTCGAGGCAGTTACAGTGAATATTTGCTCTTAGGTGAAACAAATGTGTATTTTGTAAGTCTCAATGAAATATTGCTCAGCCAGAGTTTCAAATGTAATTATTTTGCATGTACAGTGTGAATAAACCTTTATTGGACAGAACAGAAATGTTGTCTAGACTGATTAATTCATATGAAACTAAATTTTTTACCATAAATCTGGGAATAGAAAACCTCTATTGACATTACAAAAACAAGAAAACATAAGGGGTAAACTGTTCCATATCATTTTCTTTGTACACAGAAAGTTACAGATGCCTAGATAAATTATCTGCAAAAGGGAATTTGCTGATCTTTCTCTGGACTCGCCTTTGTTCGCAATACCAAGGTACAGAGACTGCCCTTATCAAAATGTTTAATAAAATCTGCATGAATGTGGAACCTTGATGGTACTTGTGAGCTGAATGCAGCATTCGACACTTTAAACAAGGTATTCAATTAAAGTGATTTGAGAGCTTGGTTGAACTCTCTGGTCTGATAAGTCCTACCTACAGAGCAGTAGCTTAGGTAATTTTTCACATACAGAGTACACCAATATTCTTGTGGACCTTTCCTGGTAAATATCTACAAGCCTTCACTACCCTGGGTTATGAAAAGTGGTAAACAAGTGATGAGATTGGTTAACATGCAGACGATGCACTGCTCTACATTAGGATGTCATCGGCTGACTATTAACCAATTCAACTGCCCTTAGTGGATGTGCCACACTTTCTACAGCGGAATAAAAAGAAAACACACAGCTTCAGCTTTTACAGACAGAAACTACTGTAACATAAAGACCATTACAGAGTTGGCCTTTTAACTGATTTCTATGATTAAAATCCTAATGCTCTAGCAACAGCTTCAAAAAGTAATTAGCATTTTCTTTAGTCAAATGTATTACTTCAATAGATTCTCAATAGGTATGCCTTAAATAATCGATCAGAGGAATGCAGCTCATCCAGAACATTGCTGTTCGCAAAAACTAGGAAAATAGAAATAATAAATTATCCCAGCTCTAAAATCCTAACACTGGCTCCCTGTACCTCAAAGAATAGCCATTGGGATACTTTTGTTTTCTTTTATAAATCCCTGAATGACTTAGCGGAAACATACCTTAAAAATCTGTTGTTACCAACCTTTCAGCCTACTTAGGTGATCTGGTTTAAGTCTTCTCTGTATATCCGGAACCAGAATCAACATGGGAAAACAGCATTGAGTGTTTATGCTCCAATAAGTTGATACAAAGGTCAAGAAAATTGAAACACTGCTGAAATACTCAATTGCTTTAAATGAAATCTTAAAAATGATTTGTTTAAAGTTATTTTTGATAATAACTGAACCATGACGGGATACTTTCTTTACAAAAAAACATGCTTTGGCTAATTTTTTTAACTGGTTACAGGTTGTGACTGAGGGAAGAACACTCAAGGTTAGCTGTTAAAAATTAAACAAATGGAAGCACAAAAGGTGGAATAAGCTTTTGAAGCTAAAAAATAATTTTATAGAGCTTTCCGTTAGAAGCTGCTTGTTTGAAATGTATAAGAGGAAGCTAATATTGCAGTCTGATTGCAATTCTGTTATTGATTGATGGTGGATTTGCATACTTTCATACTTTCTGCCTGCATAAAGCATGTTTAAAAGTAAAATCCAAATCTGAGCATGTTAGGTTAATAACTTATGTTGGACTAGCTTTGAGCACGACAGGGTTTGGGTTGCTGTGTTGGCCCTGAGATGGACCTCCAACCTGGCGAGGGTGTACTCCACCTCCTTCCCAAAGTAAGCTGGGAATAGATCCAGCACAGAGCAACCTCTCCCCTACAAGATAAATCAAAGTATTACTAATGGATGTTGAGGTTTAGATTTTCACATTAACATTTATATCAGGAGTTTAGTCTATCATAAACCTTTTAACAAACATCAAATGTGTACGTAATGAGTCCGTTGTGTTAACAACTTAGCATTATGTGGGACTTTTTCAACACAAAGGTTACATTAGGATTAGGCTACACCACCTCAACATTAAGTGCTTTTCTTCACACAGTGTTGTATCTGAACACTGTAATCTCTTATCTATTCCTCCCAATGATGAGAAAATGTTTGTGGCCGCATGGCGGCCTCCTATAGGAAAAGTGCTGCGCCAAGCTGTTTCCGAGCTTCCTCTCCCTTTATTCTGTCAAGCTGATCCAAGTGCTTTAGGTTAAAAAAAATGTCTAAACTTTTTAAAAGGCGCTGATGTCATCACTGTTGCTACCTTTCAGGCAGCTGGCCGTAAACATGGAAAAAGTCACCGTAGCAACCGCAAAGTGGAGCAGCAGTAGTTGTGGCAGGATTGGTCAGAAAGACATTTTTAAAACGAACACATGAATGCCCTATTTTGTTCGGGAAGATTGTCAGAACTCTGCGTTGCTGGTGATTGTTGTGGTTTTATCTTAATGCAAGCTGCAAGCTTGTCATGAGCTGTTTAGTCGATACTGACATCTAAAAGAGCTTTTCTGATGAGGCGACTGGATGAAGCTCTCAACAAACTGTTTTTTGTGGCCTATTAAAATACCGTGTTGTCGCATGCATATATATATATATATATATATATATATATATATATATATATATACACAATATTTTGTTTTGCTTGAGTTTCCCCCTCTATCAAATTGTAAAGACAAACTTGAATGTGCTCTTTGATCTTTAGGCGATTTGGGATGCATTTGTATATGTACCGTTTTTAAACTCCCTAAATATATTTTAGTGCAAATAATTGCCTTCAGAAACAACATATTTAGTATAGTTTCCACCTATTTGTAATTTAATCTCAGTATAAATTAGGCTTTTCTGTGAAGGCCGTAGAGGTTTGTTGGAGAACATTAGAAAGAGACTGCTTTATCATGAATAAGGAACCTGGAATCCACAATCAGCTTCACCTTCCAGTGAGACAACTATATATATTGTTTTACATTAAAGCTTTCTTATCTTTCAAAGTCCAGACCTAAATCCAATTATGACTCTCCCTGATCTTCAGCTAGTTTTCAAAGAATAACGGACAAAATGTATATTTCTACACATTCAAGGATGTGGACATAACAAAAAACCTGCAGCTGTAGTTAGGGTAAAAGGTTGCTCTGCAAAGTGTTAAAACAGTGAGAGCTGAATGAAAATGCTAATTGTATGTATTGGTTTCCTTCCAGTTCACAGTTTTGCATTAGTCCATTAGTCCACATTAGTCCATCACACTAAATTCCCCAATTCATAAAGTTTGTGCCTGTAAGAAAATAAAGTGTAATAAGGTTGAACAGATGTTAAAGATTTAGCAAGATGCTTCTAATAAATCCAAATTTAACCCATGATCTTATCTAACCTTAGCTTCTTTCTGTTTAATTCAGACAGTAGGGTGTTTCTAAATAAAAAGGTGCAATTACTAAAAAATTTCTATTAGTAGTCTTTTGAAAATTAAGACAATTATACAAGGATCACATTTATGTATGCAACAGACTGTTAAAAAAATCAATGGAAGAATTTTATACTACACATTTTTTTTCATTTTTTGCACCGGGGGTCTTCAAAATAATAACAAAGAGACTATCTTTTTTAAAAAAATATATTTCTAGGCACAGAGCTGAATTCTATTTAAATAGAAAGAGAAAAAAACACTCCATACATCTGCAAGGCGATGTAGGTTTTTTTGCCAGACAAAAGGAAAACCCTACCTATAAAGTCCCACACCACATGTAAATGTGACACCTAATTTCACACAACTGCTTAATCTACAAGTACAGCGCTAGTAATGCAAGCTTCGCACAGCATCGCCCGGGGGAGAACTTCTGTCTGGGCTTTCACAGTGGCTGCTGAAGCAGGGAAACCGGCAACAATGGCACGAATGACAGCCGTGGGAATCACTGAAATCACAGCATCCAGGGACAAGAAATGGCTTGTCATTTCCTGTGAGTGCCTGCCTTTTCCATTAAGGTTCCATGATTATCTTCTGGTTCTAAATGCATCACTTCATTTTAGGTGGCGGTTTTATTTGTTACAGTGTCTCCAAATCTATATCTGCTCTCACAATATGTTGCACTGTGTCTCTATGTTCTCATTTCAAAAAATATTATAATAATTTTTGTTATATACTGTTGGTGGTGCTGTTGCCATACTGTGCATATTAAGACTTTTAACAGTGCAGCTGAGTAGTGATCACTTCTATAAATCTATCTTAGTCCCTCAGTAAAAACTGCATCTACTGTAGATTTCACCAGTTGTTTTTTTTTACTGGTGTCCATATCCTTGTGTCCTCAAACCAAACCACAAGATGAAAAACCCTTTGGTACCACTCCTGTTTATGTGCAGCATGAATCCCAGTACTTTAAAGGAAAACCTGCATGCATAGAGCTACTAACAGCCCCAGAACCTGAGCTTTTGTGATGATTTTTATTCACTGGGGATTCTACGGTGAAGCCAGCAGTGTTCTATCTTCATAAAAGAGTTGTGCATATGCTAATGGACCATAATATAATGACCTTCAATAGCCAAGGGCAAGCTATACCATCTTTGAAATTCTGTAAAGACTTCTGGGGGATAATTTCAAATGACCTAAATAATTTTCAGTCACCAAGGGTGCTGTGGATATGATGCCAGTGTACTCTTAAAAGCAAGTTAAGTCCAATATATGTGCTGCTATATTCTCAATCCTTTGTAATGCAGAGAGCGATGTAGGGGGAAAAAATGCATTAGCACTTTAGGGTGGAATATGTTTGAGCTTAAAATGGAAATTGGCAAAAATGAGGGCCAACCAGGGTCAAAGAAAAATATTTCAGACAGAAGGACAACCTACTAATGACTACACCACTCTATTGACCAGGGTGTGTTAGGGAATAGTTAATGAGAACTGAAAGGAAGTATCAGAGTATGATGGCGCATACTTGTGAGATGTGGGTCCAGGTTGAGGCGTCATCACTGCTCAGGCTAATGCTGACATCACACTGGTGGATTTGAGATGCGCTGAGGGCGGGAGCCCCATATTCATCTTCATCCTGCTGTCTCTTCAGGCTTGCCAGCATTCGAAGCTCCTCTTCATCAACTTCACACATCCTTGGATTGGCGCACAGTCGTGAGACATAATTACCCGACTCAACAGTCTCGGGCATCTCATTTTCTTCTTCCTTTAAATTTATTACCCATAAAGAAGAGATCAGTTTTTTGGAAGCCATCTAATTTAGTTAATTTGGTTTTTCAAAGTACACACTAAAGCCATAGGTGTGTCAATCAGTGCTTGGAAATACTTACATACTTCTCAACCTTTTCTACATGTTGTCAAACTACAACAACAAAAATAAATGTGTCTCTGCCTACACTACATCTCAATTTCTACTACAGGCAATTAAAATTAGATAAGATTAATTCCTCATTCCAATGCATGAAATGAATTAAGTACACAAGTAAAGAATAAAGTATTGGCACTATAGGTAATGTGTAGACTGGAAGACCCAAAGCAAAAGTCATGTGTTTTCTATTATAGAAAAGATTAATCGTGATTTTGGTACAAGTAATTTAAGTAATGGATGGTTCCCCTAAGGTACTCAAGAAAAACATGAAAATTATTATTATTTTTATTATAAAAATGATAATTATTTAGTGTTTAAATCAAACACATGCTAATAACTGCATATTTAATGATAAAAGTGGTTATTAAATGACTTCAGTCTATTCTTAGATTCAGTGTTACAGATATGAGTGTAAAATCACAATTTCACATAAGCCAATGTTCATAAAAACCAGACTATTGAAGATTACTGTCACAGATACCTAAATTAATCTAGCCCTGTTAGAAGTGCAAAATTGTCATTAGAGGAGGCTGCCATTAGCCAGCCATTTTCTTTGCTGACAACTGTGCAACTTATTTGAGTCAAGTTGTCAAATGAAGCAAGGTTAGGTGCTCAGATGTGCGCAGTGAGAAGGTGGAGGAGTAGTTCTTGAAATCAGATAAATAGATTTTGCACATATTCGGTTCAGGTCAAGATGTTAATCTTCTTAGAGTGGGGAGTTAGTTGGGATTTACATGGTTATTCCAACACATGTATCTTTTTCAACTCTTTTAAGGTTTCTGTATTTAGCTCCATTAGCCTTTCAATCAACGCTGACAAGCCTTCCTGACCCTCCTGAAGTTTAACATCCCCCAAGAATGACCCTGCAGCCACTTTGCTCCACTCTGAATACGTTTTTAGGGCCTACTTTTTCTGCTTTACAGCATTTCTAATGTCGAATAAAAGCTTTAATATGATTTTCTATGTTATGGGGTTGTCAGTGTGTTAGGTTATTTTGCTGAAACAAAAAATTAAACACGTTTCAGCTGATATTCTCCTGTTCTTTTCAGTTATTTTTCTCCTGACAAGCATGTAACATTGCCACTTTGTGCTGGTCTATTATTATTACACTGAACAAAATATACACACACCATGTTATTGTTGCCATGCGGAGTTAAGAACTGTAAATTATGAGCATTTGCTGCAATTTTATTGTACAAAAGTAATATTTCTCATGATTTGTGTAGAAGTTTTAATCCAAGTTGCTGTCAGTGAGCATTACTCAGTGAGTTGTTTGTTTACTCAGTCCATGTGTGGGGCATGTCAACTGGGTGCTTAGACAAAATGAGCAACAGCTGGACAATCGTTGGACTGGGGAAAATAAAAGGCCACCTGAACATGTCAAATTCTGTCACAAGTCATAATGACACAGATGTCGCAAGTTATGCAGGAGCGTGCCATTGGCATGTTGGATGCAGGGATCTCCTCCAGAGCAGTAGCTGCACGACTCAATGTCCATTATGGGAAAAAAGGCTGTTTAAGAGTTTGTTTCCAACAGATGGGCACTACTGCAAATCAACGTCATCCTTGTCACCCGCATTTGACTACTCCAGCACAAGATCGCAACATTCGACATTCCATCTGCAGGATCGGCTAAGAGCAGTGTCACACATAGCTGATGAGACTATTCGTCTCCACAACAGCCCATAAAACCTCATACTTTCCATAACCGCCTAAGAGAAGCCAACTTGCATGCTCTGCGCCCTCACCTGTCCGGTGAAGGAACCGACTGGTGTTGTTAGGGCTCAGATATGGGCATAGAACACCATTGCACTTAAATGAAGGGAACCTTAATGCAGAAGATATTGAGACGAGATTGTCAACCCCAATTGTTGTTCTTTTTGTGCACCAGCATGACATCAACTTTCAACATGACAATGCCCGACCTTGTGTTTCCCGCATTTTGCATAGAAATCCTTCAAACACATGATATTGAACTACATGTGGCACTCCAGGAGGAATAGAATAACATTCCATCAGGGCACCATAGACAATCTGAAACAACTGGATGCTAGGGAGATGTGTTGCTCTGAGAAACGCAGCTGGCGGACACACAAGGTACTGAAACATCAAATTCCTCAACCTGACCCCTATCATGTTAAAAAGACTGTCAATCCTCTAAAATGGTCATACCACAATGTTATCAATGCTGATATGAGGATCAGTACTTACTGAAGATTTATTTTGACTTTCTTGATATATCGTGTAACCCAAATGTTTATACAACTCTTATATTTGGCATGGGGCGTTTATATTTTAGTTTGGTGTATAATTGTTATTATTACAATTAAAAAACTCAATTATTGTAATGTGAAAAAAAAAAAAAAAGGTTCAAATTCATGTGAAGGGATTGTATTCTCCAACATAGGAGTGAAAAACCTAACTCCAGCTATGATGCCAGGCAGAAATTAAGGCAGTATTGGACTGGCTCTGTTATTTTGACCCCCTTTAAACAGTGCATCTATTGATTTAGGAGAGTCCTATAGTAACTTGATTTGTCAGACAAAGTGTAAGGGCCCCTGGTAGTGAATCAATGGTAGTCAATACCCCAGAGCTGCAGAAGGGGAAACAAACTCCTTGTCATATTTCTCTGACAACATTTCACTCAAAGCCATCACTCCGTGCTGCCTGCAGTAGTTGGCTCAAATCAGCGGCGAGAAGCTGCACTGATGAAGGAGGCTGCGATATCACTCAGCAGAGAGTTCTGCACGTGCAAAAAGCAACAACTTTGTGACAGAACTTGCTTCAGACCTTGAGATTAGTTGACTCCTCTTTGATCCTAGATATCTTCGATATGATTCATTTCTATAGTTTTCTATTGTTTAATTCCAAAAAAGTAATAAACATTTTGGTTGCCCCTTAAGCTGTCTAAGCGAACTATGATCAGACATTGGTAAAGGAACAGGTACACTTCCAGGGTACCTTACAAAAGTATTCATTTCAATTACACGTTCAGTTACCTTAAAGCTACAAACAATGTATTTTATTTGGGGGTTTATGTGATTCACCTGAACAATAGAGAGCATAAATGTGATAAAGAAAAACAAAATTAAAAATCATCTTTTGTTTACCAATAAAAATTTGAAACCTGCAGCATATTACGCCCCCTTTAAATCCAGATTAAAAACTCACCTATATTCATTAGCTTTCCCAGTCAGTTAGTCTTCTCATTTTGGGTGTTTCTGTGTTTTTTAGTCAATGTTTGTGATTGGTTGCTTGCAAATGTATGCTCTTTTATTATTGTTTTTTTATTTATTATTATTCTGTACAGCACTTTTGTCAGGGATTTAGCTGTTGTAAACGTGCTTTATAAAATTTTTTACTTACTTACTTACTTACTTACTTACTTAGTTACTTACTTACTCCACCTGATCCAACTGAGCTTGAGCTACTTTGCAAAGTAGACACATTTAAGTTAACGTGGTTTTTGGAGAGAAGATTATTACAGCAGGAAAAGTAGCTCTATATAGTATTGAACACAAGCATCTGAAAACTAAGTCACATGACCTTTAGGTTTTTATACGTAAAAAAATGTCAAAATACCTTCCACCTCAAAATAATTTTGTTTTTTCGTATGTCTTTTACATAAAATCACACCAAGATAAAATCCTAATAAAATGCCCAAACATTTCTTGCTGTGACCCGACAAAATGTGGAAAAGGTCAAGATGTCTAAACATATTTGCAAAGGATTGCACTAATTACCTCATAAAAGATTTAATATCTCAATGGCCTCAATGTCTTAACATAATGCCTAAACATGGACTGGATTTTTATTCAAGTTCCATCACACATAGACACACTTGGCTCATTAATGGACTTTTGTGGAAATCAAACCAACAGCTTTCTTTGGTATTCCACTGTGGAATCCCTCACAACAAATATTTAGGTGTTTGATTGAGCCCGCTTTGCGTTCCCCTGTTCTTTTGTCCCCTCTTTGTGATGTTTGATGCGGGTTAAACAGTATACAATGAAACCTTCCAAGCTTGTTTTTAGACTAAAACGGACGCCTGCGGCACTGACAGTGGCTCAGAGTCAGGCTTTGGCTGTCAAACATATTTAAAAAAAAAAAAATCCTGAAAGAAGGTTATAACTTCTTCTATGCCCGTCTCACTTGATTGTTTTCAGTTATTTGAAGAAAAAAAAAATCAAGCTGAGACAGCTGAGTCAAAACACAAAACAGGTGATAAAAATAAGAAAATTTGAAATTGTTTGACTTTACGCTGCAAAACAATACTAGTTAAACCTCATTCTATGGGGAGAGTTTGAATCTAACTTTGAGTATTGACGCGATCTTATGTAAAAATTCACTGTCCTTCACAGCCATGCAGTGTGACATGAAACAGAGAGAGCTCACATTAGGGGTAATTACTTTCAGTGTTGTTATCTATAGTGATTCAGTTAATTTTCAAGAAGACAAAGTAAAATAAACATGAAACCGATCAGAGTAATAAAGTGTAAAGTGAGTGATGTTCATTCAGACAGTAAGTCCTACCTTATGCTGTTTGGAGTCACTGAAGAGAACTTCCTGCAGAAGTCTCCTACAAAGTGAAACACTGGCATTTTCAACTAAAGATTGGTCTGCTTTCTCAGGCTTGTGGTTACTTCCACTGGGTGAGAGGCAGCGAGCGGGGAAAATCCTTGCTGGTTCAGCTCTACTGCTGCATGGATACTGCATGCAGGTGGTTGACAATTCTTGCTTTGGTGATGCCTGGTTTGTATTTGGAGATTCAGGGGGACTCTCGAGTTGCACGCTCTGATTTGAATCAGATCTGACAGCAGGATAAGACATGCTAGTTTTTTGATGGTGGAACTTGATGTGGCTCAAATCCTGAAAGAGATAAATAGTTTTGGTCAGGTTAATGTGAGACTTATGGTAAAAGATGACTTAAGCATGTCAGAATAAAGTAATTTTTCTCCACATGCAGTCAAGTCTCAGGTTTGTAATGCATGCATGTGATACATTACCATTACATTCTGTGATATTCTATTTAACTTTCCAACAAATACTTACTAGTTGTAAATCATTTAGAAAATGAAAAGGATAAAAACAATTGTCCTGAAAAAAAATCTAAATTTTTTTCAAAGAGAAACTAACAGAAAGGAGATAATACTGCTTATATTGGCATTCAACAAAAAGCAGTTCTATTTTGAAAAAACCCAAAGGCTTGATACTACTGCATGTTATAAAAAGATGTGTCTACTGTTTATTTGGTTTTAAATAGATCATATTAGTGAATATTATGATGGTACAGCACACCCTAGGCAGGTTGTTATTAGCCACTAGTAGTGACCCATTGTTGTTGTTTTTTTTTAAATATACTAGTTGCGGTCATTAATAAATCACCCCAAGCTTTAAATGGCCGCTTTTTAAAATTGTAAACTTTGTGTTTAAGTTCAGCTTTTTTCTTTTAACGCACTGGCTTTACTTTCAGTTCCCACCCTTTTGTTAAGGGTTATAAGCTAAAAACATGACAGTCTGAGAGAAACATATAGCTATTTAACTTTGACAAAAAGAGACTTCGGGTGTCATGCTGGCATGTTGATGCTAGGAGAGAGAGAAATAAAATGTTTCAGTATGTGCAGTTTGTCTAAGTAAAGTCTTTCAAAAAGAAATACTCTTAGTAGTGATAACTTTCTATAATAGGGAGTCAACTCTTTACAAAGGAAAAAGCATCCATGAACATGCTAGGACAAAATAGGAAAAACTGGTAGACACTACATAATGCCTGGAAAGTAGAAATGTTGGACCTTGTAGGATATGCAAGAGGAAAGAGGCTGCTAGATGATCTGGTGTTTTCAATGAACACTAACTGAACAGAGATAAACCGCCCTGGGGGCAGTCATTGCTTGTTTATATATATATATATATATATATTACATACAAAAAATTCCTTTTTTATGATGGTGCTTTTAAAACTACTTAATATTTATGTAATGGTATTACGATAGAGACAAAATTTCGATAGAGACAAAATGAAATGCATACTGATGTAACACAAAAAGCAATAGGATTTAAAAAATTGCAAATAAAAAATTTTGGTAGCCGGTTAAAAAATAAACTCTTAAAGAGAAAATATGTCATATCTTTAGTATTCAAAACAAGGAGTTAGGTTTTTTAACACAAGAAATGTTCAAATGTATATGGTTAAACCTGAAAAAAAAAAAACTGGTCAACTTGGATCTGTGAATATCAATACTCTCATTTTGACAGTATAATGAAGTCTGCAAAGTACTATAAATATAAATGTTTAATAGCCTCTGTGGTTTTGTAAAGTTTTAGTGTTGAACATCTGTAGCCTGTGAGACAATATCTTCTAAATGCACAACATCATAATATTTAACCTATTTTAATGATGTCCCTAAGTCTGCATGTAAAAGTCAGTGAGTTTTAAGGTTTGACATTGAGGTTCCTGTTTAGTAAATTAATTTTTTTTTATAAGTACTGTTATCATGAGTTATTTACAACTCAACTAGTAAATCACTATTCACAAAATATAGCTTCAGTTATGTTTTTTTCCTATATGACCTACAGTATTAAGATGATTACAGTATTGTGCTAGATTATTTTCTCTTTCCAGCTTCACAGAAATGTCAGAATTGTACAGCAGAGATGCATGGCTGATATTTTAACATAGATTTACTATACAATATGTCCATAGTTTTATTATACAGAAATTGCAAAGAAAAAAGCTCTAAATCAAAAGGCCATGAAGCCACTTTTATTACCTTTAAGCCGCATGGTGTTAATGTGGATAAAACAAACATAAAAAAAAAACATCAAGCAGTCTCTGTTAAAGTAAAGATTTAAATAAGCTTAATACTCGTACGGTCTCCTTCTGTAAAATACATTTCATAGATAGTATATATGTATATATTATCTGATATGTATGAACAGAAATGCATTCATAATTACCCGGAGGAACCAAACACCACCTGCTGCTTGACAGAAAAATAGCCCAAGACTGTAAAGTCAAAGTAACAAGCATGTGCGCTACATGGTTTGACAAGAACGTTTCAACTAAATGCAATATAAGTTGATCCTGCAATGCCTGAAGCTATACAAGCTAAACAACACTCTGAAAGTAGTAGTTGCAAACTCAACGAGGCAGTGGAAAACCCCCATTGAGGCCAGTTTTATGCCAACAGGGCTTTTTTTTTTTTTTCAAACGAGGAATATACCAAGAAGATTGTATGTCCCCATTACTCCTCTGCATGGGCGTATCCCCCTCATCCATATAATCAACATCAGCTATAACTACTGACTGAGAAGTTGGGCCACCATTAGTCACTTCCTCAACATGGATAAGATCAAGCTGTATGCCAAGCAAGAGCGAGGCACTTGCTATTATGATCTGGTCTGTCAGCCTGCCTAGTTTAGAAAAAGTTCTACTCCCCAAAATACCTCTCAAAAATATAAAAACTAGTAACCAAAATAGACAATTCAATTTCTTTACCAACTTTAAAATGGTAGGCAGACTTATCTTCAGAATCAGATCACAATTTTTGGTCACAAATATGCGGTAACATCTTTATAATATTTAAAAGTCAAAATTTACAACTTATACAATATAAGATTCTTCACAGAACACATTACACAGGCCAAAGGATGTTCAAGATTGGTTTTAAACCAATATCTGCTTAAAGTGCACAGATAACAGACCTGATGATTATATGCAGGCTCTGTGGTCCTGTGCAGTAGTTCAGAAATTGTGCTTTGTGGTTTGTCAGGACCTCTCAGTGTGGTTTGGGTGTAATATTCCTGCATGCCCCACATTGTGTTTATTGTGTAACAGGCATAGAAATTAATTTATCACCTAAAGTACTCACTGCCCTGTGTATTGCAAATAAAACTATTCTTCTTAACTGGAAAACAAAGACAAAGTTATCTATTAATCAATTTAGGAACGTTCTGTTAAACCATTTCAGTATTGAAACAATGTCTGCCTCCTCAAAACATCAGCTGACTACTACTTGCAATCTCTGGTCCTCTTTGATTAGTTACATCACTTAGTGGGGTCGGTGGGTTGGTGTCTCACTGCTTTATGTGGCTCTAGGGTTGGCTGTTGGAGGATCTTGGGGTCAGGGGGGTCTGGTGCACATCTGGGTTCGGGGGTTGGGTGAATCACTATGGGTGCATCGTATATCTAGTCTGGTGGTCGGCCCGTGGGTGGTGCTGCTGCTCGGTGCTGTGTGGGATCTTTCTGGGGACTGAGGCGGTGGCTATTGGTCCTATGCTGGGTTACCTGGCTGGGGGTTGGGGGTGGGTTTAGGGGCTTGATGCCCAGGACATCCTGCTCCTGGTTGTGGGGTCCGTCTGTGACTGGGGGGTACGGACTGCCTTGGACATGCCGGCACAGTAGTGGATCTTAGGGCCCGAGCTGGGTGCTCTGGGGTCTCTGTTAGGTCAGCATGATTCCCCAAAGGAATGTGGTGGTGAGGGGTGGTGAGGGGTGGGTTGGGGTCGTGTGTGCATCCCTCCCTGTCGGGACGGTTTTGGGGGACTGGGGATGCATGGACCTAGGCCAATGCACCCAACCAGGGTGCATGCAGTGCTTTTTTTAGTTTTTGTTTTTGGGTTCCTTACCTCCCCTCCCCGGACAACTGTTGGTCGGCCGGTGGGTGGTCACTAGGTTGTGTGGGGGGGCCTTGGCCCCTCTTACCCCAAGGTTGCGGCTGGGAGATGGGGGCGCTTTCTTGGACCATTTGAATCCATCATCCAGGGGCAGCGCCTCTGCTCCCGTTCCTATATACCCCAACGCCCCTCTACTCTCTGGCTTCAGTCCACATCACTCATCCCCAAAATTAGGGTCTTTGGGGGGATGTGTAATTCCTGGGGTGGGGTGAAGTGAGCCTTTGCTGCACTAAGTGAACACCTCGCCCTCATTCTTATTTGGACCCAGATCTACCAAACCAAGCAAAATCCCGAATAGAGACTATTCAAAGAGACCCTAGAAACAATCCACCATTTCACAACACCCTGTAAGATACCAGCAGGAAAGGAATAAACAGACGGCCATCATCAAGTCGCTGGTATAGTTTACAGATCAAAGTGAGAATTGCCTCAAGGTGGTGGAGAATGCCCAACAATGATCCTGTGGGAATTCCAGATTCAAAAGAACAAACTGGTAATGGTCAATCAAGCAGACATTCTAAAGTGCTGGAAAGATAAAGGCCTCAGGGAAAAGCTGGAAACAGCCTGGTGGATAAAACAAACGGTGGTGCAGTTAGAGCAGTGACCCTCCTACACTGGGGAAGTGCCTCCAAAAGGTACCTGGAGAAATATCATACAGCTCACTCCAGATAAGCACGGATCTTAGGAACAGTTAAGATACTGTGAAGAACCCTTTAAGTTTCCTGGCCAACGACTTTGCAGAGACCGGTTGTTTGAGCTTGCACGGTTGCTGTGTGTGAGTCTGGAGCGAGCTTGCAATGAACATGGATGTTTTTGCTGTGGAGCTGAATGGGGAGACACACACTGATGGGGAAATGTGGACTAATAACACAATAACAGTAATAACAGAAAAATCCTGGTACAAACCATAACCTGAATATTAGTTCCAGTATGCTAAGGGTTAGCATTAAATGTGCCAGTGCATACTGGACCACTTAAAGCACAGTTCTGATCTTAACAAATCTCCTTTATGTGACTTTATCAAGATCCTCTTATGCCTCACTCACAAGTGCTTATGTAGCCATCACTGCAGCTCAGGAAGGTTGCATGTGAATTACCCCATGAGTAGAACTGAAAGGTACTTAGACCAATATAGCAAGGTTTCTGAGTGCATTAGTGAAATGGTAGGTTATTACTTTGCTACAACTTTAAAAAGCAACATTGTACTTGATTTACATGTCTGTAACGAACAGACTTACTGAGCAAACTAGTCTTTAAAACAAATTGGATATTTTTAAGGCTCTATGGAGTAAAGTAGAATATCAATATTAATTTATCATAATAGGCTACCAGATACTTTCAGTGGTTTTACTAAGTTATGTGAAGTTTGCAGGACTAAGATCCGCAATATAAACACTTTTAAATAGTCAGCAAACTACAGTGATATTAATCTTAAACTGCATACAGATTGTAAATACAACAATCAATATGTTAATGTTAAGTGCACATGGTTATGTTCATTTTAATATGTTTTTGTTACTGCTCTCTTAGTTTGTCATTTCAATTACAAAGTATTTTCTATTTTAATTGTGTGGATTGCCAAATTTGTCATCAAAAAGCACAGAGGTGTTAAAAATGATCATGTGGAAAATTAAGTTAACTGCCACAAAGTTTTACAATGACTGGTTACAGTGACTTTCTAAAATCTGCTATTTGGAATTTGCATGGTATTGTTCCTTTTTCAGATGTTTATGGTACGTTTTCTACAATGATAGATGCATCAATAATAAAAAAAGAACAACATCACATAAAAACAATTACATATAAAAAAGGATCCCATACTTTCAAAAAACCTCAGGGCATCTGCTTGTACAGTGGTGTTTGTTTCTTCTGAAGTGCTCTTTTTCTTTTAAAGTGTTCAGACTAATTCAATTCTACATGATCATTTGATTGCACTGAGAGAAACATGCTTTCCTCTAACAACCTGTCTGCATGTGGGTGTGTAAGTGTGTTTGTGAGAGGTTGTGTAGGTGTGCAGAGTGAATGTGCGCATAAGTGTACCATGAAATTCCTCCCCACATACAAATCAAACACTGCTCTCTTTCCTTTTATTTATATGCACGATCATGCATATATATTACCCTGAAGTATAACTATGATTGCAGGCAATTTTAATAAATTATCTGAAATTACATATTTTAAAAGGACCAAGCACTTTAGAATGGGGGGACGGATATTATATATAACCTGCCTTGCTAAAGTATTCCTACTCATTTTCGTATTCCCAACAAAAAACAAATAAATTTGTCGCAATGCACAATATTGGAATTGTTTGTGCTAAATCAACAGACAGTAGCATTTGGCATGGATTTGCATTCAGTCCCTTTGCACTGATACCTCTAAATAATAATCAGTTCAACTACTTAGTTAACAAAGTCGAGCTGTATGTATTTCATTCTTAGTATAAATTCACTATTTTACATAACTCTAAAAGTGGAAAATAATGGTATGACGGCAAACCAAGACATAACCAGCCAACTAATATGTTTCTACATGCAAAATGCTGTGTAGTGGAAAACACTGCACATCTAAATTAACACATGATCATCATTGTGAAACATGGTGGAGCATCATGCTGTGGGAATGTTTTTTCAGCAGCTACGGGCGAACTGGTTGAAAGATGATGGATCAAATACAGTATAATCAAGCATGACACATGTCATGCTGCAATAAGACCCAGGACAGGGGTTAATGGTCATGTTTCAAGAAAAACATCCAAAGAACACAGCAAGGACTAGATCGAAATGGTTT
>JAVLVB010000535.1:4260541-4287265 GCA_032876305.1 Orestias chungarensis
TATATATATATATATATATATATATATATATATATATATATATATATATATATATATATATATATATATATATATATATATATATATATATATATATATATATATATATATATATATATAGGTATTCTGACAAAGTTTGCGCTACTTAGCAGAGAGAAATAGAGCAAATGAAAACAAATGACATCTTTAATTGCAGTGTAAAATTAATCCAGAAAGATTTGACTTGGGGGTGGTTTTTATATCAACATTTATGATTTTCATTTGTAAATACATTTTGAGAACCATGGATCATTTGTTGTTCATCTCAGAGTAATGCACTAATTTGTTTTGATCTATAATATCAAATCTCTGTAAAATATGCTTTAGCTTGTGGTTGTAACGTAACAAACTGTAGTAAATAAGAGGAGGAATAGGAAACGGGGACTAAACAAGTTTGCTAGGCAGTGTAAAACCTTTTCCAATCTGGGTAATTCTAAGCGTACTGTAAATGTCAGTTCAGTTCAAAGTTTAATGAAAAAAATAGTAAACCTCCATTTCACAATGGTACTCATAAAAGATTTAGTTATTTTGAAGTATTAAAATGACTAATGCTTTTGCAAACACTGCGAAAATCTGACTTCTGGTGTATGTGCGTGGTCTAGGATTTCACTTTGTGGTTAAAATAACATCTGTATTCTAACGACAGAAACCAGCTGTACAACAAAAATAAGTTTTCAACTGTGAATTATCAGACTTATTAACAAGTAAAAGTAATTAGCATATTCTTTGAAGATAGTTCTTCATGACTTTATGTCTTCAGTTTAAATGTGCCTGCTTAGCAGGAAACTCCTGCCTTTTTAAAACAAATAACATAGCAATTCATATTTGAGGTAATGAAGATAATTTTTTTTTATGACTAAAACGTGCTACATGAAACACTACACTTCAAGCAAACACACAATGCATCCTGACACTAACAAGTAATGATGTTAAAATCAATGTTTCTGCCTAAAACTGAACTTAAACTTAATATGGGGGGCTTAAAGAAGGCTAATGCTATGTGGCAAAACTAATTATCTAGCACTGTAGAGAGCACATGAAACTTGTATGATTTTGTGAAGAGACTCACCTCATCACTTTCACTGCCGATAAAGTCATCTTCAGGCTGCGCATGCCGCCGCCCCCCACCAGTGCTCTGGACCCGACCGTCTTCAAGCTCCATCTTCTCCTTGTCACCCTGGCTTTGCCCTCGTTTGGGTGAGTGCGGCTGGGATGAGAAAGTGAACACCTCCTCCTGCAATGTGAGCTGGGGCTCGGACCCCTCATTACTCTCCCAGCTGTCCCAGACCTCCAGGTCAAAAGACAATCCTAATCGAAGTTGAGACTCTGCTGGTGTAGGGGCAGCTTCCATATTTTCCTTGGCAGGGCTGCAACTCTGCTCAACTAAAATTAGAGATACACAAAATTTGCGTTTCGACGTAATTTTTCTACCTGGCTGTTTATGATAATTAATTTCTCAAAGAAAAGAATAGCATGCCCTTCTCAACAATGTAATGCTATTCTATTGGTAAGAGCAAGCAAGCAATATTTGGTATGTTTGTACCTTCTCTGTTTTAAAAAATCTACTGTAATGCCTTACATTTATGACCAAAATATGTTGGCCACATTATGTTAAGCCTCCTCACAACATTATCCCGCCACTTTCTTGTGTATTATTGCTGTTCAGGATAATGTGCAGCTTTAGTGTTCAAAGAAACAATTACTGTCCTTTTGACAGAGTCTTCCACCTGAGCTGTGAAGCTTTACAGCTCCTCCGGAGGCCTCCCTGCTTTTTCTCTGATTGACCACACACAACATTGTGTCTAATTTGTCTGGTAGGTTCCTTAGTTTTTTGTTTTTTTTACCGATCACCTGGATCTATTCTGACATTAGGTTATGCAGGGGAATATTTAGTAAGTAGATAGCTCTCTTAGCTAGCTTGAATTAAATGTATGGGTATCAAAGAAGACTGAATTTACAGAGAAGTGAAAAAAAAAATCAACTAATTAAAGAATGTATTACTCTGTGTTGGTCAATCAGATAAAAGCTTACAATAACAAAAAATACACAGAAGCTTGTGACTGTAATGTAAACAAGATCAAGATATATGAATGACCTTTGGAAGGCACTGCATGCTCAGTCAAGGGGGTAAAAGCTTTTATAAGCTTAAATAAAAGTTTCTATAATGTGTAAGTGCAGGTGAGACGCAGTGAATCTTTATTCTCCAAGATAAACCTCAGTTAAAAGACAGAGGCACCTAAATCTGAATGAGTGAACACATCTGAACCTCTCGACAGTATAATCACTTCCTCTAATTGCCCACTGTGTGGCAAACCCTGGGCCCAGGAGATGTCCCTCTGACTTTTATTTAATGTGCCACATTACCATTAATGAACTAACTACTTTCCATCTGTGGGCAGGGCTGCACCAAAGGAGCTTACTGCTTGTGGAGAAACCTCCATAAATGAGCTCTCGGAACACATGCACTCGTTTTGCAAGGACAATGGGAGTGTGGTTGTGTGCGCTTGAGGGTTACGTGGGGTGATGGCGGTGGGGTAGAGAGCACAGGTTGGAGAAAAGAGGGTCATGCAAGTGGCCCTGATGTGGGTTATGTAAAATTTAAAAGAGGGGAACAAAAGCATATATGCAGCACAGAAGCATTAAAACTTATGCAATATTCTGAAGTGATCTAATTTATGAATTATCTAAAGAGCAGGACTGACTATTTTTCTCAAGTATAAAGGAGCTGCCTAGTAAAATTATGTGAAACCATCCAACCTGCATATGAATGTTTTTTTTCATCCCTCGCTGTCTTATTATACTATTGCGTCTTAAATGTACATGTCATTCAGTTTTTACCTTACCCACAACAAGGTTGGCTGACTGTTGTTCTCGGGTTGACAGCTGCTTGCTGCTCTCTTGACGACTGCATGGAAAGGGGCTATTATCTCTACTTCCACTGGTTTTTCCACAAACTTCAGTATCTGCAGGCCGTTTAACCAAACATTTTAATTCTGATGGTTATTAAAAACACAATATAATACTCTGATACGTGCATGTAATGTACCTGATGATGGTAACCTCTCTCTTCCGGCACTCAGGATCCGTAACTTCTTAGATCCCTGCTTACCAAACACCCTTTGTTTGGGCGGGTGGGGTTTTAATTTGCAAGATGCTCCTTCAAATAATAATTTGAACTTCAAAAAATGGTTTATAACACAATGGATTCAAACAACAATCTTATTAAAGCTTGCCAAAAGCATATCTGCGAACTGATTATGCACCGTGAAAATCCCTAATAATGAAGGCATTTCGGCAACTGAGCTTCTTACATTAATTCACTGCAAAATAAAGAATATATCCAGCGACATTATGTTCGACTGAATTAAGGAATTTTAATCAGCCAGATTTTGCATTCAGTCTTGCTGAAAGGATAGTGCATTACCAATCACAAAGGCTGTTATTGGATGCTCAAGAGACCTCATACTCTGCAGAAGCAGGGCTTATTTTTTTTTGTGTTGCCTTATAAGTAATACTTTTACAAGGGCACAGTCCTTGGAAGAAGAAGCAGTCATTTCCTACAGCATGATTCTCATCCATAGTAGATGCCACGTAATGAGACAAAGCTATTAAGATTCCCAGCAGTGGCAGAGTCGGTGACACATTCTTTAAATATTTTTACAACCATCCTATTACTGTAGATGTCAAGGGTGTATGTGTGCAGCGATGACACGGGATAGGTTCATCCACACCTTTTTCTATTTTGTCTAACTGTTCACCGTCTGTCCTACTGATGTACTTTACATACAGATATGGACGAAGTTGTTGGTATGATTCCAACACAGCAGTGCTTTATATCTCTCATAATAGTTTTCAGATTAAAAAATCGTTAAATTGTTTACCTGCATACCATTGATAAATTTAAATAATTGTAAAACAAAAGGCAAACATGTATAAAGAGATTTGTAGAGGGCCCCTTAACATTAATGTCTTTGCCTTATACGCAGCAATTAAAAAAAAGATATATAAATAAATTATTTTATTCTGAGCTTTTATTTTGAAGTCAGGTTTTTCCAAAAATGCTTATAGATAATTTTTTGGTATTTAAAGAGAGTAGAAATATTAAATTCAGGTATGTTTGAAAAGGAAATTAAGTTTTATGTATGCTTCTTTTTAGATAGATAGAACATGAATAGAGTATGTGTTTTGATAGTATAAGAAATATGGTGGTTTGTGGATGTAAACGTGTGTTTTTGTTGTTTGAAAATGTACCAAGGCAAATATGTCTACTAAAGCCCAGGTCCATTGTTTGTCCCTTTGGGTAGTAGCATAGCTTTGCCTTGTGTCTAAAATATAAACCTCAACTTTTTTATGTTTAATAAATGAAATAAGGGGTGTTGTTAAATAGGAAAAATTATCTTTCTAGTGCAGTTAATAACTGTTGTTAGTTTTCAAAGATACTAACAAATAAGTAGAGAATAAATTTGAACATAAACATATTTTTACTCTGGTTCTCTGTTTTTGTATTTCAAAGTTCAATCAAATTTCAGGTCAGTTTGTGCCGATACAGAAATTTATGCATGTATGTTTTTATTAGGCTGTGTGTCTTTTTTTTTTTTTTTTTTTTTTTACCTTTAGTAGTGCGTCTTTTAAAAAACAGTGCAAAAGAGTCAGGTATCATGAATTCGAGTTTGTAAGCATTTGTGGTTGGAGATGCAACCGTTTTAAACTTGAATTTCTGTTACATGTAGAATTAATACATCAATTACCTATGTAGCCATTTTAAAAGACACACATAATTAACCCTATTATTTGTCAGTTCTGTGTGCACCAAACTAACAACGGACAAAAGGTGAGAGCTCTCAAAATTCATTTAAGGTAATGGGTACAAGAAGAACTCCAAGTATGACATGATGCTGTTACTAGGAGTAAACGTAATCATGCTTGGTAGTGCGAATGGTAAAGAAGAGTCAAGCTATACAATAAATTTAAGCTATATGAAACCATCCAATGCTTTTGATCCAAAAGGGATGATCAACAAAGGCCTTACCGCTAACAAAAACCCAACAAAGAACCTTTTTGCATGTTACAATAATCCATGTTGACAGCCCCAAAATTTCTGGGGGGTATATCCTTTAAACTGAAAAGACTAAAAAGGCTAAACTGGAGACGTCTGGCATGAATGAAAGTAACTGCTCTACAAAATGCTGCAACAGAACACAGAAGGCACTACAATTTAGTATATGTTTAATTATATAAAACATTGAATCAAATCGAAATACAAAATTAAGTCATTTTCTGTTTATTTCAGAGGCATGGCTGTGTTTATTTGTTGTTTTGTGTGGAAACATACCAGGACATATTTTGTATTTCTGGATGTTAAGGGAAAATGATAGATATAAGCAAATTCAAGGCCATTATGGCCTACGGAAGGGGTGGCAGCAGTTACAATAGTAGCTATTTCTTCTGTTTTTTTTTTTTTCCTTTGGTATACATATTTTAAAGGACCCTTTGAAACCTTCCAATATTGCTTCTTATTTTGTGATTTTTTGTTACAAATGTCTGTTTGTTTTGAGCTGCTGTTTTTCTGAGTTTGAGCTGGTACACAACACGCCTAACAAAGAATAAAAACAGTTTGGAATGATGAAATAGCAGAACAAGCATAAGACAGATACAGATTTATATATACTCCGATTTACCTTTTGCCAAGGTATGGGGCTGTTGACTATGGGTGAGATTTTCACCACGTATAGCAATGTTCAGACTTTCTGTGGTTTTCTTTGGATTCGGTCCACATGACGATGAACCCTGTGGCACAATATCAAAAGATACATTCAAACTCAACAACAAGATTTCCCTGCAGTTTTATGCCTACTAAAGGGTTGAGGTTGGTCAAGGCTTATTGATAGATTTTACAGTGAAGTTTTGTCTGTGCGGTTAGAATTACTTACGAAATGCTTGAAACATTTCTGTTAGCTCTAACAGACATGCAGTTTTAGGCATGGACGGATGGGTGGATACTGAATTAAAGCCCAACTCACTCACAAACGGCCTTCCTAAAGGCAGCAACATATTCTCATCACCAAGATTATTTGATATAGCAGAAGGTGGTCTTGGAGGCCCATTTGAGAACGCATTGTTTAAACAGGGACTTAAGATCCTGGTATATAATTTCTCATGTGCTGGCATGCCTAAAAATGCTTTTTACATGTGTCAAAAGGTTTGGATATATATTAGGTACACCAAAGCAAGACGCAATACTAAAGTGAAGGATCAGTCATCTCCTGCAAACAGCTTTTCTGCTATACCATACGTTCAAAAAACATCATCTGTTAGGACGTCATTACATGAAAATCTAAAACAATAACAGAAGTGTGTTATGTCATGCCACAAAATATCCATGTTTGTTTGGGTAAGCAGAAGAAAACATTACATATACTATAGTACTTGCTACACTTAAAGACAACACTAGAGTGTTATTCTTTTCTAAAGTTGTGTATCTTTATGTAGGTATGACAATTACATCTGTAAACATAATCGAAAGACTAATTAAAAGTTGAAGTTCCCAAACTATGCGAACAATGCCTGATTGAACTTTCAACTGCTGACGTATGCATCGGTCTAAGAAGTACAGATTATTAATTTCCCATGACTTGCAAACTGAACCTTGAAGAAATAGAGAGTTTAGGTGATCAATTGTTCTTGATCTGCGTGTTAATGTAGGCAGCATACAGCTGATAATTTAAATGGATTTAAATAGGTATGTGTAAAGATCATTATGAAAAAAAAAAAAAAGATATTTTGTATCCTAATTAATGTTTAGCTTATAAACCTTCAATCTAAGCGCAAAAGTGGATGTCTGACATCACAGCTAAGATTAACCTTGTTGCAAATTGCATTAACATGACAACAATTCAACAAATGTTTTTTTTAAGTGGTAAAAAAGCAATTTAATTCAGCCCTCGTATTATACAGAACAGGATTTCAAGGAACTAACTGGCTAGTCAGATTAGCTGGGTTCTTTTCACCATCGGGCATCCTTAGAGGGTTTTTTTTTAACACAAAGAGGACCTACATTACTTTAACGATGTGTTTCAGTTTATACTTCACCAGTCTACCTTTCTCTGGGATTAGATTGCAGTAATGTAAATAAAGCATACACCACCGTTCTGTCAAAGTTTGGACCGCTTGTTCTCCCAGTAGTTTGAAGCATTGAAGAAGCTCTGGAGCCCGCGGCTGTCTGTAAAACACCCTGGGGCTTGGTTCTCCAATAACTAGTTGATGTGGTAGTGGGAGACTGATCAGGTTCTGTGAAATAAAATAAAATAAAAGACTCTTATTGGTACACAGAACGGTCTATTTAGGGTCAGTGAGAATTTTCGTTTTGTCCGGAAACAAAGCCTATTAAAAGTTTCTTTTTCACTCAGACTGGTGAAAAAAACAAAACAAAAAAAAGCTTTTAAGAAAGGCCTCTGTTTAGATTTTATACAGGAGTACGCTTTAGGATGCAATGCATTGCAAACACATCCGTTAATTAACTTTAGCTATTAAATAATACAGGTGACCTTGTCTGTATGAACTAATAGCAATATTAAATAGCACTTATGCAAAAAGACATCTAAACACCTAATAATTGGATATCCGATAAACTGGAGTTTATCTAATGGAGTTGAAAGACATGTTACTAACAGTCGCTGCCATTTCATCATGTGAAAATAATGGGCTGAAGTGGGAGTTGTTGCGATATGGCATCAACCTGACCTTGCTGTATCCGTGCCAGGGCTAATCAGGACCACCTCCGCCGAAGCTAACAGCAAAACACACGTTCTATCTGATCCTCATCAAAGCGCCGAGCAAACACTTTCACTCCGCAAGACAAACATGATCGACAACATGATACCAGCTGAGCTTAGCTGGATGTTCTGAGGAGGAAGGAGGAAATCACACTGCTCTAATACGGCAGATGGAACACACTGAGCTGTACCTGTTGTGTGAATACATTTCAGTGTGTGCTTCAAATCTGCAAAAGCCCATAAAGAATGGGATAACAGAAAGGATTACAATGAGATATAGGTATGATAGCCGGCTCGGGAGAAGTAGTTTCAACAGTGATTTGGATCTGTGAAAATTCATTGACCTTCAGCGTAACAAAGAGTCTTTGGTGTAGCACTGAGATAAACCGGGCTTGTTTGTTGTTGAATGAAAAAAAATAAATCAAATCAAATCTTCAGCCTCCCTTTTAACAGTTTTTGACAGTTTGGGGACTGAAGGATTTAACAAACAGCTCTGTCCCAGTTAAATTGGACGCCCACTTTAATAGTAATCGTTTCAATTATGATTAGGTATGTTGTGCTAATAACACAGACGCTAATTCTGAAAAAAAAAAATTTTCCTTCTCGTGTGTGGTTACTGTTCTAATCTGAGGGAACCGCTGCTTGATTCAACGTGACTCGGACAGCTATCAGAACAAATAAATACACGCTGATAAAAAAGGCCACAAAGGCAACGGAACTGGATTACCGTGGCATGTCTTTGTGAATGAGGAGATAATTGCAGCTTCTTGAGAACAGGTAAGATTCGAACAAACACAAAAATGAGAAACAAAGGAAATTCAAATGAGGAAGCGCAAAGAGGCTGTGATCGGTATTATCTATACCCCAATAAATTCACGACATAACAATATATATTAAAACAACCTCATTGCTATCTCTCATAGATGTTGCATTTTAGGTGATTCAGAAACATGTAAGGGACGAAAATTAAGAAAAATGCTTAAAAGTCATTTTTATGCTATATTTGGCTGATTTGAATTTCAAACAACCCTATCAAAGATGCCACATATATTTAGCAATTGTATGTCTGCAGCTACTTAGCATTGTAGGCAAAGATTAGTGAAACTGCAGTTGATCAGCTACCTTTATCCTTTAAAAATAATAATCTCTTCAGTGCCTTACTCACAGATTTTTGACCAGATCAAAGTACTTATAGTGCACTGGTTAAAATGGTGTACCCTAACAGTGCTTTATCAAAAAACAAATATTGTTTTTGGTATTACTGGATTATAGTGCTGAATGTAATACTTTTGATTATAACATTTTGATTAAGGGACTGGAAATTACAGTATGTTGGGGTTGTCTGGTTCTGTGTAGGATTGATTTATAACTAACATAGTAGAAATAATTTCTAATAGAAATCCCAGTGAGAGAAAACCACATCTAGGGGTCCCTCAAGGCTTCATTATAGGATCATTATTATTCAATGTATTCGCTAGCCCAGCCTATATTATGTAGTACTCAAATGTTTCTCACCACATAGCTGCTAATGACATAGACCTTTATATTTGATTTATAGATCCTTTACAGTCATCTAGCATGTTTATCTTACATATGAAAAAGAGAATAAGATAACCCTTAAACCAAAATTATTAATACATCCAAACAGGTAAACATTTTAAACTACTTTAACTGGTACAAGTTTTGGTCACATATGTCTGGTTATAATATTTGGAATCACTCAAACCTGTAGCTCACTCCACCTTAAATCAAATTCAAATATTACTCTGTATTATTACTTTAAACATAAGTCAACCTACTTTGAATATTTTGGGTTTAACTGTAGCACTTTACTAAACTCAATGAGGCACAAGGTGTTATATTATAAAATTCTAACATACCAATAAGGCCAATTACTTAACCAGCGTACTACTTACTGACAATAACATAATAAATATAAATAAATAATAAAACCTTATTTTATCATTTCATTAACCACTCTCTGTTAAAAATATCAACTATAAAATTGAACCAAACATTTCCTAATCAGTGCACTGTCTCCCTCCCTGTAAAAAGAATAGATTGCCAAATCTTGTTATTGTTATTGGTCTATAAAGCTCATTTCAGAATTATTCATGAAGTTTGAACCACATATAAAAGGAGTGTCAGAAAAAGAAAAAATAACACTCAGCTGAATGAAATTAGGGTTCTTTATCTAGTCCCAGCATAACTTGATGGCAATCTAAGGAGGTAATTCCAAGCATTTAAATCGACTTTGTAGAAGCAAAATATATAATAAACAGATATAAAATCATCTTCAAGGATACTGCAGGTAACTTATCATTTGTAACTTGCGCCGTAGTTTAATGTTCAACCCTATTTTGTAAGTCGCTTTGGATAAAGCGAATGTTAAATGCATAAATATAAATGTAATAAAACAGGCAGAGCACTGACTATGTAGAAATGGAGTTAGGCAGCCCTGATATAGAGCCTTTAGGTAATCATGGACCTATGTACTCCATGTTTACAGAATACATTAAACAGATTTTTATGCTCCTCAGCTCTGAAACCAACTCCCTCAAAACCTGAGATGTGTTAAAGCAAACAATTTTTACCACCTGAACTATTCATTTGTTTTGAAATTGCGTAACGCATAGTGTATTTTAATGTGATGCCTCAATTTTTGCTGATTCTCTTAATCCATTTCCTGCATCAAATTTAAAGTCCTGTCTATTTGATTCGTTATTTTTTCTCTATAAACTACTGATAGTTAGTATAAATGTATTGACATAAATACATTTGCATAGGTTTGCCATGTCTTATCTTACATATGCATTTGCAAGGTGTGACTGTGCATATACACATGGTAATCTAACCTGTGTGTCTCTGGGTTGCTCTAGGAGTTACTGATGACTTCTCCAATTTGTACTGCCTCTCTACTATTAACTACGAGAGGACCAGCAGCCCCCACCTACCCACAAGCCGCTGCAAGGAGTTGGGTTATATAAGATTGTAAGATGGATCCTGGAAATCAAGCTTCATCACATTATTTTTAGACGCTGAGCACACCACAATTGCTATTTTTCTGCAATAACATCCCAATTCCTTCAAAGAAAATCTCTCCAGGTAGCAGGGGTTTCTTTCACTGGATAATTGGATGCGGTGAGGTCCTGATGCTGCAGATAAGTGCAGCCTCACCATCCAACATGAGTTCATAGGAAAACAAAGTTTAGTTTAAGTTCTCTGAAGGAAAATGGTTGCTCATAAAGCTTACACCTGCTTTTGTGCATTGGGCAAAGTCAATCTATAATAATAGAGTCCTTCCCATTTGCAGATGTAAATCCAGCTGTCAAATAGCAGCGACTGAGCTAGTAAAGTCCACCACAAAAGCACATACAACTATGAAGATGAGGGCAATCTCTTCCATTGGGTTTTTTTTGTCCTTATAAATAACCTAATGTAAATTTTAATTGAAACTGATTGTTTTAGAGCTTTTGCTTTTCCACTGACTCATTTCAATTCTGGGATTTTTGTCTTACTTACCAGAAGCCGAGCTAAGAGGATCAGACTTCACTTCGGCCTTCTGCAGAGTCTCAAACTTCAGCACGTGAGTAATTTGGCTCAAATCTGAAGGGTACCAGTAACTGCGAGGGATCATCTCCATGAGACAAGCCCCGCTAAGAAATGTGTCTGCTATAAAAAAAAATAAAAATGCAATGTTAGATAAATTGTAACAAAATATGGGGATACTTTTGTCAAACGAAGCCTAAAATATATCATTGTGACATATAGTAATGTCACAAAAAAAAAAAAAAAGTTTACCAGAACCGGCCAGCCAACAAAAAGAACAAAAAAAAAACCAGCAAACTGTTTCCAGATCTATTCTTATACTTCACTGTAAACAAAAAACATGCACATATACACACAAACACAATGCTTTGAGGTTGAATGCTTCTAGCCACAGTTAAAAGTTTGTTCAACATATAACAAAACAAAAAAAGCACCATTATCACCTGACATGATTTTAGGGTCTGTTTTCATGGTAAAGATTCTCCGAACCTTACAGGAAGCAAACAAAGTGATGCCATCCAAAGTCAAAAATCCCTTGAAAAGTCCACTGGCGAAAGATACAAGGTCGATGCATAAAGTAGACCACTGAGACAACGGATAAAACACAATTTGAAGCTTTTAGATACAGTTCGGCTCTAACATTTAAACATGAAAAAAGATTTATATATTTTAAAAAAAGTACATAGCCAAAAGTGCTTTTAAAAATTCATAATGAGTGCATTAGGCATGAATTGCATACTCACAGTATTGCGCTTCAGCCCTGTGAGCGGTATCTTTGCGTGCAAAAGAGTAGCAGATATGTCTTTGTGCACTGTTGAAAAGTAAAGCCTTCTTTTCAGATGCTCTGAATCGGTTATCCTGGTTGGAACAGAAAACACAACAGCCCATAAATTATCACATGCTACAACCGCGTCACTAGGAGATCCTGATTATATAAGATGTAACGCTTGTATTGGTTTCAACTGTAACTTCCTAACGTTTCCAATCTGAGGGGTACCCAGCAGATTGCATCGAGTCATTGACTTGCAGCATTCACTCCTCCGGAATCGGCAGACCGAAACAATGGCTTGTGTTGTCCTTGACTTTACCGCAATCCCTTATACTGAGCATGCATGTAGCCACAGTGGAGAGGAAAAACTCCCCTTTAACATGAAGAAACCTCCAGCAGAACCAGGCTAAGTACAAGCAGCCGTCTGCCACAAACGACATGGGGTTTGAAGAGACAGAAGGCAAAATCAGATGCAGAGGATACTGAAAAAAAATAGTTTATAGCAGCAGCTGTAGAACGTCGCTGGCAGCATCTCAGCCCATGTTCTCCTCCAAAAAGCTGTCTCAGCTAACAAAACGCCAGACCAGGTGGGGCTACTATGGATAGAAAAACACTAAGAGAAAACAAATTTTAACAAATAACGTTGAAATAATGGCAACTAAAGCAGATTGGACAAAGGGAGAAGGTAGCAGAGTGAGAAGTTGTCAGATTGTCCTCCAGCAGCCTAAGTATATAACTGCATAACTATAGAAATAACTTAAATAACCTAAACTTCCAGAGTGAGACATGAGGAAGGTAGAGGAAAGGAGAACCGTCTGTATATACTGAGTTCTTAGCCAAACCAGATTAGGCTGTCTTCTCTACCTCTTCCTAACTATAAGCTTTATCAAACAGGAAGGTTTTAAGCCTAGCTTTGAAACAAGACAGGGTGTCTGCCTCACGGACTAAAGCTGGATCCATAGGAGAGGAGCCTGATGACTAAAAGATCTGCCTCCCAATCTGCTATTAGAGATTCTAGGAAGCACCAATAAAGCTGCAGTCTGAGAGTGAAGTGCTTTGGTTGCGACGTAAGGAATAATCAGATCTCTAATGTATGATGGAGCTTGATTAGTGAGGGCTCCATATTTTAAAACAAGAATTTTAAAATCTATTCTGAATTTGACAGGGAGCCAAGGAAGGGAAGATAAAATAGGGGAGATATGACCTCTTTTTAAGTTTCATCAGAACTCTATACACTTTGTGATTTTGAATAAAAAGCTGAATTGCTGAAATCAATTAACCCTTTGATGGTATTCCGTATCATTTAAATTAAGTTAAAATACATTTTGATTTTGATATTATAAAAGAACGTCATTTCAAACTCCCTCGTACTCACACAAGCTCGGTAGAAAAATCCTGGCGGTCTGGAACGTTTACTTGAAAGATCAAAAATCTTTGAATGAGCCCAACTGTGATAAAGCAGCAAAGGAATCCGTTTTAATTACCATGCAAATTAAAAACAAAAAAACAAAACAATTACAAATAATGTCAAAGACGGATGTATGAAAAGAATGATATTGACTTACGAGACATCTTAGTGTTCTCCGGCATTTGCATTTTGACAGTGTGGCTGCTTCCCTCCAGACAGTAAACAAATCCTTTAACTTCTTTATTATACACCTAAGAGAGAACATAATTCAGAAGAGGTCTTACTAAGTCTGAGGCCTTCCTGCGTATGACTGTATACCTGTTGTGTAAACGTCCCTAAGGGATAACAAATGGCTTTTATGGGAGCATATATAAGAGGATTCAGCTATAAAGTCAAGATCAATTCCAGCTGTAAAAAGTGTTTAGTTGGCAGTATTGCTCGGCGTCCATTGTAATGAAGGTAAGAATATTTGTCAGCTCTGTATGAAAAAAAAGCAACTGACCTCCACAAAAACCGTGCTGCAAAAAACGTGATCTGATTTATCAGGATGACACCATATGGCACTTATGCAGCGAACATCGTGTTGTTGAGCTGTTGTGTAACATTTTGGGTGGTTTTTTTCTTAGCATATTGCCTGCTGATGTATTTTGTTCCACTATGCTGCGTTAGACTGTACCATATATTGCATGAATGGCTCGTGGCAACCCTGTAGTGTGAATGCGACAATAGGCTTAGAGGACACAGAGGCCTGTTAAAATTGATTGTGGTGTAAATAAAAAAAAGCAGAAATAGAAGCTCGCTTGTAAACCTTACTTTATGTATAGATGAAGGACCTCCACAAAGCTTCCATTTGGCTACAGGGTCCTTTCCTTGTCCGCTGAACAGATCAAACACAGCTCCACCCTGGAGAACAGAGAGAGGAGGCTTTATTTACTACAGGTACTTATACTACTACTTTTACGACTAATACTACTACTAATACTGCCTCTACTACTACTACTACTACGGAGCAATTATTTCCTCTTCCTACTACTACTACCACTGCTATTACTGCTATTACTACTACTACTGCGTCTACTATTAGTACTACTACTATTACTGCTACTACGTTTACTACTACTATTACTACTTCTAGTAGTAATATTACTACTTCTACTGTTATTACTACAACTACTGCTAATACTACTACCTATGCTACTATTACTACAACTTCCACTAGTTCTACTAATACTTATACTACTATTCTACGATTACTTCTACTACTATTACTACAAATACTACTAATTATACTACTATTACCACTATTCCACACTTACTTCTACTACTATTATTACTACTTATATTCCTATTACTACTACCTCTACAACTACTTCTCTTACTATTACAACTACTTCTACTAGTTTTACTAAGACTACTAATCTCACTCCTACTACTTTTACTGCTACTATTATTACTATTACTGCTACCACTACTCTACAATTACTTCTACTACTATGGAGTCATTATTTCCTCTTCCTACAACTACTACTTATAGTATTACTATTACTACTACTACTACTACTACTACTGGTGCTACTACTGCTACCACAAGTGCTATTAATACTACTACTAGCAATAATAATACATTTGAAAGTTTAGGTTACAACATTACATTACAAAGCAAACTGGTTAACTCAGGTCTTAGTTACCTGGTATTTGTTCTTGAACATTTCAAAGACCAGTCACAACAAACGTTAGAACCAAACAGCTGGTTTAAATAAAGAATTTCAGCTGAGGTGTTTCTGTCACTAAAATCACTAAACGATACCCTAAATGTATTTGAACGGTTATTTTTTTTTTCAAAAACACGGCAGCTAGCAAAACAAAATTAACTGTTTAGCTAACTCCGGAAGCGTCTCCATGGTTACCGGATTCTAAGGGGTTTTCTCCCAGCGCTTGCTGTCATATACAATATATTTACACTGCTTTTCAAGACTATGAGAATGTCGCTAAAGATAAATCCTCTGTGTACACGCCGAAGGCTTGTCAGCAGCGTTAACGAGCTCGCTCAACCTCTAGCTCTGAAAATATAACGCGAACCGAACGACAGTTTGAACGGTTTCTTAAAACGCGTGTTTTCACTTGCGTACATTTGGCTGAGCGCCTCATAGGCTGGGATTAATTCTCGCTGAATCTGATTGGATGCCACGGAAATGTAAACGCCTATTTAAATAGATAAGTTTTACACAAAGTGAAAAAAAAAAGATATTTATGACTTACAACTAATGAAAAAAAGAAACAAATTCACTTTATGAGAAAATACCATACAAGATTACAGAAAGATTGGGTTTATAAACCCTGTTACACAATTATGATTATGGTGGTCTAACATATAGTATCATTAACAACTGCCCACGAAAGCCTAACAAAATGTTAAAGTATCTGGCTGTTCAGAAATTCTTGTCAAGTAATGGAAGGGAAAATTGATTTTAAACATGTGCAAAAACAACAGGAATAACTGGCCCAGCCTTGAAGGAAACCTCATTAAGGACTGATGTATTTTTGCTGTTGCTTGTTATAATGACCGTGGCATTAGTGTGCTTGATTAGGCCACCAATTTGCATGATGTAAACCCCATAGAAAGTCCAACAGAGTTGTCAAAATTAACATTGGGAGACGCTGACTGCAATGCACCTGCAGTAAATTTTGAAAAAAGAAGCTAGAACCATAAACTCTATAGTGTATTGACATTGTTTCTCTAGTGGGCCAAAATACGTTTGTGCAAAAACAACTGGTAAATTGTCTTAAAGAGCAGCACGCAAATCATTCACAAAAAAACCATTGGTTGTCTGTTTTAATTCAAATTTAGTGTCACAAGGCTGGAGCTTATGGATATAAATACAATACAGTAGGCTACTAAATAAAGTTTAAAAACATTCTTACCTGTAAGACTTCAATCAATAAGTTTGTTTTATATAAAAAATGCAGCAAGGAGCCTCCTACACGTCTGATAATGGTTTATCTTTGGTGAAAAGGTCCATGTCTCTGACACTGGTAAGCATCATCATCAATCAATCTAATCTTTCATGTTGGGACTCCGACTCTGGGTCTCTCCAATTAATTTGTATTGCGTTCGTTGTTTTCCAAAGATACATGTTGTAAAAACTGAAAAATTAATTAGGTCAAGGAAACAAGTTTACTGTGTAGCACATTTTATGTACAAAAAAATTTAAACTGCTTTATATAAAAATAAAAGCTGCATTGAAAGTAAAAAATTTAAGAGCATAAAATTAAAAAAAATATGTTAAAAAGTAAGATTATTGAACAACGACAGTTTAAAAGCATGATTTGGGAGCAGAGACAAGTTAAATTGAAAACAAACATCAAATAAAATCCTCTCAGCTGCCATACTATCTGGTAAACTAAGCTGTTTTCAGTCTGGATGTAAAGCTTGAAAGGAGTTTTATGTTTTTAGGAGGAGTGTTTCATATTTTCAGAGCGTAACTATGGAACACAGCCTCACCGTGTGTGGTCCTGTCTTTGTATACTGTACCAGCAGAAAACCTATATCTGAGCTTCTCTTCTGAGATGCATCATAAGGCCCTAGTATATCAGAGATGCGCCATACCATTAAGATGCTTGAACAGAAGCAAAACTATTTTAAAGACTATTCTCTGAGTGACAGGAAGCCAGCGCAGTGACCTGAGTACTGGAATAATATTTTTTGCATTTTCTAGTCTTGATGATAACTTGGGCAGCACCATTCTGGATCTTCAGCAGCTTTTTTACAGATCATTTAAAGAGTGACAGGTAAGCAGTCAGTTACAGTACTCTAACCTTCTGGAGACAAATACATGTATTAATCTCTCTAGATCTGATTTGAAATCTATTCTTTTAATTCTGCCAATGTTTTTTAGATGGTAAAAGGCAAATAATGTTACTGATTTAATGTGGCTGTTAAAGTTCAATACTCAGCCCGATACTACCCCAAGATCTATGTTAAAGAGAAAGAGTCTCTTGTTGACAAAGGACGATTTGACTTTGTTTCTGTGGGCCAGAGACAATGATTTCAAATTATTAGAGTTTAACTAGAGAAAATAGTACAATGATCTACTCAATACAGTGACACAATAAATCATAAATCTAAGTATCTGCATAGATGTGGCAGAATACATTATAGCACTGTATTAGCTGTCCTAATGGTAGGACTAATTGTATGAATTGAAAAGTTGTGGTTCTAGGATTGATGCTTGGGGAACCCCATAGGTACATCAAAGTACCCTCTCTCCTCAAGATAGGATTTGAAATGGGTTGGGGCAGTTTCCCACCAAGTCCCCTAAACTCTGTGGTAAGAATACATGGTAAACTGTGTCAAAAGCAGTGCTTGGGTCCAGCAGGGCTAAAACTGTGACTCTGCCTGCGTCCGTGTTCCTGTGGAGGCCACTTGTGCCATCTCCTTGTCGTGTTGTGACTTGACTGGTGAATATGAAACACATCAAAGCTGATTGGGGTATCAAGAATGTTGGGCTTAAGTGAAAAATAATTATCATAAATTTAAATAAAATATTATAAATATAATGACTTGTAGGGAAAAAAAGGCAACTATTTTTAGCCCTAGCATATTTGTATAAGTAAGTGCTTAGATGAAAGCAGCTTTTCAGAATCTTCCTAGAAGGAAAGGCCACCAGTTCAAAAAGCTGGCATATAAATGCATTTCAGCAGGTTATATAATCTAATCTTTGCAGGCATTAGTCATGCTCATCTGGATTTACACAGTCAGTAAGGCAATAAAATTCACATTCTGTGCTCATTATAAACATACTGTTTAGGAGTGTAGGAACTGAATGTACCAGCCTTTCATTTCTAAGTAAAATATATATAAATTTTCAAAACTTGTGGAAGTTGTGCTGAAATGCCAAGCCCCGACGCATTATTAGAAGATAAGGTGGGAAAACATTTTGCCAAGCAAGTCCATCTTGCAATCTTAGTCAAATGTTCCTTTAGCCTTTAGAAATTCACATAAAATAAATACATGTTATTTATATTGCATCAATTCATAACACGTATCTTTTCAAGGCACTCAACAAAAAAACATGGTTGTAGTTACAGGATTTGTTTTGTCAGCCTTCTGATAATTTATATTTATATCTCTTTGCCATTTTATTTCGTATTTACTGTTTTAGTTTACAGGGCCTCTTACTGTCAGTCGGGTCAAACTCAAGCTTTCTGTGATGAAAAAAAATCACAAGGAAATAGATTTATAAAAATGCGTTAAAGTAAAGTGGTAATGTGAACGCCTTTTGTTGCTGCTAAGGAGTGGCACTGGAATGCAATTTTATACACATTTTGCGAGACAAAAATGTTAAACATAGACATGGATAAAAAGTTTCATCTGCTCTTGAAATGCTAAAATCCATTATTGTGTCATTGTCGCTTGCTGTGTTTACCCAAGAAGCACCGCTATTACAAGATCAAAAACATGTCTTTTAATTAGCTACTGAGGGAGAATAAATCCGGAAGTACAACTGTATGTCTTACCGCTTATTAACATTTCTGCACGTCTCACTTCAAAAGCATAGGTGGTCTCAGTTATTTACTTGATTTAGAACAAAAGGGGGCACACAAAGAGGAATATTTTCACTCGCACTTAGGACTACAGCAAGGTTTTATTGTTTTCAGAACAAACGCTGCCGCAGAGTTTGTTACCGTCGCCGTTTCACAGTGAGTCATTTCAGTTTTCAGCTAAATAACTTTAGATGTTGTAGCTGGGGTAAACAGCTATATAGGACATGTTCAGAAGAGTTTAATAAACACATCTCTGATTCTGTATGACTGGTGAAACGTGATTGGGATGAGGCCGCGTACGTTGGATCATAGATTCTTATTTTAATGTTTTCGGCTGTTTTCCCTGTTTCAAAATCAAATCAGTACAAGTGGAGGACATTATGACCTGATTTTATGTAACTTCTTGCCTTAGCAAGTTATGCCTCCAGGGTCTATTATATTCTCAAGTTGGCATGCCTGTCATGTTCACATGTGGGATCACAACAATTATATTAAATCCTCCTGCTCTATGTAGGCCAGTTATATTCAACTCAAATTAGTTGGCATGACAAAAAAGGTTGGTCCTGAACTTGAAATTAATAGCTACAGACTTTGGGCTCATTGTTTTTATTACTTTGTCTGTTATCTTTGCCATTTATTCTCTTTTAGTTGATACCTATCTGTGGCCCGGTTTTGATTGATACTTTATACAAGTATAACAGTGGGAGCCAGTAATATCTTTCTGGAAATGGAAGTTTTAAAGCATTAAAACTCTTTTGACATGTCTCAATATTATCCCAGGCCTCCTAAGTTTATTAATATTCTCAAAGAAATCTCTGATTTCTTCACAGATTAGCGTTTCTTAGAAAATTAAACGAAACAGGTGAATTATATTGAATAATTAGGGCAATTGGTTTCATTTGTATTTTTATTGTGCTCTACAAGCATAAAAGGAGCTGAGGGCCTATGCTTAATACACTTTATACATCCATTTATCCATTTATTGTCAACGCCATGGATAGATGCATACTAATAACATGAAGCTGCAGCCTCCTTAAGCCATCCTCTCCAATGAACTGCGGAGGAGGTCTGGAATTAAAACTATTACCTACATTTTCAGCTGACTTGTAATCACTGTAAATACCCTCCCCAGTAAATAGCTGCTTTATTATTAAGACCCCAAATAAGGGATTGTGTGTTAGAGGGGGGGGCATCAGTAGAGCCTGGCACTGTGAAGGCTTCATAACTGACTTCTCGCTCTGCAATAAAAAAGTGGTTTGATGATGATTGGGACAGACAGCGTTATTAAAATAAAGCATGGCATGCAGTGAACACTGACGAAGCCGGTATGGAGAAATCAGTTAATAAATCAGCTCTTGTTAGCATACTTGATTATGACTAATTATCTGTTCATTATTTTCAAAAGAATATATTCATTTGGACCAATCAAAACACTTCAATTAGCGATGACAATGTTTTCTATGACATACTATAGAGGGACAGTCACATCAGATGTTTCGCTTTACAGCTGAAATGGTCGTATTCATGTCCTCTGAGGACTAAGAGACGCATATAATTTTAACAGGTGAACCATCATGACCAAGTACTGTGTTTACATTGCATTTGAATGCAGAGGGCATTTGAATGCAAGGAGTGGCCTTTACAGGCGGGTGGGGAAACTAATGCATCTCAGAGCATATACAGGACCGATCTTCTACCTTAAAGCTATTTGTATTGATCCAGTCTGGGTTTTTCTTCCAAACGCTCATCAACGCTGAAGCATAAGCTTCTTACATCATAAAAAATGTAACCATTCACCACAAGACCCTACAGAAAGTGCGATCCTGAAGGCCAAAGAGCTTAAAAGGCACTCTTCACCAAAGGTACACTCATCCTGCTTGCACGAGTGGATTACCAATTTCTTCCCGTCGAAGGCCTAAACTAATATGGGAATTAATAAAGACCACCATTGAGAAACAGTCATTGTTAGCACATGCATTAGTAAATAACTTCTCTAACCTCCAACCAAAGAGCATAAATTTTTCATAGAGAAGATAAAAAATAGATTAACCAATTCTCTTGTGGTTGGTTTGCAAGAAAATTCATGTGTTTGTGGGTTTTTTTCTCATTACTTTTGTATTGATTTAAAGCTGGGGGAGAATGTGTTAAAGATCAAAAATTTAGGTGGCTGAATTTTCTTGAGCTTTGTTTATCTACTTTGAGGTGTTGAATTCTGTTCAGCCTCTGTTGTGCATAGTATGATTTCTGTTGTTGTTGTTGTTTTACTGTTTATAGCCCTCTGACCAATCAAAGAGGTGTAAATGGAAATGAGCATGGATAGTACTACCTGGCGCAGTAGTTTAAACTCAAGCAGTTATGATCAGCGGTGTGAGTTTTCCTTGTCAAATAATTTCATATAATTTTAGAAAGTAGGTTTTTTATTCTATTGTGTCCTTATGTTGGATTTTTGGGTCTTGAGCTTGAATGAAATAAACCATGATCATTTTTGTTGGCAGGGCAAAAAGGCAAATATATACTTTTTCATATTTCAATTAACTGTTTTCCTAATTTCCTGTTTACCAAGACCTTTCAAAATATTGTGGGAATCACTGTAAATGAGGTGACGGTAGGAAAAAATAATCTGTTTTAAAGCAGTTCTAGATATATAGCCGTATTGGTGTCCTTGATGAAGAATTTGAAAAAGCTGCAGTTATTTACTTTATATGTATAGTATATTTTTATTTATTTATTTTATTTTTTTGTTTATGAGAATTTTCTCTTGACCCAGAATTTGTGTTTATCTGCGACTCTTTCCTTGATCCATTATTGAATTTGCTAGTGCTCCCAATTACCTACTAGTTTCTCTTTGTACTTGTTTTTTTCTTTCTCACTTTTGGTGACTGAGTCATGACATTACACAAAACAAAGACCACATCTCAGGCTCAGTACGACTAGTAGATTTATTTATTTCCTTTTTTTTTTCCATAAAAAGTGCTGCAGCCTCAGCTTACAGCCAGTCTCTTTCCTAAATGGAGCAATTGTCAGAGCTAAAAATCCTAGGTCAACTCTTCATTGTTTAGCTATTTATCTTTCTTAAACAGAATCACAGACATATTTTCTAATACAATTCCATACACTATAGTGTTGGCTCAGTGTTTTACTGCTTTGGCTGTCTCTTTATTTGAAACTTATTTGACCTTGAGGATTTTTGATATAGCCGTTGTTCTGAATAGATAATAACTAATAGCTCCTTTAAATCAAATTCTTTTCTTTTCCTCTACAGATTTCATAAACAATATTATGTTTAGTTTTAACCATATTGAGTTAGGATCACAGTTTTCTTCTACTAGATCAGGGTTATGCATCCTGAAATTTCAAAGCTTCACTTGGCTCACGGGCTCTAGGGTTTACAAAATACAGCAAATGAAAATATTAGCCTGTTTTTTTTTTATTTATTATTATGTTGTTCTTTGACCACAAGAAAAAACAAACAAAACAAAAAAAAAAACACTAGCCTTGTGCCCTCTGGCAAATTTGGTCTAGAACGGTATCATTACTCTCTAGTTTTCTAGGAATGTCTTGGGCTCCCAAGACATTCCTAAACCAGAATTGAGATGGAAATGTAGTCACTGAGGGTTTCTGCACCGGGTCCACTTCCTGCGGACACCTACTGGGGTATCTAATCAGACATCTTCCGCTGAGACCTCTCAATGTGGAGCCAGCCTATAGTATTATTTTATTTTGTTTTGTATTTGGCATTGCCCCTCTTTCACTAATGAGCATTGTTCACGTTGTTTCTTTACTGCTTAAGGGAACATTGTTTTCATGGATTGGGACCTTTCACATTCCAAATAGTTGTGATCCAATTCTCCACAGCTAGGAAAAAAATCACTTATATATTCAAATTTCCTTTTTATTTGCATTCTGAAAAAGGGTTTATTTTACAAATCATTTGAAACACACTAGCTCATAACACAAACTCTTCTTCTCAACACATCAGCCACTCCTAGTCCTTTTCCCTCTGGATGTTTTATTTTCTTTCTTACTTATTCCTCACATTCAGTCAAACTTTGGCCACAAACAATTTGATGTTTTAGAGCGAGTCCTCCGCTGGCTCAGTAGGAGCTTGAGCAAAGACTCGGCCTCTGGTCTAATAAACGCTATCACCTTGAAGGCCAACTCTTCTCTTATATCTGAAGACATATTTAGGTCACACTGTTCTTTGTTTTACTCTTTACGGGCATGTATTCAGCTACTCTGCCAGGATTACCACTGGGTAAATGAACCGGTGGCCATTACAAACAGCCATTGTGTTGCTTGCGGAAATGTAACTTTTACTACAAATCTTCCTGAAACCGTTCATTGAGGCATGATATATTGCAATAAAGGCTCTTTATTTAAAAATCTAAAATTGTCCTGTTATGTTATTATTAGTAATACCAGCAATTTCCTTGTCACATCAACTTTAAAACATTTATTGGGAGAGAAGCCTAATGGTGGTCAATTGATAGAGCTGACAGGTGATAATTTAGTTTTATCGGTGAAAATTTGTTTCAAAACGAGTTTTAGTTCCATTATGCTGTTAAAAATTGAACTTACAAGTTTTTTTTTTTTTAATGTACCACTGACTTTTTGATGAGTCACGGACACTGCTGAGATGTCTTTCGATTAAATTAGTGGGTGTAATTAAAGAAGGTAATTATCATGTCATAAATTTATTTTATCTGCTGTCATTTTTCCTTGCCATTCTTGATTATAACCTAGTGTGATCCAATCAGGCGTGACCCCAGAGGAAAACATACAACAAAGCAAGCCGGAAACAGAAAATGGGAAGAGGACTGTCATTCAGTAAAATTAGCCCTAGGCATATAAACCAAAGTCAGTGAAGTCATAAAAGGGGGGTTGATTAAGCTGTCATTGTATGCTGTTTCCAAATTGCATTTCAGCGTTGCTCAGAAAACGTGGGCCCCCTTTAATGACAGGTGATAATTCACACGCATGGTTGGAGACAGACATGCTGTTTTCTGTATTTAAGGTTTTGAGCCTCTGAATCTGGATAACAGTCACGTTTGTCATGAGCTGTGTAGCTCTGCAGGAAGGAAGGCAGATAAAATGGACGGAACATCTGCGTCTGCGGCTCTGAAATGCTGTTGTTCTTTGTGTGTGTTTTTTTTTGTTTTGTTTTTTTGTCTTTAGCGCGGCCCCGCCCCAAGACAATTTTTTGGAGCGGCAAAGAGTGATGAATGTGTCTGTTCAATGCAGACACGAGGCTGGTGGGCTTTGAATTGCCCGGGACCACGAAGGCACATGATGAAAATGCATTACCTTTCTGATGTTTGTGAAAGTAACTGGAGAGCTCTGCAGGTTACTGTAGAAACGATCCTAAAAAGGAAATGATGAAAAATGTACTACGCCATATGCTCAACCCCCCCCTCCATCCCTCCAACCCCTCGGTCTAATGTTATTTTCCGCCCCGGAAGATGAAAACATACAGCATAAATCATGCAGTTACCATGGATCCATGAGTTCCCCCAAATTCTGATCAAGCTCCGGCGCTACAATACGCTGGCAAAACGCTGGTTTCAGTCTGTAATGTATTTCCTGAAGCAAAACTCTTTATAAGACATTAATATGTAATAAAAAGACTCCTCTTGATGTTGACACTTGAAATGCTTTTAACACATTGACTTATTAAAAAAATGTTCGACTTATGTTTGACACAGAAGGAATTATACAGAGACTGATGCAGAGTTGCGGGATTAACACACAACCTCTAGTTGGAAGTTTACGTACAGCCATCATTAGCAAATAATCTCCTATTAAGTTTGCTCTCTCTGTCAGACGCAGAAGAGTTAATTTAAGTTTGCCGGTTTCTCGGCAATAACCCCCCTTTAAGCATATTCCATAAATTTCCAATGGGGTTGAGGTCATAGGCTCTACTCTGCTCGTTTTATTACTGTCCTGGTAAAACAGTATGCCCAAATACCAGCTGATAGAGGGTGTTGATTTGGTTAAGGTGAGGAATTACCTGGCACTCATCCATCCATTTTCTGTACACCCTTATCCCTATTGGGGTAGGGGGGTCTGCTGGTGCCTATCTCCAAAAGTAATGAGAACCCATGCATGCACAGGGAGAACATGCAAAAAACAGAAAGACCCAAGGTGGATTTGAACCCAGAGCCTTCTTGCTGGATGGCAACAGTGCTACTCACTGTGCAACTGTGCTGGCACCCATTCTTTCTTATTATTCTATTAACTTTGTGTAACCTAACATTGCATTAGGCACAAAAACAAACAGCAAACATTATGCTACCACCTTGCTTGACAACTATCAAATGTTTTTTCAGTTTGAAAGCTTCACCCTGGCTCTTCCAAACTTTTTTTTTGTTTTGGTTTTATGACTAATCAGCACAGACTTTATCGTTTTAATAACCTTTTCTCCAAATAGCTATCTTGCTTGTTGATGTGGGAAGCTGTTGCTTCGGGGCGTGTTTCAAGTTGCCTATTTAGGGATTTTATTCTTGCTTAGTAGTTGAATTTTTTGATCAACATGCAAAAATGTATATGCACCCGAAAAAAACCCAACAACAACACAACTGTGAGTAGGATTTTCTTGAGGAAGGACAGTATAGATGGTTGATGGGTAAATCATTAAGCTAAATGCAAGAGAAACATGGAAGAAAAGCAGCTAGAGGCTGCAGAAGACTTATGACGATGGAAGGCCTACCTTCTAATAGTGTAACAACGTGACGCATACAGCTACGGCTAAGATTGTAAGGGTATGAACGAAAAGGAAAATTATTTGTTGAAGGATTTATTCAAAGTCAATACATAATTCATATTGAGAATGTATAGGAAGACATTGATGTCCACCAAAGCTTCTCGTTTAGTCTTCCTAAGCCAGAGCTATTCTGAAGAAGAAAAATGGACAAAACTTTCATTCTCTAGATGTGAAGAGCTGGTTAAAGCACAAGTCTTGCAAGTCTTGCAACTAATTGTAAGATTGGTCTATAATTTATCAACACAGCAGGTCACATTAAGGATTTGGGGTTTAATTTATCAAAAATCTTGAATGCCATGTACCATTTTTATGTCTGTATCCCAATAAGTCCCAATAAAAAAAATATGTTTTTGGTCGAATGTGACACAATCGAAAAGCTCTTTTTACAAGACACTATAGTTTACCACCTATTAATGGGCAGCATGTTTCATTTTTGTAACCAGCTAGTGAATATTATAAGAAGTATGTGGAGGTAATATATTTAAACCAGGGATGGGTAAATCTGTTCCTTGAGGGCCGTTGTCCTGCAGGTTTTAGATGAGTCTCTGCTTCAACACACATGATGCAAATAATCAGGTCAATAACACAAGTCCAGACAACTAAACTAATACTGGGGAACTTCATCCATCTGATTCTGGTGTGGTGGATCAGGGATCAATTTAAAACTTGTAGGATACCAGCTCTTGTCAGGATGGTTTTAAATGACTCGAGCAGAGGTGGAGTTGAGTGAAAATGATTAAATTTATTGAGGGAAGGAATGTACAGAACACAATATAGAACCAGGAACCACACACGGAACAACAGAACAACTGAACGGAGCGAGGGGAAAACTAATGGCGACGGAAGCGGAACTAAAATGACAACAAGCGGGGGGGAAGACAAT
>JAVLVB010000535.1:4297956-4321381 GCA_032876305.1 Orestias chungarensis
GCTAGGAGCAACGAGGAAAAGCAGGGGAAAACAACAGACGATCCAGCGGTGAGTGTGTGAATGAATGTGGCTTAAGTAGTGAGAACCGGGGTGTGATTGGTTGAGAAGAGGAGTGAATTATTGCAGACAGCTGTGAATGAAGGCGGAGTGACGAGACACAGGGAGGAAACGGAACCAGACAAAACACACATCATGACAAGGTTTAGGTTAGTAACAATTTGCTTGTAAGTGTAATTTCCCAAGTTTTTCCAAGATCAGCATCCATCACTTTTACTCAAATTGCATGTTTTGTCATCTTTTCTTGACACAAAAGTTGGATCTCTAACCATGAAAGCCAATCACAAAAAAATAAAAAATCTCCCTTCAAATCCTCCTGGAATAGGAAGAAAGGTTCACCCAGTACCTCATCCACATGGACAGGTTTTGCCAAGAAAGCCATACCTTATGACCTAACAAACATGTCATGGTATGGGAATTGATAAGGGTTTAATAAGGGTGTGAGCATGGAAAATATGAAGAAATGTCCATCGAAAGCATGATTATTTCTTAAAGTGAAGAATAAGAAAAGTGACATGTAAAAGTTGACCAAAGGTGTTCAATGACGTAAGACTTCCACCTACTGTATAAAACAGAGTGGGACTGGGAACTGGGAGTAGGAGTTAGACAAAATGACTGTAACCAACTAGTAGATCAGATTCTTTGACTCTTTGTAGAAATTGTTATGTACCGCATGTTTCTTATACCGTCTCAACACTCTTACTGTTTCAGGACTGCCTAAATCATTTCTATGATAGATTCACTATAGTTTCATGAATCTTCGTTCCATGTTGATGTGATACCGTGACCCTGATGCTGCGTATTTGGAGGCTGTATGTAAATCTCCAGTCCCACAACATCCGACAGTGACCCAATGGATAAATGGATCTGGTCATTGTGGAAATCACTCGACTATAGTGAACAATGCGCTCTCTATACTCACTTCAGGGTATGAAGTAACAATCAGGAGTTTGTTACACAGTGATTATAAAACGATAGATAATCTATCTAATCTAAACTCCAACACTCAGGTAGGCTGTAGTGCATTATAATTTATGTGCATGGTGTTTTGCTGTTTTAGCCTATCCTTGGGTTTGGTTTTAATAAGTTTAGTTTTGGCTTGACCAGGGTGTTTTTACCAGATCTGCAAACTAAGTTGCTGCATTGTGATTCACAAAAACAGTGTTTGCGTTTGCAAACAATCGAGCAGGTGTACTTAAAAAAATGACTGAGTTTATAGAGTCTACTCATTGTATTCCAGGTGTCACATTTTTTCATTCTAAAGCTATAGGAGAGGATCTTTTCAATAGAAAAATTTCAATGGAAAATCCCAATAAAAATGACAGCCAATCAAAAATGACCGGTGGTGAATAATAACTGGCTGTCAATGCGGAAGTAAAATTGATGACGATGACGTACATCACTAATGTCCCCACCCACCCGACCCGTTCAATGCGCGCTCATGTTTGAATTCGCGCATGCGCAGATTGTTGTTTAGGAAGTAAAACGGGACGGACAAGACGCAACTAGTGTGAACTAATGTCAGACATGTTCGCAATTCTGTAATAAGTCCTATGCGGCGCCAGAGGCTGTGGTCCCGCAGATGTAAACAGACTGCATGTGCTGAGGACGTGCGAGCTCCCGATATCAGGGGGCGTTACTGGAGATGAGGTGGCGCATGCGCAGTATTGCGAAAATGAGAATGAGCTGAAGATCCTGTCCTACATCTTTAAGAAAACAAAAGAAATTAAGGTGAATATAAGATTGCAAGCTGATTCAAAACAAAAAACAATCCCTCTAGGACCGTCACTAAAAAGTTATGGACTTTCAAAGGACAAGGTGATGTGCTCAGACTAACTAAACACAAAGTTTAAGGTCCTTCCACGGTTCAAAACGTGCATACAAAGATATTCAGCCTTTTTGTGACTATAAAAAAAAGATGTCTGTAACAAGCAGGACTGACATCTGATCAATTGACAAAGGAAAGAAAGAAAAAAAAACCTAGTATGTCTCACTAAAGAAATAAGGAGGGAACAAATTACTTATTCTGGCATTATTAGCGTGCCAAGATATGCACATATCTTAACTCAAGCTTCAATCCATTTTTGATGCAAAATGGGGGCTTTTGGGCAGAAAGATAGTCAAACACTGTTTTAAAATTGATAATTAGTAAAGCAAACACAATGACAAGATTATAAGATAGATATGAGATGTCAACACAGAAAACTAAATATGCTAGGCTATGTCTTTGTTTAATAACTGATGTTAGGATTAAGTAATTGAAAAAATTAGAAAATAAATGTTTTTCTTCGCAGACAATGGAGCCAATTTAAGGAAAAAAGGAAGAAAACAATATCTAAATTTTTGTTTCATTGATTGTTCCTGTTTGGTGGCAATGATTTCTAGCAATAAATATAGTAACATTGAAAAAGCCGTTCATTTCCTGTTTAATAAAGGAACATATATGGGCTACAGTTTTTTGTGTTATGCCAATAAAAAATACTCAAATTAGCTCTACTAATGCCAAACACCTTTTAGATGGAAACAGATACAGTCAGACTGTAGTTCATTTGAAAAACAAGCCTTCTAGTCATCAGAGGCCAATTCAATACATTTTGATATCTCTTCGCTCTGAAACTGAACTGAAAGCTTGCCCCAGAAGAACGTGTTCAACACTTGTGTTGACTAGTTTGGGCCAGAGTGACTAAAACAACAACATTTTCAACACAAGCTGTTGAAAAAGCCAATGCTATACCACAGCAACGGGTGACCGAGCAGGTGACCAAAATGAGGAGGAGGTGCACGTTTCCCGAATACACTTTACTAAGGTCCCTGTTTAAGTAAATAAAAATTGAGTTGCCAGTATATCTTGTTTCTTTAAATTCCAATAATCTAATAAGCAACACCAAACAAGAGTCAGCAGTAGATTAAACTGTTTGGTATGCATTCTCAGCTCTGCTGCTCAACTCACAAATGCATTTCCCTTGCAAATGTGGCACCATTCAAGGGAAAATAAACAACAGCCTGAGCTTTATTGCCTACAAGTATAGTTGCACTACTACTTTTGGGCTAATTGTGTATTTATGTTGCAATGACAAACTGCAGTTAAAACAGTTATAGTTTAGCAACTGAAAAAAGCTCTTAGACTGACTGCCATTAAGTGGTACCTAAGGTAAGGTGGGCTAAGGATTTAGGTGCATGCTGGGATTAATTACTCGCTCCAAAACATTAGGCTAGATAGCTGCATGCCCTGAAGTAGGAGATAAGACATCAAAAATATTAAAGAGGATAAGAAGACTGTCAGGAAATTATAAGAACAAACCAAACAATTATCATTTTCTCACAGAAACTGCTTTACTCTAAGTAAGCAGCAATCCATACAATTATTAATTAAACTTTGTTTCTCTTAGTTGGATTGTTTATTTCCAGGCATTTTTGTCAACCAGTGTTTTTCGGGGTTTTTTGGGGGGGCTTTTTTCACTTGAAATAGTAATAATATAAAAGTTTCTCCCAACTAGAACATTTGACAACTAAACTTCGGCTATCAGTGCTGTTAAGCCAACAGAATTCAACAATCTCTCCCAAAAGAAACATTAAACTAGTGCAACAGTTGGATGCAAGTTGCAAGCGCAAACTGAAGTGGTCGTGGCTGAAGCAATATGGCACAAATGAAGTGAAATCAATCAAGTGCACATCCCCACTCTGACTTTTTCAAAAGCTGATATAAAAAAAATATAACTTCCAACTCTGAATATTTCATTCCCAGGGATTCCCAGATAACCCTGTGTACATGTTTAAAGTGAATCTCCCTTCCTCAATCTCAATTTACTTTCCTGCAACCCAAAAAAAAAAACTTTGAAATGGAGCTCTGCCATCAGACAGGGGGAAAAAGAATATTTGGACATTGTTGAGTTTCCTGCTCCCTGTCGAGAAAGAATCCACAGTGATGCTTTAAGTAAGTGTTCATTTAGTTTTGGCAGAATGAAGACAACAAGGCTGTTTTAGCTGTTTTTCTCTTGACCACATAAATTATTCATAAGAGCTTATTTGGTTTGTGTGCTGTAAATTGTTTCTACACCTGCTGGCTTGCGGTTATAGTTGCACTGTTGAGGATATAACTGAACCAAGTGCTCCTCACATTAATGCCTGACTATTGTAGTTAGGTTGCAGTCTCTTCTGAAACTCAAAATAAAACACAGAGGGAATTAAATATTGTGTTACGTTTTTGCACCTTTTTCTTTACACAAGTTGTATATCTGCACAAAAAAGCACTCGATATATGCAAATGCAAACATGGCTATCTAGTCCAGCAGTTTAGATAATGTGAGGGCAGAAACGCAACATCTCCCAAATACAAAAAAACCCCAAAACAATTTACTCACAGGAAGCTCTGAAAACTTACTAAATCAAGGCAATCCTCCGCATTTTAAGTATACCCTCTACCTCTATCATGGAGGAATCACATTTGGATTGATATTTCCTAATCAATACAGAGCTTTACAGTAACCTCCAGGATCTTCTCCAGTCCAAAGTGCCTCACAGAAATGGAACGGCAATTGATTGGTGCACCTGCTCCTCATCTGACGTGAGAAAAGGTTTGCAAAAATCTCTGTAACACTTCATTAGTAGAGATTTTACAATTGTTTTATTCCGTTTTGTCTGTTTTTGTATAAAGCCAGAGGAACAGCAACTCATAATTTTCAAAATTTCCTCTCCTTCAATAACAAATACCACCAGCTTTCAGCAGACAGTATTTGTTTTTTTAATTTACGTGTACAAACGAAAGTTTTGGCCTGCTCATTGCCTCAATTAAACATTATACACCATAATTAAACAAAGGCAAGCAGTGCCATTGCACAGAAAATCTGCTATTTGCTCTAAAATACTATTTTTAAAGCCAATAAGTCTGGTTTGAGATTTAAAGAGAAAAAGAAACAGCTATCATTACTGTAAACTGGGTGTCCCTTGCTTATGTGTTTATGACATTTAATTTATTATTAAAGTAAGCATAGAAACAGGGGTTATCATATGAATTATGTATACCATGTTTTTTTTGTTACTGTAAATTTGCTGTTGAGGGTTTCACCTGCTCTCTCCTTTGAACGTTTGTGTCAATTAAAAGTTAATTTTCTCATGATATCAGTTGGGACACACATCCAATGTAGAAATTTACCTCACACAATACCAGAGTTCACACGTCTTATGGAGGAAAATGGTGGGAGAAATACAGAAATGTAATGCATCTAATTAACTAATCAGTAAAACATTTTCCCAAGTAGTTTTAGTAAAAATATTTAAGCATAATCCTCTGTAAGCCACTTTTGTACTTTTCGCCAGCAGACAACGGCCCCTCTTCCATCATTAACCTTTACCTCTTTTTTAAATTACGGTATAATAGATTAAGGTAATCTTTTGCACTGCTTAGAGAAGACCTTATGAACCGCATTTAGTTCATCACTTTTTACAGTCTACTGAAGATAAAAAAGTAATTTCTAGTACATACAAAGATAAGGCCTTGGAAACACTTTCATTTTCTGCTTTGGAGCATTTTGAACTTAAAACACAATCTTTTTACAGTTCTACATGTGAGGTTAGCAACTTTAGAGACTTTCATTCCCCACATGCGTATTCATGGCCGCTTCATTGTTGTCGCCTAATTTGATTTTCAGAGGAGTCATATCACAGACACCGGCATGAAATTTTACCTCAGCGTCTTGGCGGTTGTTACACTCTGACTAGAACAATTCAATAAACTGTGTCCTAAATAGATGTGAACTATCCTAAATATGATTTATTTACTGTTGCCTAATATTAGGGAGGAAGTGAGGGGGAGATGTGTTCCCGTTGCATTTCAGGTTCAAGACCACGCGGCTGACAATTCCCTAGCCCCTGCAACCATGATGGCGTTCTCAGATCTGCCTCAAAGTGACTCATCAGCCCCAGGCCTTGTGACGCTTCTCTCCCCGAAACAAGTCTGCCTGCTCTGACGTCTCCTCTGGGGATGGAGATTTCTGCTGAGACCAATAGCATCGCAGTTGTTTTATTTCAAGAATGCTTTCTTCCAGTGAAAGGGGAAGATTGTTGCTTCGCTCATGATCAACACACAAAACACCTTGTACACTATTTTAAGTGATTCCACGGGCAATTATAGTGTTTTCACGTTGCATAAAAACAACAAGCAGTCAGGTTTGGGCCTAAAGTCTGAGGCAGATTGCTGAATATCAGATATACTGCAGAATTTTACCAAACAGGTAAACACTTACAAAAAGAGCTTGTTGTTTTTTTTTCCTTTTTTTTTTCCTTGTTCCTGAATTCATTTTGTTCTCTTACACTGACCACCTTCACCTTTTCGGTTGTTCCGCTTCTCTTGAGCTGATTTAGCCTAGGTGCACCCAATAAAAAACAACGTACCAGATGAAATGAAATGTTCAGCTTTACGCTCATATATCAAACCAAAGAGGTTAACTGCAAGGTTAAAAGAAGTGAATTGGTTGATCACCATCAAAGTAAAGGGTCAAAGAAGTTTAATCAATGACTTGGTATCTGCTTTTCCAAGGGGAAAATGCATTATCCAAGGTATCCCTTTGGTAAAACAAGAGAAAGGTTTTTCAGTAATAATTTATCTGTAGAAGCATCCAAACGTTTAAATGCAGCAGAAACATCTTAATTTGATGCCGAACAGGGAGTTGTTTTATTATTTTACAGATCATTTACAAGCAACAAAATTACATACTTCTAAACAATTTATATCCCTGAAACAATATTCATAAACTAATTTGTCCCTCAGAGTTCCAATCCTATTACATTTTTGTTTTGTAATAGTACTTATATAACCAAGTATAACATTTCCTCTGATCATTAAACTTTACAACTATTAATTAATTGTATTCTTTAAAGGCTCACTTTCAGTAGACCTAACTAGCTTGGATGTAAACAGGGCGATTTCGATTCTTTAAATTTTCACTTTATTCCACGTCCTAATGAGGTAAACGGAAACACGTTGTTCGCTATACATTGTCAAGCACCGTACCACATCATAGAAAACTGATCCTGATCCGTGTGGTCGAAGCTGCTAAACCGAGCCTTTGATGGTGGTTGCTAACATCTGTTAAAAATCGTTGAGATTTCCCAACTAGTTAAAAATGCATGCGTTCGTCTGAGCCAAAGGATTTGACAGATTGTTAGGGAAATCTGGAAACCTCTGTTGTCTTATCAGGAGAGCAAAAGATGAATTTCATGTTACAACACTCGAAGTCAAGCATATTTTAACAACAGTTTTGCACACATGCTACAACTTAAACAAACCAAGTAACAGTTGTTAGTTATTAAATCTATTTATGACCTTTTTCATTATGCTCTAAGGTCCTACTACACTTATAGATTTAATCCTTGAAACACAAATGTTAGGCATAGATGTTATGTCAGCTCTATGAGGACAGTGGGTGATAAATAAATAAAAAACATCATCACACAAAACCAGCAGTCAGTTATAAAATGATGCTTTATCAAAGCAGTATTTTTAAAATCTGAAAACATCAGAAAGTGACTATTAACTACTTATGCAGTGAACAAATTATAGATTTTAGTTTTTCCGGGGATTTTTTTTATTCTACCCTCATTCTACCCCCACCACTATAATTTTGTTACCATTTACTCCAACAAATAAAATATAGTAATAATATATTTGCCGTTTCCTATGTACTTTTTGGTGCCATTATCCATTAATGATATTTAAAAAAATTTAATAGTCTAATTGAAGTAGGTTTTGGAACCTCATACCGTATTATTATGTGGAATTCAGTAATTGCTCTCTCACATGTGTGAGCATCAGGGAGATTCAGGGCGGGGACTGTTACTCGTTGATCCTTTCTTGGCTGTTAAAGTAGAACAATGTTCACTGTATGTAATAAGAGAGCTTGCAGAAGAAGCACTGTAGTAAGAACGAAAAAAATCATGACCAGTACGAAGAACTAGGTGGGTCAGATAGGCCTATTTTTTTTCTGAAGTTTCAAAGCAAAAATAACCAAAAGACATATTGGACATGTCAGAGAGGAAATTTGAGATTTGGGACCTTAGGGTCATCGGGTAAAAATTTTGAGTGCTGTAGGATATCATCTGTGTAGCAGTGATATGAAGAGTCATGTGAAATAATGACTAAGCCTAAGGAATAGATTCATATTAAAAAAATAGGCTCTCAGCAACGAGCCTTGAGGCACAAAAGTGCAAAGGTGATAGACTATGAATGTTCATGTTTTCGATACGGCCTTGAAAGAATGCCACTGAGATTTGTTTCAAATGATCATCCATGCCTGGAATGTACATTTCAGACTGGAACGATAGTTAGATGGCATTATTTACAATGTCAAAAGTTCCAGCTGAGGTCAAGTACAATGAGAACTGAGGACTGCATCAAAGATGGCTCTGCCTTCAGGGGCCTCGCACGAAGAACAGAGCTGTCTCAGCGGAGTTGACTAGAGACCAGCGCTGTGCAGATGTCACTTATTTTATTCGGAGCAAAACAAATACCAAACCACTTTTGCATTTGTACCAAATTCTACTAAAATGTGTTTTTTTATATAAAAGATAAGAGAAAATTGGCTAACCAAATAAAAAAAAAAATAACCTCATCAGGAGAGGTCACGGTTAAGTTTGTAGCCGTTATTAAAGTCTCAAAGGTGTATTCATTATGACATAGTGGACAGCCAAGCAAATGAAAAAGGAAAACAAATGAGGACAAACTGAGTATCAATGATGTGCCAAGGTGAAATGTGCATTATGGACCTGGTCTGATGGTTCCTACTAATGAGAAATAACAGCTGATAACAACAGGAACAACAGGATGCTGATCTCACCAGAATAATGCAGTGGGGCAGGAACAGAAAGAGGTCTTTTAACAAGTACCTATCTGTTGCTACATTTCCGAAATAATTCTCCACCATTTGATGCTAAAAATCCACAGTGCATTTCACAGGCAGCGCTGCCAGGGCTTCATCCACCAGCAGTGTTTATGGGAAAGTGCATTTAATACAGATTCCCCTGGCTTGATTCTTTTTTTTCCGCCGCTGATGCCATTTGTGTTAGGGTGGTAGATGAGATGTGTCTCAGCTGAAACCACTGAAGAGACTTTGATAGCACTCTCCATATGTTCAGCTACACGAATACAAGCATTGTGCAGTCACTTGAGTGATGAAAGACCCCATCACTGGTGAACGTTGCCAAAACCTCATTAAATGGAAAAAATGGGTAGAGCTCCCACCATAGATGATCCTGTGATAGAGGTCGACGCATAATGTGAAAAATGCTGCTACATGTTAATATATCCGAGTTCATCAACTAACGCGAGTGAGAAAATGTTTTCGCAACAGCAAAAACTAAAAGCAAATCAGTCATTTTAGATCTCAATAAACTTCTGACAAATATGCAAGTGCGTGTGTGTTGTGCAACTGTGCTGTATACTAACTAAACAGAGTTCACTTTTGAACAGTGTCATTACAGAGTGCTCTATTTTTATTTATTTATTTTTTGTTTTGATGCAACTTCTTAAACTGATTTCAGGGAGACTATAGAACCTGTAGGCTCTGAAAACTGTGCCAACGTCTGTTTGTTTGAATAATGAACATGACCTGATAGGGTTGAGAAATGCGCTATTCTCACTTTAATTTATGAAGCTTCACCTGGGGGTAAGAGAATACAATATTTCTCATATGAATGTAGTGAAAAACACTCTCATTATGCAACAACAATGAATAATTGTGACATGAATGTGTGCGTGCGTTCGGTAAAAGGATGAAACAACTGATTTCCACACACAAGAGTTGTTTCTCACTGCCTGGGTCGAAAGGAATGTACACAGTGTTTACTTTGCTGTTAACTTGCCAACCTAAAAGCTGTGCATTATACTCTTCTGAGTCACTAATCACTCTCAATTCAGTCATGAAGCCTGGAACAACACCCTCCTGCCACATAACTTCAGCTAAGCAACATGCTGGGGAGTTGTTACGCGAGCCTGCTCGCTCTCTAATGTGCAATGAGCAGAAAGAAAAATCTGTCACCACAATGTGCCATACAGTGAAAACATTCATCTGAAAATCCCGTTACTGACTTTTGACCACTTTTATGGATGTTTGCTTTCTCCCTTCCACACCCTAAGGAGATTACAAAAGTCAGAATTTTATCTGCCGAAGGTTTTGTTCTCCATTCAGTCCCTAACTTAGTTTATGTTTGTTGCTATTTATAGTACCGAAGGGGAAAATGTGATTAATCCTACCTTCCATTTCTTCCTGAAGTGCATTTTTAGGGTCTGAAAGAGATGCTGGACTAGATTTTTTTACTGGTATTCCTCAGTCTACACTAACTGAAATGTGTTATTTTTATGGTATTCACTAAGTGTCGCACACATTTGTGCAGGAGCCTTTTCCAAGTTTCCATAAAGATGAAAGCATAACGTTGTCCTAAATATCATGGAGTGAAAAAACATTAAGAGTCTCTATCCTTGGTTCTGAAGTGCCAAATCCAACAGCTCCACAGCCTAATCCACTTTGCCACAATGTTAGAAATTATACTTTTGTTTTTATTGATGTGTAAAGTTTATACATTGGGATTTCATTTGCCAATGTCCATCTAAATGAAAAAAGATTTGACTAAAACCACGCAGTGTTTAAAGAATCTGTATAATCCATGGGTTTTGCTGTTAGAGGATAAAATACATGTAAGGCCACATTTATTACCTTAACACCAAACACTTTATCCAGAAGATGAATCAACTTTTTAAATTTTATTCTACTTTATGACAGGTTTTCAGTAAGCAGCTTTTTGGGAATCTCTTGTGTTAAGAATATTCCCTCCATCTAACCATGTTATCTTTGGTATTTGGCATAGTTTCAACAAAGGATAATGAAGCTCATTGTGTTTTTGAGAAAAACCTTGCAATGATGTACCTAAATAACAAATCTGACATGGACCACAATTTGGAAGCTTAATAAAGAAAAAAAGATATGTAGAAAATGTTCAGCTGTTGGACTGAAATGAATCAAAAAGTAGTAAGCATGGGAAAATATTGAGAGCATTTTATTAGAGATTATAAGCAAGTGTCGGTGTTTGGACGAAAGAAGATGAGTCATGTCCCCAGATATTTGCAAAGCACTGCAAATACCACCTATAATTGGATGGACAAACACTCTCAACTTCTCGACATAATCAAAAATCCTAAAATTGCTTAGTGATTTACAAGATATTATCGGGTGCTATGAGAAAAAGAATTGATAAATGCTGCAGGAATTTGGCTCGTCATTAGCAATTCCAAAATGCTAAAAGGTTCAGCCTAACGTATATAATTAAAACAATTTAGAAGCAAGAAAACAGAGTATAGTGGATGTCTAAACTAACGTGCGTACACTTATTTAGTTATTTTTTATTGTAGTGCCAAACATATACACAGGGTGTTCAATAGCAGTCTACAGAGTTGTCCTTTCATTAGCTCAAAATGAATCAAATCAACTTCAATGATAAATCTCCAAAAACATGTTTTATGTCCCAACATGTGCTACTTTTCCGACTGTCGGGAGACGCAGTTCCCAGGATTTTAAAGCGAGCGTGCGCCACGTCTCCGGAGAGTATCCAGGCTCCCTGATGCTGCATTCAGTTTGATTCTAAAGCCTAAAGTCATGTCCAAATGAAACTCATTCATATTCAAATCAAAATTAAGCAAAAATAGATCGTTCTATTTTAAGATCACAGTGATGCAAGAGCCTGAAATAATCTGTGGCTAATTAATTCAAATTGATAATGGCTACAATAAAGGTATGTGTATTTTTGTTATTCTTCAAAAAAAAATATTGGAAAATTTTCGCGCATCATTAACACTTTCTAACTGACTGACCTGCACATTGATTCGTTTCAAAATCTGAGTAAAATCTAAAATTAAGTTAAGTTAAAGTAGCTTTTTAAACACATGACCCAGTAAAAAAGTTCAACAATACAAGTCACCTTATTAACACTCGGCATGTCTTAATCATGCTTGCAACATCTAAAAGCAGAATACCTTATTAGAAATCTGATATAATTAAATTTTTATATGTAAGTCTAAAACCACATTTTATTATAACCATAACATTCTGAAAATTCAGTCTATATATTTATGGTAGGTCCTCAATAATGTCTGAATTACACTTTAAGGCATGGTTTCATTCAAAGCTCTAAAACTAAATCCCTTTTATCTATTGACATGTTTAAACAGCGGCAGGTGAATTTGAATTGAGGACAAAGAAAGAATCAATCCAGCACAGACAGGGTTGGTCTTTTTCTCCCTTTCTCTTCATTTCGCCGTGAGAACCTTCTGCACGTTCCCTTAGGGCCGTGCCTGTCTAAATGTAGACCCTCTCACTTGATTAAATGTGTCGGGAGCAGTTGGTCTTCACATCAGCGCCGTGTTGCCAGCTGCCTGGGGCCTTCCAGTGGGTGTAGTTTCCTGACAGCTTCTGGATTTGATCTCTGATCTCTGTTTCGTTCTTTCGTTTTTTAAAGACATGAGCACGAAATTAACAGTTATACCTTATGATTATATAACCTAACTCGGTTTGATTCAACAGACCTGATCTGTTCTGGCATTAAGAGAAATCCAGGTTGAGTTTTCGATCACCCGCTGGCTTTATCCATCTGCTGATTGGTACTGGTGTGTGTTATGATTGTTTGGAGCTATTTTGTGAAATCAGCCGCAGGCAGAGAAAAAGACATGTGAGGTTGTCTCAGAGCAGATAAAACTGCAAGGAAGATGATAGCGATCTGTGCATATGTAACCTCCTTCATAATTAATTACAGGCCGGTCACTTTAAAGGGTGTTGTGCTTTTCATGACCTCTTCCAGAGGCCTGGACTTGAAGATTGTTTCAGTTTGGCGTAGTTTTAATTGCAACACATGAACAACCGAAAATTAGTAGTATTTGTTAAGTTCAAAGCTGTTTTTGTTTTTTTAATACATTGAGTTTTCTTACTTGTTCCATACATTTGTGAAACAAGGAGGAGGAGAGTTTGCAAAGATGCCAGCATACAAATCATAAAAGCCACATAAAATAAACAAATGGCACTACAGTGAGTTTTAAAGGGGACACAGTCCAGTTAAACTACCAGGTTTCTGGCAAATAATTTCCTACCTTTTAGCAGCAACTTAACTGAAGACAACAAATATCTATAAATCATAAACAAAGCTTAAATATTTTACTTTAATACTGGATTGAACCACTGCTGACTTTTATTATTCATTGTTTTTTTTGGGTTTTTTTGTGCTGTTTATTAGCTTCCTATATCTTCTTGCCCGTTCTACTTTATGAGTATTTGTCCTCCCCACAGTCCTCTACAGCTGGCTGCAAATATGTCATTCTGAACTTGACTCTGCTCTTGCAAAGCTTTGATTTTTATCTAACAAAGTCGTTCAACATACTGTAATGCAGAAAAATGTCCCCTCGTCATCCTCAACTTTATACGAGACATCTGAAGGTTTTTGGTAAAAACTAACTGGCAATCAAAACTCCTCATAACGTTATTCACCTAAAAAATATATAAATAAATAAATAAATATAATTAATCTGAGAACATGATGCTGCAAACTGCATGTTTTATGGTTTGCAGGGTTTTATTTTGTTAATTTTTTTGGCTACTTTTGGTTTGGTACATGTTGCTGGTAACAAAACTCATTCCTTTCTGCCGTTCTGTACTGTATGTAAATAGTCACAGCAAGTCATTTGACTTCCTGATTTTTCACTTCCTCTGTGTGTCAGATATAAAGCTATATGAGAGGCTTTTGAACTTCAAAAAATGACATAGTCACAAAAAGCAGTAACCTCAGTTTGTTTGGTAGCATTTTACAAGAACTGATTGATATGATCCTTTTACCAACCTCACAAAATAAATTTTCATTCCGTTCTCTTGCTGCTTCCTATAATGCTATGCATGAAAAGCTACTACCGTAATTAAAACATTTTTGTATTAAGTAAGTAAGTAAAGTTTATCTATATAGCCCCTTTCACAGACAACGGAATGTCACAAGGTGCTTCACAAAATGAACGATAAAAACAAGATGATACAGACAAAAACTCTTAGGATAAAAGTATGTAAAATCAACATGATGGACGTAAAACAACCCTCTCGCAACTGGTGTTTAAAAGGTTGGAGATACAGGTGGGTTTTAAGTTTGCTCTTAAAAGCGTGTATGGAGTCTGAAGAACGTAGAGACAACGGGAGATTGTTCCAGAGCCTCGGTGCGACGGCCTGGAAGGAGCGATCTCCTTGCATCTTAAAGCGGGTACGAGGGACCATGAGCAAAGTCGGGTCAAAAGGTCTCAGCCTCGGGAATGAAGTGAAGGGGCATAATAAGTCCTTGATATAGGAGGGGGCCTGGCCTAAATGCTCTAAATTTCAGCACCAAGATTTTGAAGGTGATGTGAAAAGGGATGGGGAGCCAGTGGAGATTTTTTAAAACTGGGGTGATGTGAGCCTTTCTATTAGAGCAAGTCAGCAACCTTGCAGCAAAATTTTGGACTAGTTGAAGGTGAGACGGTTCCTTCTTTCTTGTGGAAGCAAGAAAATAAACTGTTGCAATAGTCCAGAAGAGAGGACATATAAGCATGAATAATTAGTTAAATTTTTTTTTTTGAAACAACTGTTCTTAGTTTGGAAATATTAATTAAATGGTAAAAACAGTTCCTTGTAAGCTGCTTGTAGACAAAGATTTCTTAGGCTTGACTTAGATGAGACACTCAAATCACCTAAAAAACTGGTTGATAGCTGGAATGACATTGTCCAGGCCAATCACCAGCAACTCACTTTTATCTGAATTTAGCTTGAGATAATTTGCTCTGAGCCAGTGTTTTAAGGCATTTCATCAAGGAGTTCAATTTCTGAATCTCAGAGGCCTTAAAAGAACAGTACAGCTGGATATCGTCTGCATGTAAATGGTATGAAATAACAGGAAACTGTTTGATTTTTTTACCCAACGGGAGAACATATAATAAAAACAAAAGTGGACCCAAAACAGAACCCTGAGCTATTTTGTACAGCCAGTCAGCAGAATCAGACAATTACTGGTTTGCTGAAACATTGAAGCTTCCACCTGACAAATAGGAAATTAACAACGATAGAACAGGTCCAGACATTCCAACCAAATCCCGCAGTCTTGTTTCAAGATTTCATGATAGACAGTGTAAAAAGCCAACAAAAGATCCAACAGAGTCTGAAGACATCATAATGTCACTAGATACCTTGAGCAGGGCAGTTTCTGTAGAGTGATGCTTGACTAGGAAAGGGTCAAAGATGTTGCACCTCTCCAAGAAGGAAGATACTTGTTCAGAAACCACTTTCTCTAAGACTTTAGACAAGAATGGGAGCTTTGATTCGGGTCTAAAACTATTTGGATCGGTGGGATCAGTGTTTCCACAAAGGCGTGTTTAATAGAGCTGGGGAAAACACCGGAAGACAGTGAGGTATTTACCAGTTTAGTAACCAAGGGGCCAATGGTATCAAACACTTTTACAAAGACTTTACTGGGAAGAGCATCTGATAGCGTTGATGATCTCCTGTAGCTGCAGGTATTGCTTCTGAAGTCTCTGATTGAAGGCACTCTGTTGTTATTTAAATGTCTAATGAAATCTACGGCGCCACCTTTGCAACCTGTCTGGGATTTGTGATAGTATTTGAGGTATCATTGCAGTTTTTGTGCTGCTAGTCAGCTACTATCAGTTGTAAATTGCCCTTCTGTTATAGTTACCCATCATAACAAAAGTTGAAAAGTAAACATAATGTTGACCTCCATCAGTGCAGCATTGTAATTTATGCGTTTTGTGTATGCTTTTATCAAGTGTAATAGGTCAAATACATGTATTAAAATAAATTAGACAGACTGTGGAGTGTCAGTTTTTTATTATATGTGCAATCAAACATGAATACTGGTGATGGAAATAGAGACTTGCTCCAACTGCCGGATTCATTCAGACTGTGTGAAACAGAAGTGCCAAAGGTAAGGCATAACTTATCACTGCCTCACCTGCACTTCCTCAATGTGTCTGAACAGGCAATACATACATTTGTAGCTACTTTGACCATGAAAATGTTGAAAACAAGATTCATGTTGACAAATTGATTTTCTCTTATCATTGTTTGTGCCTATTTTACCCGTCATGATTACTGCACATCACTGCCACTAATACTAGAGCCTCATCAAAAAATAAATAAAAAAAACAAGCTTTGAACCAATTAACACTTTGGAAAACATAGTGTTAATTGAACTTTAATCACTCTGTGTGCTTTGTGCTGCTAAGAAGGAAACAAATTGTTATTTCAGACTGTTTTTTTATTTCTTTATCTTTTTTTAGAAAAAAGATTGATGCCAGATCAAAACTAAAAATCAAACATTTAATTTGTTTATTTATATTTAAAGTGTTGTACAACCCTGTAATTTGTTGTTAATATTTGTTTTGGTGCCTTTATTGGTAAGATATACATTTTTAACATTATTTCACATTGCTGTACAATCTGTGATGATGAGCTACCCTTGTAACAAGAACCTAGTTGTGAAAAATTAACCATGTCTGCTGTGAAAAATTAACCATGTCTGCTGGGATGGTAAGAACTATGGATACATTTCCCACCTGCCATGGTTTCAAAACAGCAAAAAACAGCCTTATGACTTAAGTTGTTTTGTTTCTTGCAGGTCTGATAGTATAAAAAATTGTATGTCTTTGTTTCTTTCTTGACAATTTAAATGCAATTCTACTTTTTCTCTGTGTTTGTAGTCAATGGTCAAATAATCATATTTGATTAGGAAAGTCAATAAAGTAGCTAAAGCAACACATTATGTTTTTTAAGATTTTAGTAGATTTTTGCCAGTCCTGTAGTTTCACAAACTTAATCCTTACACTTGGACATACAATAAATAAAGGGGATTGCTGAAACATAAAAGATACAATCAATAATTCAGTACAACCATGTTGTTTGCTAAAGGAACCATATTTGCCAAAGTTATGGAATTTTAACTGGGAAATTAACACTTTATGCCAGGTTCACCATATATAATATAGTTGATGATGAACTTAATATTTGGTTTAGTTTACCTATGCAACCAAATTACTGCAACTTTTTGTTTCTTTGTTTTGCTTTCAGTTAGATATTTTTGTTTAGTTTTTTGTTACATTTTTACAAAATAAATTGCACATTCTGCATGTAAAAGGTTTTAGGTTTACTCCATTGTTGGAAAAAAACTGCCTTTTTAAAAGGAGTATATATGTAAGATGGACAGTGTTAAATGCATCTTATGTAGTAAAGGGAAATTTTGATTCAAATTCCTGTACTGAATATTAAAATGTTTTGTTGTATATACTATTAAATACCTTTTATATTGAATAAAAAGCCAGATACTAATTAGATATAGTCAAATATTATATAAATAAAATATATTGTAGTAGATGCATAACAATAAAGTTTTTGACAAAATAATGATTTATTAAAGATAGAGTGATCTTAATAATATGTGATAGAATTAAATACCAAATTTATTTTATTTTTCTTGAGTTTGTCCTAAATTTGAAGATGCTGATCATTCCAGCCTCTAAATTGCTTAATTTGTTTCATTAGTATGTCTGTTAAAATGAAAGATATTTTTTATACTTTATCCTTAAGCTTATTTTTAACTAATTTACTATTCCATTAAATTGTGAGATTTGAAAGGGTATGTGATAATTAATATACCCAAATAAACATAAACATTTAAAATTATACACAGTGGTTGTAGGAGCTACAGAGATTCCTTTGGTAGCACTGATCCCTTGTAGCAAGAAGTTCCTAGATTTGAATCCAAGCCTGGGTTTTTTCATGTATGTCCAAAAAAATACATGACTGTTAGGTTAGTCTCTTCAAATCATTGTTAGTTGTGTGTGTGAAAGTTTGTTTGTTTGTCACTATGTTGCCCTGTAATGGACTGGGAACCAGCTCAGAGTGCACCCCGCTCTGGCTCAGTGACTGTCGGAGAGATGATCTGTCCACCCAAGCTACCCTGCAAGGATTATCAAATTTGGTAAATGGATGGATAACAACAGTTTTAGAGTTGGGTATAAATTGGTATAATGAAAAGTACCAGACGCAAAGATGTTGGAATGTTATGATAACACAAGGCTTCTTTGCAATTCTCTATTATATGGTTTAAAAAATGTCTATATTTTCTGAATGTTTTACACATCTTACTTAGTCCATTGATTGTTGCTCTAATCGCTGCTTGGACATGTTAAGTATGGCAAAACATGACCTCCAGTCAGTAGATATTATTTATCTTAGTCATGAAACGTTGTTTCTCTTCGACAGACAATGAGCAGATTGAAAAATTACTTTAAATGATCTGTTGTCAAAAAAGGTACACAATTTCCCCGAGGCAAGAATGAACTGAAGCATGGTCAAAACAAAACATCCCTTAGCAGATAGGGCTCCTATTCCCACCCAAAAAAGAAAATAAATAAATAATAATAAAAATACAAAACGTTTTATAAAGTGTAACAATTACCAGACCTGTAAAAATAAAAATCATGTTTAGATTATTTCAGTCCAACATAGTTTTCACAAGGCAAACTGTTATCTGCTGGGAATCTTTGTTGTACATGAGAAAGTCAGGTATAAAAAAAACACAGCTACAAAAGGGCAAAGGGGCAAAATGGACGGCAGTTCATCTTCACTTCTACTTACTCTTCTAACTCCCATTTGTGTTGTACTGTCCCTTTGCTTTTTATTCTTGTGACTCCTGTAGGTCAATTCTTCTTTCTTTTGTATGTTTTTTATTTTGTTGGAGTATCCAATATTCTTGCAAGTGCAGCACTTTTTGTTTTTGGTAAGTAAAACTTTGTTCAGCGCTCACCTGCTTTCTTCAGCCATTCTGTCATTTTGGGTTTGGATCCACTATTCCGTTATTTTTAGTTGGTGCATATCTTAAAGAAATTGATGACAATGTGCATTTGATTTCATCAAGAGGATTACATTTGTTTCCCTTATTTAATTTACCTGAACCAAATCACACTGCATTAGAGATATTTGTACCTAGGGTCTTTGTTTTTTGTGGTTTCAACCCTTTTTAAACGGGAGTTTGACACTTTCAGGAGGTGATAAATTGCTGCAGCAAAGCAGAACATAAAATAAAATGTTTTGTGGGCAATAAATGAGCAAACCTGTTATTTTAAACCTCACAAAAAAACTCTTTAACCATGCTACAGCTGCCATGCAGAGCGTGAGAATTGCTCCTTTTTTGAAGTTAGCACTTGACACAAGGAGCGAAAGTTCAAGAGAACAGCCTGAGAACAAGTAGCAAAAGTGGACAGCAGGTGGTCCACTGAGCAGGATAACAGGCTACCCAGTGACAGGACTTAACATGAAATCATCTCCTTTAAGACTAATCCAGACATATATTATGTAAAATGTAATTTTACTTGTGAAAGATAGAGCAAGCACATAAATATAAAATATAAAAAAATCTTTTCATGTTTATGCATATGCCCAATGCAAAATAAGGTATAATATTTTAGCAGTTTATTTTTGTATTTCTAGTCTCTTCTATTTGCTAAAGAACCTCAACAGCATGAATTTGGTGAGGACAGCATCTACACTATCAGACTTAGCCGCCTCGATTCAACACCAAACCTTCTTGCGCGGCTTTAACCTTCTGGTAAATAGATGCATGTCACGGATGTCGCTGCAGCCGGTAGAGGATGTTGATGCCCATGTTCAATCTCTTTTGGTTGCCCCCAGTGGCAAGGACCCAATTGTCTTTTTATGAGTGTTCACACGAGTGTTCCATGTGATCATTAAACGCACTCATTTCTCCTGATAAAACAGAGGCTTATTAGTGTATATTCATATCTGTGGTCACTGTCCCCAGGTGGACTGTCACGCACTGATTTAATTTCCACAGACTAATTTTCTTCGACTCTGGGAGGAAAAAAAAACTAACAAAAAAATGCCTGCACCCAGAGATCTTCATTACACTCCCAATGCACATTCCCTTCATTTCTACAGACAATCCATCTGCTGTTCTAAACCCTGTTTTGTCATGAGTTGTTACCTGCGTGGCCCCAGGGATGAGCACCATAGGCTATTATTAATCTTGTTTGTTTCGTGTTTCTCTGTCTCTATACAATAGCAGGATTGAATGCCCACTGGACCTTCTCTTCCAGAGACATAATCAATGATGTAAGTAAGTGCAGATTATCATTGAGACTTGTGAAGGAGGGCCGCCTCTGGGGTCTGCAAGTGTCACCTTGTGAATGATTAGATATTTGTACAGAAGCTGCTTCATTCCGGTGGATTTAGATTTCTAAGTACGTTCTCTGGTTTGTTTCGTTTTTAATTGAAATTCAAAGAAAAATAGTAATGCTTAAGATTTTCTTCCAATTGTCCAGTTTCTGCGCTGTATGTTCAGATGAATTAACTCACTTTCAAGTAAACAAAGAAATTAAGCTACACCGTTTTATATGTTCTGCCTTGTGGGCGTCGCACTGGGGGGAATTCTCCTGCAAATAGAATTTGTAGCTATTAATTAAACACCTTCAGCAAGTGTGATATCTGGTGCAATAATGCTGACCGGTAGTTAATGTCATGAAGCCAACAGTGAGACGAGTTGTCACGATCGGATCCCCGATAATCGCGTCCTTGTCAGAGCAGGACGAGGGCCAGAAGAGGAGGACTGTGCTGATTTCAACTCCAGGAGCTTTAATCTCACCAGTGGCTAGGAAGATTTCTTAGCACTCACAATCGATACGTTTACACCCATGTTTCTCATGTAAGTAAAATCTGATCTGGAATCAATTTCCCTTTGGTGACTTCGGTGCCTTGCTGACCTCATCTTTTTTCCATCACATTAGCATTGAACAAATGAGCTATGCCCTCAGTGTGCACACTTACAGGCCAACAGACTTCAGGTGCCAAAAAAAAAGGACAAAAAAACTTTACAATGCATTTGATTAAATAATAAAAATTGATCTTTTAACGTATAATTATGTCAATGTTTTATAATATAATATTAAATTAATATTAAAACAAAACCTAATGTATTTTATATTCATCTTATGTGAATTATTAATTTTAAAATGGTCTATACAGTTTAAAATACTGTTTACAAATACATTTTGTGAAAACTGTATAGGGCATAAGTGAGTTAACATTAAGCAATGCTTTGCTCAACCACCTTTTACTGAAATTGCAGCTGCAATTATCATTGTCCCTTCAAGTTTTGGACATCTAGAAATTGACATTATGCCAATTTTCTCCAAAAAAGCTAAATTCAGAGTGGACATAAAGAATCCTTGTAATTTTTTTTAGACAATTATACAAGCTATATTCTTGCACTTCTTTATATAACATAATGTGGGTATAAAATACAAAATCTTTCATTTTTTCTTTCTTTCTGTCTTTCTTTCTTTCTTTCTTAGTACCTTCTACATATTAGTCAGACAGGGAAGGGTATAAGTTAACATTAATGGGCTATCATGCTTAATGCAATCTATGCATCCTCTTGTAAACACAGAAAATAAAACATGAAAATGTTTTTGACAAAGACAAATGTTCTGTTCTACCTCTGGATGATTGTTTAGGGTCATTGCTCATTTGGAAGACAAACCTCCACCCTACTTTCAAACCCTTTGCAGCTTCTAGCAGGCTTTCTGATGTCACACTATACTTTACATAAGGGGCATCAGAGTAAAGGGGGAGTTACATTTTCAAATATTTTCAAAAAACAATTTTGAAGTAAATAGCTTTTTTACCCTTGTCTTTAGCCAAATAAATAATCTATATAGGTTACACTAAATTCAAAGCTTCTAGGGTTTAGACATAATTAAACCGACTTCAGAATGACCTCATGTTTTAATAACACAAAGGAGATTCCCCCTTTACAACACACTATATTAAAAATAAACCTTCAAGTCACTTATTAACACCTGGATCGATAAACATTGATCATTATAACCTTCACAGAGGTAGGATTCATTACCAGGCTGTAGATCCTCCTGCTTTCGGCTCACTGTACCTTCCAGAACCGCCTGTCTATTTATGAACTTTTTTGTACAATGATATTTTGATCGATTCTTGACCCAAGCTAGGGCAAAAACCTAAAAGTAATACCTGCTTGCACTAACAAGCTTATTTTTGCTTCTCTCTGATTTGCTCAGTGCTGACTTGATGATAACGGTCTTTAGATGAAACATTTTGCAGCCTTTTGTGGTCCCCACACAATGGATCTTACAACTTTGATCCATCTCATCTCCTCTCTCCCCAATCGGTCGAGGCAGATGGCCACCCAGTGTTCACCCTGAGTCTCGTTCTGTCTGACATTTATTTCAAATAAAAAGGGAGTTGTATTACCTCCCTCTTGGTGCTTCACTCAAAGAAAAATTTATGACTTTTTTATTCTCGATAATTTTGCCAGGCCCTAACCTAGCAATGTAATGTGCCCTGATGTGACCTGTGTTATGATTTGACGCTATGTAGATAAAACTGAATTAAAACGGAAGAAAATTCACGGCTTTGTATCTATAATGGTTCTGATAATTTGCTTCATTGCGATAAAACCTAAACAGCTTACAGCCCTTGTACTTTTTAGTGCTAATTAACTAAGGTGGTTGGGAAGATTTTATTACCAGAGGGACACACTGACTTAGTCAATCGAAAGGGCTCTTTATTAAATCGCTTTTTTCCTGGGGGTGACATGATGAAAAAACATGTGTGACCACTTTGAGTACAATGACAGTGACATGAGTAAACACATTCTCTCTGAAGATATTTAGATTTATTCTCTTGAATAAAACATCCCGATCCTTTTTGAAGTGACTTGTCTTTAATCTGGTTCCGCCACGACAAACACCAAGCTTAAAGAAGTTGTAAACCAAGCTGTTTGCCTTGATGTTGTGAGTTGCTTTTGAATTTCTGGAAATGATTAATAACCAACTTTATTGTCTTCATTATAACTTTAAATAACTTCTGTCACTTGGGAGGATGTAAGTGTTTTAATGCCCACACTTTTTTTCCATGTAAGATAGTAAAATTTTTGAGGGTCTGCCTGGCAGAGTGCCGTATGAGGCGAAGCTTCAACTCCCACCTCCGGGAGAGCTTCAAACATTATCGGGGAGTTATCGGACCTTGAGTCCGAGTGGGCCGTGTTCCATACCTCCAATGCCGAGGCGGCTAACCAAAACTGCGGTTGTTGGTGCCTGTTGCGGTGGCAGTGCTCAAACCGACTGGTGGACACCAACGGTGAGGGACCAGTCTTTACACTGCATCCTGCTGGTTTATAATAGAGTTGCAAGAGGAATCGAAGTTCGATATATATATATATATATATATATATATATATATATATATATATATATATATAT
>JAVLVB010000535.1:4321481-4337963 GCA_032876305.1 Orestias chungarensis
AAATTTTAAATTAATTTCTAATAATAAATAATATAATAAAAAGAAATTACAAATAAGAAAAAAGTTAGTAATTTTACATAATCACATTTCTTTAGAGTACACTGGATAAGTTCATACAATTGTCAGAATTGAAAGCTGCTGTGAAAATGTTCCCAAGGACGAATTGAGGCATGTTCAGCAAGAACAACACTGTACCTTGTAAAGCTGTTTCTTTTTTTTGTTCTACCGCAAAACCAAAGTGAAACTAAACAAGATAGAAAAAACATAAGCTTGACTTAACTTTTCTCTGGAGGTTAGAAAAAAAAAAAAAAGATCTGTTATTTCCTGTACACAATATCTTGATGTTAACACACAATAACACCTAACTACAAATAAATCATCTGAATCTTTGTCACATTCAGCCAAAGCTGACGCATGAAGGAAATGAAAATCCTTGGACACACACACACACACAGTTGTTTTCCTATCTTTGCAGGGACTTTCAATTGACTCCCATTATTTTGGTAGCCTAACCCTATTAACCGTGACCCAATACTTAAACCTAACCATAACCAGCCCATGTCTAACCTTAAATCTAACTGAATGCAATTGTAACCAAGGTTGCAGCTTCATTATGTGGTTTGCTTTATTTTTAGAAATCCATTGCCATGGTTGTTTGGAAAATCTTTATCTTTGACTGTAGCCATGTATGCATGCTCACAGAGCAGCAAGATAGTTTTAAATAATTGAATAAATCGTTGTTAATCCTTCAATTGGAGGTAATCTTAAACATTTATTAGTTGAATTCCACATGAAAAAGGTCCTAGAGGACGGGTTTAATGCGACCGAAATTGCAATCATGAACTCTTACTCAAAAGAACAGTTTAGCACACAATTGCCAAAACTCATAGCCTCGCAGGCCAGAATCGCTTGACATTTAGACACTTCTCTGCATCAACACACCTAAATCACATAATTACATAATTTGGAGTCTGTAAAACTTGAGAGAAAAAGGAGGTGATTCAGCAATTTGATTCAGTTATACTTCAGTTGGGACAAGATGAAGGGCAATAGATCAGGAGAACCAGGGTTTGAAGCATCTGCATTAAAGTGTTAACATCATCCTGTTTTTACCATTAAACCAGTACAAATTTTAAGTATAGAACATCAATAACATCATAAAACATTTCATTGCTATTTCTAATAGATGTGTAATTTTACCGGTTTTTGACTAAATAAATTCATTTTGTAGCCACATCATTTTTAAAAACAGGAACTAGTTTTCCATTTATGCATAATGTATAGTAATCTAGATGAGCACCGACTGAAAGGAAAACATGCAATACAGACTGGCCAGACCATTTTTGAAAGTTACTTTTACTTTATCTACTTTCTGATATGCACTTTGTCAGACCGAAGAACCTCTCAGTGCTTCCTGGATCCCGGCTCTGTTCGCCACACTGGTTCACCCTCCTCAGGTTCAGCTTGCAATGCCCGCTCCTGCTCCAGCCATCTGCCTCCCGCAAGATTTCTCCCCGGACAACCTACCTTCTGGACACCAGCAAGTACTCCTCCTCCCTTCCAGCTCTCTCTCCCTGGCGTAATCACCTCTACCCCAAGTAAAACAGAGACACAAAATAATCGTTCAAAGTGTCCCTGCCGAGAAACTCAACCTGGTTTTACCCCACATTTGATGAGTTTTCTTTTATGTGGGTTAGATTGCTAAATAATATGACATGCTGGACCAAACACAATGCAGCTCCATCACTGCTGCTTTGAGTCAGACAGGGTCATAAATTCCGGGCTGCATTCATTCAAAACAAATGTTCCCTCTGCACACAATCAAAGTGGAGATAACATTGCACTCAAATATAGTTTGAAAAAAAATATTAATCTGTATTTTTAGGAAATATGGTTGCACAAAGCAGTAGATGTAGAATTTAATAAGCGTCCATTGTCACGATCCAAATCCTGATTGTTGATTATGCCTGCATCTACGAAACAAATTTTACCAGTACTTTACAACTCATTTTGAATCAGATCTATTCTCACTATTCTTTGTTAGATTGCTTTGATTTAAACGTGTGATTTTTTTTTTCTTTACAGAAATATTCTTTTTGTTTCTTTGTGATTTATCTCTTTTGAATCTGCAGTTGAATGAAGAATACATCATTAAAGCAGGTTTGCTCATGACCCTTATTTTCCCCCAGAACGTTTTCTGGCTAAACGTGAGAGAGACTGATTAAAGCTGGGGATTTGAACAAAAGACCACCGTCTTCCCAAAGCATTGAATTATAATTGTGTCCTTCAGATAAGGGGAGATAAGACAGAAATTTTGAATATAACTTGATTTCTTTGGCGTCTGCTGCTCTGTATTGTGCGAAAAAGTAAAGCGGTTTGGTCACAGAGAAATGATTTATATCAATTCGCTTTTTGTCACGGGCTCCTCCATAAATACCATGTTTTTATCCAGCGCTTCTGATTCTTTTCATCACCACCTCAACCCCACCAGTTTATTTACCCTGGCTTTCCACCCCTTTCTAAAACTTTCCTCTGACTGTGCTACCTATTTGTTCTTGGCCTGTTATTTCAATTTCAGCTTTGTGCACCTCGCACTGACGTTTTTCTGCGTGCCTCAGATTCCCTCTACTATACACAGGCTGGCATTTTCCAATCCTCCGGTCTGCCTGCTCATTCCTGTCAACAGTTTCCCTTTTACTAAACAACACAACCTCCGTTCTCTACAGCTGGTCAGCCAGGGGTTCGCTCACCTCTCTCAGCCTCCGGGAGCCCTTCAGCCCTCCTGACATCATCCGTCTTCAACCTTTGCCATAGTAAATATTTTAAGAATTTTTTTATTTGTTATTTCTGACTGTGCTTCTTTAGGGTTATGCCAAACACTTCTATCATTTTTAATCATATGAAAGCACTTCTTCCATTTCTCTTTTGCCATTGCAGAGTTGAGATAAAAAAATTGAAATCAAGTGTTTTCTCCCTGCATTGGAATTTTTAAGTGACCAGCACAAATACAAACATAACCCTGCTTCAAAAAGTAGAGATTTTTTATATTTCCCCTTGGCTTGTCATCATGGTACTTTTTCTAAAGAGTAATATTTCTGTTTCAGTGGACCTCACTTAGCACATTGACTTTATCCCCCAGATATTGCCCAAGCTGTAGATTCCTGCATCAAAGTGCTCGCTTGGGGTTCGGTAATGAATTTTTTTTTTTTCAGCTCTTCTCATACAAAATCTGCTCCAAGCAGCAATAGCAGACCCTCTACCTGAGCACATAACCCGAGGCGAGGTTTTAATGAGCATTTACAAAACAAAGAGCTCCGCATATCAAATGAGTAGATAATGAAATCAGTTAATTGTTTAAAGGTGTTTGACAGCTAAAGATCAATCATAACCGTCAAAAGAGCCACGTACTATTTGAATACCTCAGATGATTATTCATATTTAATCAGTATACTGTGTAGGGCTGATATAATATTGTGGACATTTTACTTCGTGCAGCATTCTCGTGGCTGGAGGGCTTTGTCCTATGAGATCCTTCTCATTTCTCTATATGTCAAGACAAAAATAATTACCCTGAAGTATCTGTTCACAATGGGAAAAAGTTAACAGCATGCTTATGGGAAGACATTTGATCATCTTTAAAGTACGTACTGTAGATTTTAGAAAAGACAACACTTAGTGTGGTCATTGGACAGGAAAAGCAAGTTTTAGAAGAAAGCTTAGTTTTTAAAACTTTAAAAAGTCTGTCAAGATAATACACATTAATTGACTTCTCCAATGAGGCAATTTAGAGCTACTTTTTTACACAAGAAGCATTAAGTACTGCCTATAACCATAGTGTAGTAAAATTAAACTTAAGTTGATGCAAAATGCAAGTTTTAAATGGTTCACTTCAATTAGAAAAAGCTGTCAAAAAAAAAACTAATGCAATTTGAAAATGTAATAATGAGATCCTGTTTCAAATTAAGATATACTGTAGAAAATATTTTGCTTTTGCAAGACCTATGCAAATAAATAATTCAATAAATAGCACCAGGCGGACAACACAAAGTAGGCTACAAAATCTTTAAAACACCAAACTGTTTTCTGATCTACAGAAAACTCAACAATGACAAGCAAAGTACTTGACGTTAATTCAAAGTGTATAAAAACTGTTTTCCGTGCTTAGGGACAATAGTAAAGGCCATTACACAGAAATACATTTAAAAAAAGAACAATGGTAAAATTTACCAGGAGGGGCTGGTACACCATAAACACTAAAAGCTAACATCTGAAACTCGTCTAACAGACTAAGTAAGAACATTTAAAGACACTACAGAACTTATTTGTTATGGTCAGTTTTCATGATTCAAACACAAATAAAGAATGAGCTGCATTTGCATTAATGGGAGAGTTCCAAAACCAAACACCCTGATGATTATCCCTATATAACCATTTCCTACTAGTTCCTACTCAGCCTGTCTCAATTCTTCCCTACAATGTTTGAGCAATTTTACTATTGACCACAAGCTCTATTTGGGTCAGGTGGTCGCAATGCTCTCTGTGGTATCTTTGCAAATACAACACAATGCAATAAACAGAAAATGTCACCTTGTCGTTACACCAAGATTTAATTTGAGTATTAGCATTTTTTCCTAAAGCAACACTAAATAAATTTCAGTTTTGGTAGATTTTGGCGTCACTGTGGACAAAAGCAGTCGCCTGCAGTCTGATTGAAGTACATTTCTGTTTCCAGTGGCTATGTGAAGGATGAATAGCAATGAGGTAATGAATCTTATTGTGGTGAAAAAATGTCATATGTTAATGTTCAAAATAAGAAACGGGGGAATTGAAGTATGCGGTAAAGCAGTCAGCAATTTTGTAGTTGTTTTGAGCAACAGGGCTCCCGCCACCCTCCTCAAAGTTGGTTGGTGCCGTTGAAAGAGATACGTATCCCCTCGGGCCATGAAAGTGGTGTCCTTCAACGAGCTGTAAGTCCAAGTATAATAACAATAGTTATGAAAATATTTTATGAGCATCTAAATGTTACTTCATGTTGCTTCAAAGTTTCAAATATGTTTAGATTTTACTAGAGGTGGGTGGATGTTCTAGATATTGTACACAAATAGGAGCAGCACCACTTCAAAATATACTTAACCTCTCCTCCTCCTGTACATTTGTTAGGAACAGGCCATGTTGGTCCCTGGCCAATTTGACCCGGTGGATGTTAACTAATCCAGAAGATGTCTGAAACCTCAAAAATCCTAACAAGCAGTGTGAATATTTCATCAATAATTCCATTACTAATCATTCTATCTATATTTAGTGCAATGGTGTTCCTTACCTCTAAAAGGTAATAGTTCAGTTAGGATAATTCACTCATTTCTGACCTGAAACAAGTGACTTATCTGACCTAAACTTTGTGAAAAAATTGTCACAGGTGATGTTGTGCCCCCTGACACCGTGCCATTTCGAGCACGACCCTTGTTCCCTGATTGTTCTCTGGGGCTCATCCAACTGGCTTTCCAGTGTAAACCTGCATGTTGAGTGCCTGGCTTGTAGATTAGTGGAAGTTGCTTTACCCACTTGTCCCACACTGTTCTAATGCCTGCCAGCTTGTCTCTCTCCCGTCTTCCAGCCCATGTCTCTTTATTATCAAATCGGATTACTCTGGAGAAAATTTGAAAAGTCTCCAGAGACACTATGGCTAGAAATGTAGCCCTGCCTGTCTCTGCAGACTGGGTGTCGATTCTTCCTTCAACTTATAGACCCCAGCCAGGATGAGGAGCCCCTTATGTATCTAAATTTGTTTTATCGAGCTCCTTCTGTCAGGTTCAGGAGACCTAAAAGATTATCAATACACAAAAGGAAGAAGACACAAGAGTCAATTGTAAGTTACTCGCGAGGAGAGCGAACAGGGCATGCACAGTCACATGAGTCCTATCTACTCTGAACATGTCCTGCTGCCCCCTTCCTTTTATTTTCCTTAGGGTGCTCCCTGGTTACATAGCAGTTGCTGCCTCTAAAGGGTGTGGGGGCGCACATGCAGTAACTCCTTTTATGGTATATTTATACAACGTAGACTCACAGAAACAGAAGGTTCCAGACACGTTTAAACACTTCACACTTTAGATGCAGCTGTTGCTTGATTGGTTATTTTGATCATTTTCATCTCTGTTCCCTGTTCAACAACTACCTCTTATCACGGGATGTGGTTAGGGGGTGAATGCTAGTACTGGCGCAACCTGCACAGTCAGCAGTCACATATCTGCAACAACATCTTGCAAAACATGGTTATTAAAACATTATAAACTAAGTGAAAAGGGAATAAGCAGATATATGATAATTTATGTACATTTACTTCAACATTTCCCTTCTGTTTATCATGTAGCTGCTTACTGTCCCACATCACTTAAAAGTCACTTCGTTGGAGATTTTCAACTTCAAGGTCAAGTTTGTAAGAACAGTACTACCTTTACACTAAAAACAAAGTATTTTACTCATGGTCAGGGTCTGGGAATAGATCTGGCAATGCAAAATCATCTTCGGAATCCTTGTTATTGTCATCGTCATCCTCAGGTCCCATGAGGGGGTACAATTGATGTTGATCCTGCTGCATGGGTGCTAAAGATGTGATGATTAGACGATTAAGGGCAGTGCACAGAAGGGGATGCAACCACATCCACAAAGTGCCAAGATGGTCGCAAACACTGCCAAGTATATTAAAATGGAGGAAACTAGAGTGCTGTGCTTGCCAAATGCGTCTATCCAGGAATCCCACATTGAGGTGTCCACCCCAGAGTGCTCCTTCATCTTGCTGTGTATGGTACGTAGGCCTTCTATGGCTTTAGTGAGGCTGCCATCAATGGCAGTGTTGTTAGGAATAAAGGTACAACACATCTCCCGAAACATGGAACAAACACACCCTTTTTGGGCAAATAGCATGTCAAGAGCAATTAAATTCTGGAACGCCATAAGGGATGTCGCAGCTAGTTTTCCATTTACTGCCTCGAGACCGCTTTGCCTCCAGTTCCCCAACTTTTGTAAGTTAAAGTGGATGTAGTTTATTCAGTCTACATTCTTATTAATCGTGCACCACCAACAGATGGAAGATTCAAACCCAGAGGCAATTTGATCAACAAGCTTGTACTCATCTGGAATCCCTCTAGGGACACCGATTGCATCTATATAGGTGGGATCGTTGCCTTGCCAAGCCAGCAATGATTTCTTATTCCTGTTCCAATATTGAGGATAGTAGTCCCCTATAGTAGCTAGAAGTCGTGTCGCAGACGTACGATATACAGCCACCGAGAGGAGTAAGGAAACCAATGCACAATATCCAATAGTATAAAAGGTAAATGATCGAAAAGTCTGTCATCGCCTCACAACCACCATATATCTGCTCTGGCTGCTAGGACAAATGTAGAATTTACACTTATAACGTTCATACATACTTTAGTATGGTTTAGGGACCCAAGAACTGGACCAGGTCCAATCCCATTGATACATGAAAAATGTCCAGGTGCCACGGTTTTTGAGAATAATGGTTTTTCCTTTTTAGGTCCAGTCACTGGGTAGATTAAATCCCACTTGAGGCATGAATTGCTTAGATTTGTATGATTCATCATATTAATTAAGAAGCTATCATTAATCACAGCCGGGACTATTTGTAATATTGGCCTAGGGCCCATTCATACGACACAATCTTTTCTTACTCCTTTTTGCGGCTTGCTTGGCCATCAACAACCAATTATTATTCATATCAGAAACTCCAGTGGTAATTTTGAACCAATCATCTGGCTCTGGTTCTTCATTAAAAAATGTAATTGCAGAGCTGAAATTAGTCCTATATCCAAGGGAAAGTACTCCTGGTTTACTAGCATTATGTTGATCAGAGATATTACTACAAATCGATAGCCAAGTTAAGTGGTCCATTGCGGCCCCAGGTCATTCAACAAACAGTGTGAAGAAATAGCATAAGACATCTGAGTGGGAGGCTACACATGGAGGTTGTTTGGGAAGAGGCCAGGCAGACGTGTTAAACGTAAAAACCAAATGTGTTTCTGTTTTTTCCATTCAAAGTATTTTGGACCAATTCTTTGCTCCCTGATCTGTCATGTAATCTGCTGGATACCACGCACTGCCTGTATACAAAAACACAGTTCCCCAGTGCTGTCAATCGGTAGAGGACACGTACCAATCATAGTTTTTCCAATTACTTCCCCTATATCCTCCTATGTCAAAAGCATTGAGGGAAACCAGGACGGTGGCGTTGGAGCAAAGATAGAGCTCTTATGTACATCCTTTTTCCGAGTTGTTACACAGATTTTTTAGTATCCGCACCGCTGCAGACCCAGTGCATCCTCCCCGGCAGCTTGCCACATACAGTGGGAGGAGTGTCAAGGGTTCAAGAAGCACAAGTATTATTTTAGCTGCCATAATCAGCCCAAGACCCCTCTAAGCGGGTCGGTGCCTTCCAAAGGTTCACTGACTTTCACGTCTTACCAGACTCTATACGTCTGGCACCACGCTATTATTACACTTAGGCTTGCCTACCTCATCAGGCTCTTCCACTGATATGACAATGTGTCAGATGAATCCAGGTGCTTCTTTCTGCTATTTTGACTGCGGTCGGTGTAGTCAATGGTACCTGATGAAGTCCTTCCCACTTAGGGGAGTGCCAATGTTTCTTTTTGACGCTTCTTATTAAAACCCAGTCTCCGTGTTCCACCAAAGTTGTTTCCTGCTGGGAGACAGGAGAAATGTCATCAGTGTTGTCTTTTTTTTGTCCCTTTAGTATTTTCCTCATATAGTCTGCAAGATTGGGGTCATCATTTACTTCCCAAAGGTTCTTAAACTGTGGCAATCTGTAAGGTCTTCCAAACATATGGAGGCAGGCCTGTGGTACTAGCTATGTTAATGTACAGCTTTAATAAATCAAGGCATCAAGTCCATGGTCTGCCTGTTTCTTCAATAAGTTTTTTTAGTCTATTTTTATAGTACCGTTCTTTCTCTCCAATAACCCTGCACTCTGCGGATGATAAGCACAGTGTTTTTTTAATTCTATATGGAACAGTTTAAATATAATTTGATTTACAAAATGAGCACCGTTATCGCTATAGATTCTTTCAGGAATTCCGTAATGTGATATAATATCTTTGCACAATGTTTTCACTACAGTGAAGGCATCAGGATGTTTGGTAGGGAATAGTTCTATCCATTTAGAAAATGCATCGATGATCATCCAAACAAAATTTCTTTCATCCACTCTGGTTTAGTTCTATAAAGTCCATGTGGATCACTTGTAATGGATATTGGGGTGTAGGGAATCGTCCCCTCCTAGGTCTCAAGTTTCGTTATGAGTTGTGCTTGGCACAAACTAGACAATCCCTAGAAAAAATTATTGAATATGACTTACCGCCATAGGTGGTTTAATGTTTGTGTATCTGTCCTACCATCCCTCCTGTTGAAACATGTGATTTACCATGGCTCAATATTGCAGCCCATTTATAAAGGTTTCTGGGTAGGATAGGTTTATGTTGTGGTCATACAAAGATGTCATCTTAGTCACTGGTCCTGGTGCTAGTGGTAGAGCAGATTTTCTATCCTGTACAATAATGCTTCCGCAAGCACTCAAATTATGTCCTAAGTATTTGACTTTTTTTTTACACAGTTGTAATTTATTCTTGCTGACTTTATGACCTTCCTCTGCTAGATGTTTCAGGGGGGCTACTGTGTCCCTTTTGCAGGTGGCTTCATCAGGGGATGCTAAAAGCACGTCATCCACATAAATCAAAAGTTGGCTGCCTGCAGGAGGCTGAAACTTAGACATGCTAGCATTCATAACTTGAGAATATATAGTTGTGTCAGCAGGAGTCTTTTCTTGAGTCACTTCCCCAGGTGTCCAGTGGGGGTCACCAGTCCTCGGATACTGGAGCTTCCTCCACAGGTGCGCCTGGTTACCTCTGATGAGCTGAGGCAGTATAAGAGGAGTGGTGAACCAGCTCCTCGTCGCCTGAGTATTAATCTACTACCAGTAAACCTATCCTCAGTGCCCCCTGCGTAATCTCTTCTAGTGTTTCGAGTATATCTCTTGTAGTCTCTTGTTGTCTCTAGTGTTTTTGGATATTAGCTTTGTAGAGTTTTGGATACCTCTCTAGTAGTCTCTAGTGTTTTTGCTACTCAACCTCTCACATCCCTAACCACCATTGTGTCTTCGTCTCAGGTCATCCCTTCTCATCTACAAGATCCTCCAACAAGCTCCTCTCTGGTTTCACTCACCATCTGGTTCAAACTCCTCTTGGCTAAAGCTCGATCTGTCCGCTCCAGCATCACCATCCGCTGCTCTGACCTCCTCTGGATCCAACCTCATCTCCACCACCGGAAAGGACTCCCCGCTGACTCCTCCCTGGCGATCCAAACCAACCATCAAAGTAAGATCGTTCCTTTCATTCATTCCCTCACACTCGACGGTACTCACCTGTCCTGTCCTCACCCTCAGAAGCTCCCGGTCTTCCACGTCGTTGACGCCCTCTGTTTCTTGCCGTTTCCTGTTGCTCCGCTGTTTCCTGTGTCTCGCCGTTCCTGCAGTTACCCGTTGCCGATCAGTCCGGATTCCCTCTTCTCATATCAACCAGCAATAAATATTTGTAAACATCTCCTGAGAGTACTTTGTTTATGTGGGTCCGAAGAATTAACAACAACATGACAAGTTGGACTTTCACAATACCCTTGTGGTAGCCTAATGTAGGTGTAACGTTGGCCATCAAAAGTGAATGCAAATCAGAACTGATTTTCTTTCTCTATTGGTAGAAAAAGAAAAGGGTCTCAGGCTATCTGTAGTCAATCTTCCCTTATATCCATATTTGTCTACCCATTTGTTGAGGTGTTTGAGTTTCGTGGGTTCTCGTTTTTCAATATATTTCCAATCCTTGCACTGCAGTGCCTCTCTGCCCAAAAGTTTACTGTTACTTTTCCCCATTTTATAGAAAATTTAGCCCAGTGTGCACGCACTCCTAGGGCGGTCTCTAACACTGGGTGTTTTTCTGTTAGTGGGACAGTGATTCAATTTAATTATTTTGTGGTGACCCGCGCTTCTAGTCTTTCGAGTGGGGGTTCTTGCCTCTCCATCCCCGAAAGTTAACTGTTTAAATCACACAATTTTTGGTATGAAGTTAAATACCTAGTGGTATTTATACTTCCAATCACGCTTCTTCCGCACTCACACTTCTTCAACGATTTTACTAAACGTTCTCAAAGGGCTCCGTCACCCTTGCGGAATTTAACTGTCACTTCACGGGACTCCGCCGTCCCGAATGGAATTTAACTGTGTTACGCGGACCCTTTGTCCTTTACCTGCTAGTGTCTAGAATACCCAGGTCTTTCTGTATTTTGTTTCTGTATTTAGGGGTGGAGTTTTCCCCGACAGAACAGAAGTGGTTCCCGTCAAGAGTCATAATGTTTGCACCTATGCATCTGTGTCTCTGCGCATGTGCTTGTGAGTGTTTGTGTGTGATTGGGGTGAAATGTATCTTACAGTCGCAAAGAAAGAAATACTCTGACATTTCTGACACCCTTTTACCCCAATTTTGACTGCTGGGTCAAATTGACCCGAACAGTATCTCTGTGATATGAACATACAGTGGGTAGTTGCAAATATGCGAAATGAACCATTTTCATATTAAATGTTGATTAAACTAATTAAGACAAGCAGAAGAAGTTTCATACTGAAAAATTTACTTTTAACTCTATTTTCTAGCTCTTTAAACGTTAAAACGGGTCAATTTGACCCGTAACATAACAGGAGGGTTAATCAAGTAAAGGTAAGAAGTAGTCAACTAAGGAACGTTTCAAGTAAAAGTCAGAAAGTATTAGGTACAGTCGCTACTCAAGTCCTGAGAAACTCATGATTTCCTCTAATAGAGAAGATATGATTTCAGGTTTCTGTAATTTTAAAAAAATACAGTGAAGTAGTTAATACAAATAAATGACCAATAGTTAATTATGAAAGCAGAAAATAATATAAAAAATATAAAGTGTTCTTGATCTACAAATGGCAAAAAAGGGTCCAGGAGATTATGCACAAAAAATGTTCACTTCAAAATGAACTTTAGCTTTGTCTCTGCATCTTGTACATCTGATTAATAAAACTTGCACCATGAAGAGCATCCTTTTCTAAGGAATCACTGTGTGATATTCGAGCTGCACAGCCTTAGAGAGAACGGATCTAAACCAAGTGGTCGAAGAGATTGGTGCTTCCACTCCTGAACACTGTATATGTCAGCACACCGAACAGGAAGGCATTCTGAAAACGGCTTCTTCCAGATGTTGCTATCCGGAGAGCGGTACATACTATTCAGACCTGGACCACCAAACTGAAAAAACGCTTTTACCCACAGGCTGTCTTTTCCACAACACCCCAGTCATAAATCAACACTCACAGACAGAAATATAACTGTATATATCAAGAATCAGTTTATTTATATAGCGCCAATTTACAACAGATGTCGTCTCAAGGCCATTTACAAGAAAATCAATTAAACTCAAAAATACATCATAACAAATCAATTTGAAAAAGTTTCCAATCTAAGGAACCCCAGCATTTTGCATCGAGTCATTGACTTGCAGCATTCCACTGGAATCAGAAGACCAAAACAATGGCTTGTATGTATACCCCATACATACATATACATGTATACCCCAATTGACTTTCTTATTTACAGATTTAAATAATTTATCACACATCTATAAATACTTGTATTTGAATCCCTTTTGATGTTAAAAAAACCCCTTTCATCCCTCTTTTTCCTTTGCAATATTTCTCATGTTACCTTCTTATCTTATCTTGTTCTTCATTCAATGAAAACACTCACATTGGGTTAAGAGAGTGGCCTAGTCAAAGTCTGCAATTTAATTTAAATGCAATGCTACGGAGTAATCCTAAATAGAACATCCATGCTTGAAATCATAAATTGTAAATGGATCATAATTGTTTAAAGATGACTGGTTCAAACTGTATGGGCATGTTTTACCTGTTTTAATTCCTCACAAAATTATCCTTTTAAAATAACTTTTTAATGGTGTCCTTGTCTGATCTTAAAATGTTTTTGATGATTTAAAAAATGGTAGACAAAAACAAAAAAAGAAGAAGATTACAAAGTCTGTAAGGAGTCAATGACTTTCACAAAGCTATTCTACAAAGTGCAACAAACAACTATGCACATAACTTTCTCCACATTTATAGATTTCTTTGAACATTTAATGATCTACATTTAAAAAACATGTGTTTCTGACATCAAGAGGCGACGGGTCAATGTCTCATCAGGTAGATGTAAACATGGCTTTTAAAACAGTCAATTAGCTGTGGTTGATGAAGCAAAAACTTCAATGTCTTTCAAAACATAAATCAAATGCACTATTTGAAAAGAAATAGCTGGGATAAATAGAAGTGAGACAGTTTCGCTCGCGCTCTCCCACTTTTTCTATTCCAACTCTTTCGTTCTTCTGTTGGACTTTGTTATGAGGGAGAGTCTTCCTCTTTTTCGGGGCTTTTGTTGCTTAATTTCTGGTGGAGCAAGACAACACCACTGAAGGGCCACTGGGGCATACAGTAGCCAATTATCCAGCTTGCTGTCAGTGGAGCTTGGTGCAGCAGAGTTTTCCTCTGTGGAAAACCGTAGTGAAATATTCCCTCTGTGGAGACTATTTACGGAGTAAAGTTGCTCTGGTAATGGGTCAGTGGGTCAGCCTGTCAATCGTCAATCAAGGTCTTGCCGTATATTTAGAAGATATCTTACCAATAAGTTTGTCTGACAGCCACAACACCAGCACTGATGAGTTTAAGGCTTGAAACCTCACTAATAAACATAACCCTAAGCTGCAAATTTGAAGACTATTGTCGATTTCTGCTAGAAAAGGATTTAACAGTGAGAAATTTCATATAATAGACATATTTGTTTTATTAATAGCTTTGAATTTGTTGATGAATTGCAAACTAAAAACCTGCAAACTAAAAGGAAACTGAGGAAAAGTGAAGAATGCTAATTAACGCTTTATATGTACTTTTGTTAAGTGATACAAAAGCCTTAGCAGAGAGGTTACAGCAGTGGCTTGTACGTTTCTAAATATGAACACAACTACATTAGTTATTTCTCTTGTTGAAGTCTCTGTGTTAATGAGAACACTGCCAATATTGTCAAGTCTCTCAGCAAGATAGCATTACGGCTGATATAAATCCAGTGCAAATAGGATTTTCAAATATTACAATAACTTTTACTGTTAATTTGTGATATATAGATACATTTATTTATACTATGTCCTGATCATTGTGTATTAGTCACAAGTGGTTATATTTAGTATTAATAAAATCTCTACGTTTTTTAATTGATAGTAATACTCTCAAAAGCATTAACTAATGCCAGTTTTTTCAACCATTTTATACTCAAACATACATATTGTGTTTCTTCTTATTTCAATTAATATCTGTAAACAAAAAATAGATATATTTTTATTTCATTAGTTGAACAATTAAATATTTTAACGAAATATGTGAATAAATAATAAAAAATGCTTACATATGTCTTATTGAATTAAATTATACTGATCCCCATTTTGGTTATTTATTTGTGTAAAAATATGCCATTACAATCCCTTGACTAATCAAAATAACTAAGTAGGCTTGTTTAGGAAACAGTTATTAGAGTTATTTAATCACCGTTTTACTAAACTACAACAAGAGATGTTGATTATAAAAGCAGGTAAAGAAAAGCACAACTAAACAGCACACATTGGAAGGTGGTCTTGTTTCAAAACCTAATTATTAAAGTTAATATGCTTTCACAATACTGGCAACTGGGATGCTCTTTAAATAGCAATAAGGATTCAACATGCCAAAACTCTGCAATTAATCATATATCAGCTACTTAAAAGAATTAAAGATTTTGAAGTGGGATAGGTGACAGTAAATAAAAAAAAAGTGTTTCTCGATAAGCAACTGTACAATGATTATTGAAAACAATCAGAGAGGTACGAGTTATAAGTATCAAATGTTCATTTTTAAAAAGTGTAAGGGTAAGAAAAGCCAGTCCAAAAAGGGTCCTGACCATGGAAGCAATTGTGGACAATTACCAGCCATTTACAGACTTCAGCAGTTGGGTTTCCACCCCCTGTTGAGCATGATCCAACTTACCTTGGATCATGCTCAACAGGGGTTCATGACGCTTGCTCAAATGGAACGGATGTCAGCTGGTTTACCTCCCAATCCTCTTTGTTAGTTGTGGCGGATGCAGATGTTGTTTTGTTAGTACAATTGGTGCTTAAAATTCAACTCTTGGCGTTGATGTCCAACCTTGCTCTTTAGATTCCTTTCATATATTCAATATAGCCATATTACAGCTATGATTGTTTTTGTACAAAAATTGCAGAAAATTATTACTGCGCACTGAAAAAAAAGAGTCAGACTATGGATGAAAACCTCAATTGTTTTAATTTTCTGGAGCTTAGCAATACTAAGAAATGCTTGGTTAAGATAATGAACACTAGATATCGTCAAATTATGTGTAAAGAAGAATACGTACGTTTTTTTTCATTTTATTCAGTTGAGTAGGAGTAAGAAAAACATTTTGGGGGATTTTGTTAAGCTAAATATTACACAAGTTTATTTGATTTGCAGTCTCTTTTCCGCTTTGTAATAGCCACTAAAGAGTAAGAGGGACAAAAACAATAGTAGCTTTAGAGTCCAGACTTTTAGCTCAGTGGAAAAGATCTGACATATTTACCATGTTTTTAACATCAGATTCTATGTTCACAGCACCGCGATATCTCTGTTATATTATTTATTTAGACAATGTTTACCACTGTTTCGGATAGATCTAAAAAAAAAACAAAAAAAAACATAATGGTTTGGGTTCACATAGGCCCCTGCAGAACATTCATCACATTTTACAATGCTCCATTTTCCATCATCCAACGTTGCCTGGGTTACAGGAGACGAAGCCCATTTGCTTCACAGTGGAAAGGTTTCTCTTTGTAAAACAAGATAGTATTGCTTAATATCTTTGGTGCATTTTGAGTGTGTTGAATTTTTTTTTAAAGAAAAAAGGCTTTCATGCATTTCCAGTGGAATATATTTTATAATAATAAATAATGCTCATATTTATCAACATCTAAACTATATTATATACGTAAATTCTGCCTGTGTGTATTCCTTTCGATTCAACTTGTTTTTGTAACCGACACAAACTTGCTGATCCAATCCAAAGCACAAGCCCCTCTTTTTTTTTAAACATATTTGAACAGATGATAGTTAAGCTATTCGTGCTAGACTTGTTTTAATGAAAAAGCCAAACCTTAATCCCAACATGTATAAATGTAAACAGACAATCGGTTTTATCCACAGAAGCTTGGAAAAAAAAGGCTACCGCTGTTTTGATTGCCCGTTTTACTCACAGTGATTCATTATACATGCAATGAGATATGTGATTACCATTTTGAGTGCACCCCCCCCCC
>JAVLVB010000536.1:0-18399 GCA_032876305.1 Orestias chungarensis
AGGGGAATGTCCGGTTGAGTCCAGAGAGAGAGGTGGTCCGGGGGTATAGTCCAGCTGATGGGGTATGCTGGGGAAGGCAGATCGAGCAGAGTGAAGAGGAGTGGAAGTCACCTGTAGGATTCGGCCGGATGAGTTTTCTGGAATGAGGTGAGTTATGGATGAGGTAACCTGGAGGTGAAGACAAGGGAAGGTTAGTTTGATGGAAACAAAACCTGTAGCAACTCGGAACGAGGAAAACTTGGAAGCACATAAGCAAACTATCAAAACTCGAGTGGGCTGTCATAAAGACAGATATGCAAAAACACAAGGAATAGCTCGGTAGAACTTGGCACTGAGGTTGAGGGTTACCAGATAAAGGCAACACTCAGGCGACGAGTAGTTGATCCACACTCCTCTTATACTGCTCTGCTGATCAGTGCCAACCCGAGACACCTGGGAACCGCGGAGCTCCATCCTGGAGCCCCGCCACAGCGACCTCCGTGGCCACCTAGGAAACTACAAGAGAGACTCAACCTGACAGAAGATTTGTCATTTAGATGAACAAACTGGGATCTATCAGACAAATACGATTTAAACCAGCCTTGTGCTGGTCCCTTGATCCCCAAAATTAAGTCTTTTCCTCATTTGTTTCTTTGAAGACTCTGAATAGCATATTTTCATGATACAGTTATTTGATCTAGAAGCCACTGCTAAATCTGTTTGACCAGCACCCATTACTTACATCAAGTAGAATCAAGAAGCATGTTCACCTATGCACCTTATAGTTGTCCCTACGCCAACCTTATAAACTGTCTAACATTTCTGATAAGATAAGAAATTAGCCTCTTGATTATTTGTTTTTAATCTGGTTAAGCCAATGGAAAGGCGAAGCTGTGTAAGCAGACCTGTAGGACATAATTTTATACAGTCATAAAATTACTCATCTTTAAATGTCATTCCACGTCTTCATGTTTCAAATTTCGTATTTAACACTATATGTTTTTAAAGTAAATTTGATTGTCTCTTGCAAACCATTTTAGCAGTTTCCTCAACCTTATTTATGGACTCCACCTGTTGACATCTGCTTTAGTTTAGCTCTCAACACAATGAGCTGTAACCACCCAGACTGCATTCAAATCATTCACTTTTATGATGGGGTATGGTCACATGTATTCATATTATTTAGAAGTAAATTGCATAATTAATTATATTCTTTTGCCTTTTATATTGTAGAATATACTATACTGTGTGTGCTTTACAATATTTGTTTTTCCTTGTTTTGAGCAATCTTCCACATTGTTGCCAAACTTTGTTGTTTATCCTTTCTTAACTTCTGCCAAACACAGGAATGTTCTGAATCAACTTGTGGTTTTTAAGTACTGACAATGCACAAATCTTAAGCAAGCATCTTGGAATGATTGCCACATGCTACTTATTATGGTTACTTAAGCTCGTATGGTTAGAAATTACAGCTGGTATTAAGCAGTTTCAGGCTATAATGTATCAAAGTCTGCAAGTTATGAATAGATAGAAGAGCTTAATAAATACTGAATCTCTTAAAATGTGTTGATAATTTAGTTTTAAATGCATACACTGTTTGACTGTATTCAAAATGACACAAGAGTAATTTTCCTAATTCAGAGGACCCAATTGCGGGTCTATGTTATAAAAAATGCAATCAAATGTGATCTAATACCCAGACTAAACTGTAATTTTAATCAATGTTTACGCAATGTAATCAAACTAGTATATCAGCTGTGCAGTTTTGACAATATAAAATAGGACAAGCACAGTTGTTAAGGGCTGCATTTTACTTTTTAAATTGTGCATATTACCAAAAGAATCTGCTGGCTGTACTTCAATGATTTGCCTTATTAGCAGTTCTTTAGCAATACTTTATTTAGGACCCTCTCCAAGTCAAGTTCAGAAGATTTCCTTAGATAGTAGGATAGTAGAATGTCATAAAATGATTCTGTTGTTTTTGGTTGCATCCTCTGTGATCCTTCTGTAAACCTTACATTTCCTTATGGCTTTATAGAAGGACTTAGAATGTTTGTGGATAATCAAAATAGTGTTTTTAGACCACAAAACAAGTTTTTAAGGTCTTTCCAGAAAGGCCATGACAAACTCTGATCAAAACAGGAGAGTCTTATTTGAAGTGGCTGGTTTGAATTCTAAGCTCCCATGGGCTTAATATTTTTTAGAATTTTTTTAATTAAAATGACAAATCTGTATTCCGTAAGTTAAATAATCTTGTAGCACTTTGTAGTTTGTTTTTTTTAGGTAGATCAGACCCCAGATTTGTCCTTGTGCCCAAAAACATTGTCTAAAAATCTAATTGTAATTCATTCAGTTATCAATTCTTGTCAGGAATTTTCAAAACATTTTTTTCAATACATTTTAAGTTGCACCTCGAACAAATTGTTTGCATGTGCCCAAAAGAGCAAAGAGCAAAAATTATTTCTTTTTATACAGGCAGGTACCCTGGACAGGACACAAGTCCATCGCAGGGCAACACAGAGACATACAGGATGAACAATGAGTCATACACACACCTAAGGACAATTTAGAGTGGCCAAACAACTTAACAGTCATGTTTTCGGACTGTGGGGGAAGCCGGAGTACCCGGGGAGAACCCACGCATGCAAAGGGAGAACATGCAAACTCCTTGCACAAAGACCCAAGACCCAAGGTCTTGAAACCACAAGACACAAGGTCTTGAACCCACAAGACCCAAGGTCATGAACCCACAGAATTCTTGCTGCATGGCAGCAGTGATACCCACTGTGCCAATTTTGCTAATTGCATAATTTAAATGTTATAATCACATTTAGGTGAATCAGAATCACCAAAGTGATATCTATTTACTAACTGCCACAATATTGAGTAGCAGAACTTGTCTGATCTTACTTTATACTATTTTTATTGTTATATTTTTCCATAATGCTTTTTGAAATAAGGCCAATTAAGACTCAAAATAGATAAAGCTGTGTCACTAACTTTAAAAGAAAAAGTAAAGATTAGTGTTCAGCCCTGGGCACTTCCACACACACTGTTTTAATACTCTCATATTTGATGTTATTCAGTTTTTAGAAGCAAAGATACACTTAACACCAATTGATACTGGCATTGCACAGTGTGACATAACATGCTTAACAAGTTTTGACATTCCTTGGTCTCAGCCAGCCGTTAAAAGAACACCTTGACAAAGATTTATCATCACTGCAGCATCTGACCTCAGTTTGAATGCAGTGCTTGATTCCTATCATGTGAAATGACTTCATTTCATATTTCATTAAAGGTTAATGCAGTTAGGCAATGCATTCGTGGAAGTGAACAGTGGTCATAATAATTAGATTAAATGCTTAGATGGTTAACTAAACAGCATACCTTCCTAATAGGATAAATTAAAAGTTTGTCGTTCGATTTTAAATTCACATTAACCAGGACAACACAGAAACGTTTCTTACACACATTAGCAGATATCTGGTAGTTAAATAATCTTTAACAAACCGTTTTCCCTTCTTGACCATGTGTTTACATACTTATTTTACCAGTAGGTAAGGTAAAATGTTAATCAAACATTAAATAAGACAAGAAAAAAATATATAATTTAGCTAATTGTGCTAACACAGCTATTAACGCTTATACATTATAATGTCAAACAGTTTACTACTCTCACAGCCCCATCAGTGTGTATGAAAACTCCCTTTTAGTTTAGTTTAGTTAAAGGATTGTTTAAATTTCTTTACAAAAGTGTCCTTTGTTTCATTGATCCTTTGAAATACACTGCTGAAAAGGAACACTCAAATAACACATCCTAGATCTGAATGAATTAACTATTCTCATTGAATACTTTGTTCTGTACAAAGTTGAATGTGCTGTGAAACATACAAAAGTCATCAATGGAATTCAAATTTATTGACCAATGGAAACCTGGATTTGGAGTCACACACAAAATTAAAGTGAAAAAACATATTACAGGCTAATTCAACTATGATTTAATGTCCTTGAAAAAAGTCAAAATGAGGCTCAGCATTGTGTGTGGCCTCCACGTGCCTGTATGACCTCCCTACAATGCCTGGGCGTGCTCCTGATGAGATGCTGGATGGTCTCCTGAGGGATCTCCTCCCAGACCTGGAATAAAGCATCCGCCAACTCTTGGACAGTCTGGGACATCATGTCTCGCTCCATCCACCAACATCATCTTGCACCACAGATATGCTCAATTGGATTCAAGTCTGGCGAACGCGCTGGCTAGACCATAGTTTCAATGTTTTCATCTTGCAAAAACTGCTGACACACTCCAGCCACATGAGGTAAAGCATTGTCCTGGATTAGGATGAACCCAGGGCTAACCGCACCAGCATATAGTCTCAAAAGGGGTCTGAGGATCTCATTTCGGTACCTAATGGGAGTCAGGCTACCTCTGGCGAGCACATGAAGGGCTGTGGGGGCCTTCAAAGAAATGCTGAAGGATGTTACAGGCAACAGATCGCTCTCAACGGCCCCTCCAGACTCTGTCACATCTGTCACATGTGGTCAGTGTGAACCTGGGTTTATCTGTGAAGAGCACTCGGCACCAGTGTCCAATTTGCCAATCCTGGTGTTCTCTGGCAAATGCCAATCGTCCTTCACAGTGTTGGGCTGTGAGCTCAGCCCCCATTTGTGGACGTCGGGCCCTCATACCATCCTTATGGAGTCAGTTTCTAACCGTTTGTGCAGACACATGCATATTTGTGGCCTACTGGAGGTAATTTTGCAGTGCCCTGGCAGTGCTCCAACTGCTCCTCCTTGAACAAAGGCTCAAGTAGTGGTCCGGCTGCTGGGTTGTTGCCTTCCTACGGCCTCCTCCGCATCTCCTGGTGTACTGGGCTATCTCCTGGTAGCGCCTCCAGGCTCTGGAAACTACGCTGACAGACACAGCAAACCTTCTTCCCACAGCTCGCACTGATGTGCCATCCTTGATGAGCTGCACTACCTCAGCCACTTGAGTTGGACGTAAAGTCCATCTCATGCTACCACGAGTTTGAAAGCACCACCAACATTCAAAAGAGATCAAAACATCAGCCAGAAAGCATAGGTACTGACAAGTAGTCTGTGGTCTCCACCTGCAGAACAGCTTGTTTATTAATTGTGTCTTGCCTATTGCCAAAGATTTACACCTGTTGTCTATTCAATTTGCACAGCAGTATATGAAATTGATAGTCAATCAATGTTACTTCCTTAGAGGACAGTTTCATTTCAAAGAAGGAGTTATATTGTGTTGTTTAAGTGTTTCCTTTATTTTCTTGAGCAGTGTATTAGTAACCTTTGACATGACAATATATCAATTGTTTAACTGTAATTTAGATTTCAAGTAAAAGAAAGAAAAAATTAAAAAGGAGTTGATCTGTCGTCAATGTGCTAATAACCACCACACCATGGCAATGTAATTTTACCGACAAAACCAAAAACAGGGAGACATAAAGGCATTAAGAATGAGGAAGAATGATGCGCCTTATCTGCTGAGTCTCATTGTTAGTGGCCTTGTTAGAGTAAAGGTATATTACCAATCCAACTAAGGACACACATATGCTCAGAATTCATAGCTAAATAAGGAAAGGGAAAATACTTGCAAAGCACCGTGAACTCTTTTTTGTATTAACAACTGCCATATTTATTTTATAGTAGAGATTACTCAAGTTGTAATCACCACTAGGTGTTGGATCAGAGTGAAGAGTTCCACGGAATGATAATAATACGAGTGATTGACGGAAATGTGTACCTGATATTGCTATTTTGAAATAAGATAGCTGCCAATAAAGTTGCTAAAAGAAACTCTTGCCTAACAGATGTTCCTGCTTCATGCTGACATGAAAATCCTCCATAATATGCCAAAGCGATCTATTAGCTATGGATCTGGTGACTGTGAAGGAGACTGGAGTGTGAAAAATCCATTGTCACCATTAAGAAATCTGTTTAAGTTTTTAAATTGGCGTGTCTCAACTCATCAGAAATGTATTTTTTTATTTTTTATTTTGTTAGCATGCAGTTTTGCTGAGTTATTGTAGATTGTGGCTCCTGTTTTATGACACCTGTTTCAGGTTTCAATATGTTAACATAATTGTTTATGGGTGGTTATTTCATCCTATCATTCTATAGACTATTGTCATCAACAAAAACATTTTGACATTTATATATATATATATTCATAGCAGTTGTAGAACATTGCTGGTAGCACCACAAGCTGATGTCCTCCTCCAAGCTTGATACGGACCACCCTTCGTTCATGACAGAAACGTCATTCAACAAGCTGTATATACAAGCTATATATATAGCAGTTGTAGAACATTGCTGGTAGCACCACAAGCCGATGTCCTCCTTCAAGCAGCTGTCTCAACTAGGACGACAATGCCAGACCAGGTGTACCTACTATGGAGGGAGGAACACAAAAAGAAAACAGTAAGTTAACAGTTGAAATGATGGTAAGATTGTCCTCCAGCAGCCTTACAGCAACAATAAAGACTTTTCAGTTTTGGTCGATATTGGCACCACTGTGGACAGGCGGTAGTGGTTTGCATAAAGGAAGAGTGAATATCCCATGAGGACCAGCACAATGCGTAGTAAAATCCTGATCTCCCGGTTGCCTGCAATGGGATTGAAATACATTTCTGTTTTCCAGTGGCTGTATGAAGGATGAATAGCAATGAGATAATGAATCTAATTGTGGCGAAACAATGTCATATGATGATGTTGAAAATAAGAAACGTGACGTATGCCGTAAAGCAGTTAGATTTGTAGTTGTTTTGTGGGGCAAATCAGCTGCCAAGTGTATTGAGCAGACTGAATCCAGGCAGAATCCTATATATATAAATTAAGCTTATTTTAGCTTCTAAGCTAGAACCTTCATTATATTCTGCCTGGATTCAGTACCGAACACACTTCAACTTTCACACAAAAAATTTGCTACGTTTTTTAAGACAAAAAAGTAGGTTTAGCTCAACAAAAGAGCTTGAACAAACTTGTGAACAATGTGTAAATAGTTGTAAACATAAGTTTGTCCACAAAGAAACAAGCAGAGATGGTCTCAAAAATTATGACATTGAAAAACTCATCCGGAGCAGGAAAAAAGCTGGTGCACACAGCTGGGGGCTCGGTAACAGCTAACCTTTGTTGGAAAAATAAAACAAAGCCATTTTCTGCGGATGTTTTGTGTAACCCAGCAAAGCTTGCCAAAGGTCTAAACTATGTAAAAAGGTGGATATATGCTATTTAAAGATAATAAATGAAAATGTACAGAGAAGAAATAAAACGAATAAAACAAATTCCGGTGTTGCAAGACTGTAATGAGAATATTAGTCAAAGAAATGAGCAGATAACTAAACACTCATGGTTCATGAAATATTCAGCCTTGATTAGGAGTATGCAAGGTTTAAACCTGGTTTGCGCCTATGTTCTGTACTTTTTTAAAGTTGTACTTATAAAATTAAGAAGATTGAAGACTCAATCACTTCAATCAAAGCACTTTAAAATAGTTAAAAAACTGTAAATCAGAAGAATATTCAATTACAAAATCAAACAAATCTACAAATGAAATTAGGTAATCAAAATGTGACCAAAATAAACTGCAAATAAAATATTTTTAAGCATGACAACAAACCAGATAAAACATTAGAATAAACATTGTGTGTTTATATGACTTGAAAATTAAATCTAAAGGAATAAAATGCAACTAAGAGCGGTGTGTGGAGAAATACCCTCTTCTCTTTGATCCTATCCCTTAGTCAGATGGAAGGTAAATTAATTAGTGCGCTAAACCATTTAAAAGCTTTTCTTCCTCTCCCTGCCATCCCATCGTTTCTTGTTTCACTGTTATTAGCTCTCCTTCCCCTCGTGTTCAGAACAACCACTGTTTTTCTGGAAATCCCATTCACTTTTCGCCTAGTAAATCATAACACTGTGTCACTTTCTTTAATTAAGTAAAGTTAGATATTGACTTTGCATTAGAATAGGAAATATAATTAGTCAACTATCAATCCACTGTTTTAAAAAAAAGCAATGCAAGAACGTTACTCTTCAGAAAAATTCAGAAAAAAATCAATCTTTACTGAATTGTTTAGTGCATTCTAAAACATGTATCACTTTTTAAGTCACACTACAGCTTCCAATCAGACTTTAGTCTACTTACCCTGAAACCTGTGTGGATGCAATTGTCTTTTTAAACTATTAAGGGACATTTCTATGTAATTTGTTTGATTGTACTGCTGCATAACCCAAGTGTGCTGAAGCTTTAAAATGTGTTAAAATGTATATGTATATGTATATATACTGCCCCTCCCTTGATGACCTTAATCATTAGGATTTTCTGCTAGAAATATTAATTCAGTGTTCCATCATGTTGTATTGTTCCAGTTCTACTAGTTTTCTTGGTCCTAAAACAAGCAAAGCATCCCCTGACCATGTCCCAGTTTTTTTTTATTGTTAAACCATGAGCAGAGAATTAAACTCAAGTGAGTGTAGCATACATCACATTAACAGTTCGTCTGGAGTCCTTTGTAATGACTTGTGGTTTTGTGGAGACTGAAAGCCTTAGAAATTACTTTGCAACCCTGTCCGGTCTCTTAGATGCCAATGATAGTGTCTTTTCCACCGTCAAAATCAAACTAATTAACCAAAAAAGTAACAATTTGTAAAAGTAAATATAAGTCTAACTGGAAATTGAAACAATTAAATTTAAATTAATTAACACATTATTTCTTTATAAACTTTATGTAGATGTTAACTGTTAGGAATTTTCATTTAAGTAGATCTTAGACAATTCAGTAAAAAGTTTTAAATAATCTGTTTTGTCAGTATTTTAGGGCCCTTTATAGAGTACTTTTTATAGTGTCATGTGGCATTAGGTAAAGTAGCAGCCTTAAAAAGAACGTATTAATCCATGAGAAGTTGACTGCCTAGCTTATATGGAGAAGTGATGGAGAAGTCCTGTGTTAAAGGGAGGAGGGATTTGGGACTGGTGATCATGATTTCAGATTTATTGCAGTTGAGTTTGAGAAATCCAGAGTTTTATTGGATAGGTGTGGAAGTGCAGTCCATGTTTATGAACGAAGTGTCCGAGGGGGAGCATGTACAAAATAAGCAGAAGGGGACCAAGCACCTAACCTTTGGGTACACCATGAGTGACTGGAATGGTGTGGGATGTGCAGTTGTTAATGGAGATGACTGAGATCTATTGGAAAGGTAGGAAGTGAACCATGAGAGGGCTGAATCTGTGATACCAATAGACTGTCCATTGAGGAAGGATGGATTGAGCAATGGTGTCAAAATCGGCGAAGAGGTTGAGGAGGATGAGTATGGTGAAGGAGCCAGAGTCAAATGCAAGCAAGAGGTTGTTTGTAAGGGTTTAGTAATCAGGTACGCCTCCTGTAAAAAGCAGCTCTCAGTTTTATGCAAAGAGGCAGTCACCTTGTGTATGTTAGGACAATGTTTATTTTTTAGTAAAGCTTGTCAAAAACAATGATGTTTGCTTAGTTGTTACACAAGTAAGGTGTTAGGGGTTAAAGTGTACGATAGTGATACTTGAGATGACATGTATGATTTGACCTTATATAAATAGAGTGATTTAAAAAATATATTCAATTGGGTGTTTGTTGTTTGATACTAGAATCTGTCTTTTAAGTTTTCCCTCATAGAAGTAACTGCTCCTTCCAACCCAATGGTTGGGAGTTTGCCCTGTGTGAATGATTCCAATGGAAAAAAGAGTTGAGTAAATTTAAAATGGGTAAAAGTGCAAATTATTCAAAACCATTCTCTGGCCAATATATATTTTTTCTAACATATTTGTAAAAAATTCAAACACTAAGTAGCTCCCTGACTGTTTCTAAACCACTTCAACATTTGTCTGTTTAAAGGCCCAAAGAACTTTTTGCAGGATAATCTGGTCATTACTCAAGCAAAAAACATCTATGAAGATAATTTTTTAGTTGGTTGGTGACCAGATGTGGTATTTTTTCTGGTTCATCCCTCCCTCAATTGTGCCCTTACAGTAAATCTGCGTCTGGAAAATGTAGAAATACAGAAGTCATAAAGCAAAAGCGTCTTTTGCATATCTTCTGGGGTAATTTTGGTCAGAGAGTCACTCTTGGATTGTGTTTACTGTTACCGTTGATGTGAAACAATTATTTTGGTCTAGCAGCAGGGAAGCTCATGGTTGAAATTCAATGAACACTTGTGCCATGAGTGTTAAAACACTTTGAGATTTGATTTACAACAATTACATTCCACTGTGTGACTTGCTAAGGAAAACATGCCTCTAAGAAACTATGGTGTAAATGAAATCTTAGTCAAAGCTTACGAATAATAGTAAAACTAATCACATTTCTCACTCATTTAATCATTTTACAGATGAAAAAGAAGGTAAACAAAATCCCAATTTTGAACTAAAATGTTGTTTAAAGCATTAATAATCTGTTTTTTAAAGTTTTTTTCTGGAGTGGAAGGATTTCATTAAATAAATTTAAAAAAACAAACAAAGAAAAAACAAACTGGTTGCTCCGAGGCAAATAATTGTTTTGATTTTTGTTTTGATAATGTAATGATACAAATAACGTGTTTAGGCTCAAAAACATATATACATTTAGCTAAATGCTGTAATAACATTTTTGGAAGGTAAAAAGGTTGTTTTTAATTAACCCAAGGCCTCGTCTAGTACTTTGTCATTAGCATAAAAAGTATTTGAAACAATAGGAAAACAGAGCACATCCAGTGAAGATTAGAATGTTACCCCATTTATCTATTTTTTATACTTATGTGACACTTAAATAATTGCATTCTAGTTTCTTTTGATAGTGAATAACTGCACAGTACACCAGTTATCAGTTAATTATTGAGTCAGAAAAGCATGCTTGAGGTGTCAATTCCAGGCTTATCATTTCACGCAATTCTCTGTAAGTAGAATACAAAAAATAAAATTAAAAATTAAAAATACAAAAAATAAAACAAAATAAAAACAAGAATTCAACAGGGCCAGGATCTGGGAGGAATTGTTCACTATGTTTAGAATACATCAACAAAGATTAAAGCAGAAATATGTTGTAGATGTCTTGATGTGTGTGGTCATAGTATAACTTACATTAGACAGGATGTTTGTGAAGATTAAGGCATATAATTCAGCCTTTTGTTTTGATGTTTTTATAATTTTTAACTCAGTCACCAATAAAGCTAAACTTGTGCACCCAATTATTGTTTGAAAATAAAGTATTTGGAGAAGGAATTTTACAAAATTTAATAGGGAACAGATCGACAGCATACTGGTCATAGTTAACAAAAACACAAAACAAAAGATGAAAAATGTGAAAATATTTACTTTACACCAGCCACTATTATGTAGATACATATGTATAAAAAATATATGGTTTCATATGGGAAAAGGTTTGTGAAATTGCAATTATGCATGGTGCAGACCCTTAAGTTCTCTCCCCAGAAATAGCTGTAATATGCCTCATTTGGTTTCATAGGTACATAAAATGCACTTCTGTGATGCCTTTCAAACAAATCTGAAATCTTTCAGTGAAAAGACACAACATTTGGTCAGGATATATAGCGCTTCTGAGTGTTTCAGATAGTTTTAGTAAATCTTTACGTTTTGGCACTAATATTCGCATTTATTCCCTTTTTTTTTTTCAAGTGATACAGCTTTTTTAAGCTGGAATTGGTTTCAAATTTCCTGTGATGTTCTTTAATACAGCAAAAACTTTTATTAACTTCCAAAGCAGTTTCTGGCCTAATAAATATTTTGCCATTTTTGTAAGGTAAAATATTTTGCTGAGATGCTTTTAATCATATAGGTAAAATATTAACATCTTTCAACCTTGTAATATTGTTCCAAGACTAAGGGAGGACAGCGGCACCTGCAAAGACTTAACGGCCATCCGGGGAGGCGGCGGCTCCCGGGAAGACCTGAAGGCAGTTTGGGAGGATGGCATAGCCTGCGCAGATCTGAAGCCCGTCTGGCAGGATGGTGGCTCCCGAGAAAGTCTAGAGGACATCTGGCTAAAGGAACTGTTGCTTGTCTCTCTGGAAGATGGGACCTACGAAGAGGCGGAGGCCATCTGGGAAGACTGCAGGACCCACAAAGAGGCCTCCTCTGTGGAGGGCGCATAAGGAGGCAGGGAACCCTCTCTGGAGGCCGCAGGCGCCGGAAACAACCATGACGGAGTTCTTATTTGGACCCACGTAGATTGCCTTCATAATCCTTGCCGCACTCTGGGACCAAAGGTGAGCTGCACAAAGCCGCCTCAGCTGGTTTTGGGACTATAGACAAACTTCACACAGCCATCCCGGCTGGGGAATATTCATCAGTCAGTTGGCTGGAAGTGAAACTCAGCAACGGATGTTGTTTTCTGGGGTGTTTTTGTGATGAATGGAGCACCAGCCTCCACTTTATGTTGTAGTAGAGACAGAACTGCCAGCTGACCTTTTGTCCTGGAAAGACCCAAGAATTCAAAGGTTTTTAATGTCAAACCACTTCACATGTAAATATTTGTGGAATTTTTTTAAACTCATGCTTTGAGTGCTTCCAAACCAATGCCTTAGGAAAGGAACTGAAACAGTCTGTGAGCAGGATGGGTGAAGTCCATCATGATTTAGAGTGTCCACTTTCTGCATTGTAATGTGTAGAGGTCTTTTTTTGGGACTTTTTTAGGTCATTCTTAGTGTCTAATTTAACTGTTTATTTAATTAAGCCAATTATGCGGCGCTGCACGTTTTTGGCCACATTTCTGCTGGCTGGAGTACTTATTTCCAGTTTGGACCCGGCCCTGTTTGAGAAGCGCCAGGCTCACATTGTTTACAAAAGGGACCAGCTGATGGAGCTGCTGAGGAGTGGCACGTACAGGGAGAGACACAAGATCGCCAAAGAACTGAGGTGAAAGTATCGGGGCTGCAGAGCTGGGAGGAGATAGGGATTGAGGAAGAGGAGACAGCGGCCCTATCTCCCCTCCATCATCATGGGAAACATGAGATCGCTGGCAAATAAGATGGATGGCGCTTACGAGGAGCGACAGTGTGTTTCGTGAGGGATCACTCCTGTGCTTCACGGAGACGTGGCTGCACGACAATATTCCAGACTCTGTGGTGAGTTTGCCTGGCTTTCAGTTGGTGTAAAGTGAATGGAGTAGCACCAACAGTGGCAAGAAGAAAGGAGGGGGAGTCGCTGTTTACTTCAATTACAAGTGGTGCCACCCTGGACAAGTTATTTTGAAGGAGCTTGCATGTTCACCGGACATCAAACTTTTAGCAGTCAGCCTTCATCCGTATTATCTGCTGCATGAGTTTTCCAATGCCTTGTCATCGTTGTTTACATTCCACTGGCTGCAGTCGTGTCGCATCGCGTGCGTGTGACGTCATCGCATCTGCTACCGCGAGACTGCAGATCCTGCACCCCTGTGCTTTCATTGCCATTTCTGGGGACTTTAACCATATCACTCTTACCTCAATCCTACCCAACATCAACCAGTTTGTGGACTGTAAAACCAGAGACAATAACACTATAGACCTCCTGTATGATAACGTCAAGGATGCATAGAGTGCCACAGCTCTACCTCCACTCAGCAGAGCTGACCACAACCTTCTGCATCTGAAGCCACTCTTCATCCCTGCTGTCCAGAGCCAACTTGTGGTCACCAGAACTGTTCTGCAGTGGTCACCGGAGGCTGAGGAGACCCTCCAGGGATGCTTCGAGGTAACAGACTGGGATGTTCTCTGCGACGCTCAGGGAGGGGAAGCTCAAGCAGAACAACACGAGGGAGGTGTGGAGTGGGATGAGAGCCATCACTCGTCACAGCAGGAAGGGCGACCAGCTAATGAAAAGAGACCTACAAGAGGCCAACAAGTTAAACCGGTTTTTCAACACCCTCCCACTATCCTCCAACGACTCTGTTAGCACCTCATCAACCACAACCGTCCACCCTGCACCACCCTCACACCACCAACTCTCCTCAACGGCTTCACCATCAACACAGCCCTCCTGTCCCTCTCCATCAACGCAGACGAGGGGAGAGGAGAGTTCAGTAGCCTGCGTCCAGGAAAAGCAGCTGGTCCTGAGTCACCACAGAACACCACAAGAGGTCTTTCTTACCTGTGGCAATCAGACTTTACAATTCCTCCTCCATCTGCAGGAGGGATAATTAGCAACTGGATTCTCCAATGCCGCCATTTTCACCTGGGCTGGAATATCCCAACTATTAAGACACTTTACTTACCATGGGACACTTTAGCAATATCAATTGCAATTAAATTTCACTGGTCACTCTAAATGGGCACTTCAGAATCAGAATCAGAATCAGAATCAGAATCGTTTATTGTCATTCACACACATGGGGTCCATGATAAAAACAAAATTTCTGGGGTGACGAAGACCCGTTGCTGCTGCACCTCCGGCGCGCTGCATCGTGTCCTCGAGGACAAAGGAAAATGACACATAGGGAGAGATTTGGGAGAAAAAAAATACAATTCACACTTTATCCTTGACAGGATACAGCTTGAAGCTCCTAAAAAACCTCTGCACAAGCAACAGTAACACAACAGAACAGAGCCTTGGGATTAAGATGAGGATGAAGGCGTATGTAGAGCTGGTATCAGTGTGTGTGAGTGTATGTGTAGGTCTGTGAGCTGTGAGCTGCTCTGTCCTTCGATGATAACATAGGTGTATTCAGTTTAAACAGATCCACAGATGTCAGGGGGAGGGTAGGGTTGCAGTGGAAGGAGCAGCTTGTTTACATAGTTCCAGGAGAAGTTGAAGATAGCGGACCGTCAAGGTCGCCCCAGGGAGCCGAATAGGGAAAAACAATGATTTGTTTGGGCCAGGCAGACTTTGTTTTCTGTCTACCTTGAGTCCCGCTGTCTCTCAATGGCGAGTCCGATCAGCCGAATCTGGACTTTTCCGCCCGTCTGAGAGACCAACTTCTCCAAGATTATTCAACTCCATAAGAACTCGCAGCCTGCCTGCGATCCGGTTCACGAATCCCATTCAGTTTGCGGTTCGCCATCTCAGTCTGAGTGTTGGTCGCTCTCAAGACGCCTTCATACGCTCCTAGCCGCTTTTCAATGGCCAGGGCAGTTGCCGACGTTTTCTTACTTTTGCTGATACATCAGGTAACCGCCGACGCCAAAAAGCAGAAATCCTCTCATCATAAATTCAATTTTCGACAGACACACAATCCTCCACTTCATCCAGGAATCCATTGTATATCCTGCGAACGCTGTCCCGTCTGGACACGAGGGTTCCCCTTTGCCCTGTCTTCCCGTCAGGAAAATTTGATCAATTGCGTTGAGAGACCAGCTGACCAGATCCATATTTTCGGTTTCGGAAGATATGTAAAAAGATGCTCCAAAAGAGAATGAAAGACACTAACACAGGGCTGAAGCAGGAGAGATAAGGGTGAGGTCGGGAGAAAGAGAGAAAAGCGTCCGCCTTCTTCGAGAGAACTGAGAGTACCTTTTTAAATTGTGCCTGGCGCTGTGATGTTCTGGTACTTAGTAGTTGCATTCAGTGCTTTGTGCCGTCTCTTGTAGTGTGCTTATTGTAATATGTTGATTGTGTTGTATTCAACGGTGTCTCCTGGATTCTGTACTGTGTTGTATGTGAGATGAGTGTTTTAATTGTACTCTGTATACTCTGGCACAACAAGTTCCTCCGGGATCAATAAAGTCCATCTTATTTTATCCTATCTTATCTTATTTTACATTATTGTAAAGGTTATTTTCTATGCACCATTGCACCAGTGTTTCACCGCCTCTCTGTATTTGGATGCATCATTGTTTGGGAAGCATCCTAACACTCCTGTGTCATCTGCAAACTTCACTATATGACAGTTGGGATGTGTTGCAGAGCAGTCCTATCAAGAATAAAAAATCAAGAATCAGTTTATTTATATAGCACCAATTTACAACGGATGTCGTCTTGAGCCACTTTACAAGAAAATCAATTCCAATCATAGATACATCATAACAAATCATGTTTTCAATCTAAGGAAACCCAGCAGATTGCATCGAGCCATTAAGTTGCACCAATCACTCTTCTGGAATCAGCACACCAAAAAAATGTCAGGAGGGTGAACAGGAGGGGGCTCAGCACAGCCAAGGGGCAACCACTTGCGGAGAGTGATGGAGGATGACACTGTGTTATGGATAATAGTCAGAGTTCTGTTGGTCAGGAATTTCAGGACCTAGTTCCCAAGTGTGGCACTAAGTCCAAAAGAAGAGAGCTTCACCAGCATCAGTGGGATGATGATGTTGAAGGCAGAGGAGAAATCTAGAAACAGTAGGTAGATGTAAGAATTCCGGCCTTTCATATGGGTGAGGAATGTGTGGAGCACCAATGAGATGGTGGAGTGGTTATTTGTGTAGGTGTACTGATTGGGGTGACAGTGACATTGATGGAGTCCTTAATGGGTGATGAACAGTGTCTCAAAGCCCTTTAATGAATACCAGGGTTAAGGCTATAGGTCGGTATGTCATTTAGGTCTGTCACTGTGGAGGACTTGGGGACAGGTACAATAGTGGTACACAGAGGACCATCACTGTGTGGCCCAGTGACGCAGACGCTGTGCTGCAGGACTGCTTCGGCTGCACAGACTGGCAGATCTTCAGATAGGCTGCTGAGTACGAGGGGGAGCTGGACCTGGAGGACTACACATCTGCTGTTCTGGGTTACATAAGAAAGTTGTGGAGGATGTCACCTCCACCAAGACTGTGACTTGCCACTCGAACCAGAAACCCTGGATTAATGCAGAGGTGCGTTCCTTGCTGAAAGCCAGGGATGCTGCTTTCAGGTCTGATGACTGACAAGAGCTCAGGAGGGCAAGAAGAGAGCTAACTGCAGGAGTTAAGAGGGCAAAAGCTGCATATGCTCAGAAAATCCAGGGACACTTTTCCTCCCAGGATCCACAGAGCATGTGGAAGGCCATCAAGTGCATTACAGACTACAAATCTAAAGCTGCACAATGCACCAAAGAGCCCTCACTGCCTGAGGCACTCAACCAATTTTATGCCCGGTTTGAGAACCCTGACACCCTCCACAGCACCAGACTCACACCTTCATCATCTCACCTCTTCATGAGAAGAGACCCTCAGTGTGACTCCAGCAGAAGTAAGGAGGACGCTGAAGAGGATTAACCCCCGAAAAGCTGCTGGCCCAGACAACATCCCAGGACGGGTGCTGAGAGAGTGCGCAGATCAGCTCTCAGACGTGCTGGCGGACGTCTTCAACGCCTCCCTCATCCAGGCAGCCGTCCCCACCTGCCTGAAACCAACACAGTCATCCCGGTCCCCAAGAGCTCCACAGTGACAGGTCTGAATGACTATTGGCCAATAGCCCTCACACCGATAGTCACAAAGTGCCTTGAGAGACTGTTCTTGTTATTGTAATTTACCGTCACAACTATATATAAAGAATAATGATGATTGAAATTTTTTTAAATGGGCTGACTAGTTTTTTGCCTTTTTTCTGAAGGTGGTTCTATATGAGAAATAAAAATTTCAAAAAAATTATTAATAATTACAGTTTTTGTGAAATTACATTTTTCTATGTAATGTTGAAATGTGTTTGTTTTAAAAAAAATGTATTTGTGCTTATAATCACTTTTATCACTATCACGATAGAAATAAGACAGTATATCATAAGATCAGTGTCCTAAATTAATCAGAGCTGTTCTGAAGGAGTAGATGTTCTTAAATTCTTAAGTCTAATCATTTCTAATGATTTAAGTAAAACTTTCCAAATAAACATGGTTTTTAGCTGGATTAGGGGAGTAAATATCTGAGGTAAGAACACAAAAATAAAGCTTTTCTAAGGCAGACAGAAAACTTGATTTCAAAGAAGTTTGAAAGTTTTTGTCATTATTTACTTTAACAGGCACACCCTAACTGAATATCTGCTCCAGTTAGGGTGTGCCTTCGCTTTCTGTAAGATGTATTTCAGGCAGGTAGGGCTGTAAAATAACTAAAGACTAAACTAAAGGCATTATTAGCATTTGCTGCGTTCTATGTCTGGGGTGAATGTACTGATTCTTAAGCGTCCCGCTAATGACTTGAAGTCATTTGACTCAATTACTCCTACAAAAATCTGTTTCAATCTCAATGCTAATGACTGTTATGACTGTTATGAATTGTTGTGTCACCACTTCAATGAATTCCAGTATTATCAATGAGTTGGCATGTCCAAAATATCCATAAGTGGATGGGTCAGATTTCATCCAGCTTTATGCCAAATAAAACCAGACAGTGAGATTGTTTTTCGGTTCTAACAATGGAATGTAGTAAACAGAACTATGGTGTTAAAAGAACAAAGCAATCATAAAACATTGTTGTCATTTTAACTACACTTTATCTGGCTGTTGAATACAATTAAACTTGATTTGCCTGTCCATAATGGGGGTG
>JAVLVB010000536.1:28509-41959 GCA_032876305.1 Orestias chungarensis
GAGTTCCTCCCCCAACCGGATTAGGCTGTCTTCTCTACCTCTTCCTAACTATAAACTTTATCAAACAGGAAGGTTTTAAGCCTAGATTTGAAACTACACAGGGTGTCTGCCTCACGGACTAAAGCTGGAAGCTGGTTCCACAGGAGAGGAGCCTGATAACTGAAAGATCTACCTCCCATTGTGCTTTTAGAGATTCTAGCAACCACCAGTAAACCTGCACTAATATCATTCCAACTTTCAAGTTCAGACTTTCAAAGTAGATGGAAGTCAACATAAGTCATGCTATTGCTTACATTACCAGTAAACAGATACCCTGTGGAGAAATAGCTGGCCAAAGGAGGAGATAAAGACCACGGATGTTAAGACTCAAAGCTACTAACCTTGCATGGAGAGTTCCAACCCAGATCCAGCACCCTGAGACTGTATACGAGCCGTAAGGAAGGAAGCGGAGGACTAGTGACTGTGAGGGCCACTGTCCAGGATGAAACATCCAGGATCCATAAACACATCAAGGACAAAGCCTCAAAAGACAATGTGCTCAGTGAAAGTCTCCAACATTGGGGAACAGAAAAGGAGGTGTTGGAGGTACCATCATGGGTGGACAAGCCCCTACATGGGATGTACCACCAACAAATAACTGAATTGGCTAATATCAGGAAACCCTCATTGAAAGAGCTGGACTCTAGGACAACACGAAGGTACTTATCCTGGCCCTAAACAGTAAAGGAAAAGAGTCTTAGATGTCACACTTAGTAACCTACATGAGGTGACAATTTATGGGTAGATTAATATGTTTTCGAAAGAACTGACCCCACAAATTTGAAAAAAATTGGATGGCAAGAAATCTACCCACGCCATAGTCACTAATGCCAAGCTGCTGCTACTTAGGTCTAAATATGAGTAGATTTATAGGAATTTGTTGAACATTAATATCAGATGCTGCCATTCAATTGACAAAGTTTGTGAGTCTCCTTTGACTCCTTTCAGTTTGGAAGCATGGCTTCGCTCATGAGCTAATAGTGGCTTATTATAAAACAGAAAAAAATGAAGATACATACTGTATATATACGTAATAAAATCATGTACTTTTTTAATAAATGTTATTTTCATCTTTAACTTTGTAGTGTCTACATGCTATTTTGTCTTGAAAAGAAATCCTCAATTCTAACACTGAGAGATAATTAAAGCAGTGGATCATTTCTCCTTTATGCATACAGCTAACACTTTTTTGCATAATTTATTCACAGAAATTTTATTAAACGCAACAAGCCTGAAAGTTTTTATTTGCTATTTAGGTGTATTTAAAATAAGCATCCACATATTTTTAGTGGCTTATCAAACAAAGGAAAGGTGTCCTTTATATATTGATACTAAGAGAGTGAAATAGGTATTGTTTTACTTCTCCTAAGATAGCTTTCAGTGCCTATTGTATTCCTCCTTTGAAACCAGCCAAAAGACACACTGAATAGGGAAGCGGCAAGCTATTCAAGTCTAGATAGAATGGCAACACCCATACATCATCTTTTGTAAATGCATTAGCAAATAAAGAGTCTCATGGGAGACATTTTGATCAATTACTTTGAAAAGTCTGATACTGTCACCTACTGGAATAAGGCTCATAGCATGTTGCATAACAATATGGAGGCTCTTATGTGGTTAATTTATCCATCTCTGAATATAATAACAGCTCACCAGATGGTCAGATTAAACCTGCAGCAGTGCCCATGCGGGGGCGAGGTGCTGACCAATGTTCCCTTTGGTGCTACAAAATACAGGCTGCATAGAAATGGGATCCTCTCCAGAAATAAAAGGCTGAAGTTAAGTGATTCATCCTCAAGTAGAGATGAAGAGTCCTGAAAGCAGCATTCAGCAGCCTCTGATTCACACTTTGTGGAGAAGGTTAGCTTAGATCAGATGACAGGGGCTGCTGTTGTCGAGCACCTTTGCCTAACATCAAATTGATGCTGTACAAGGTTTTTAAATGATCCCTTGTCAGTCCGATTCATCCACAGTACCACTCCCTATCCCTGTCAGCTCATCTACTGGGTTAGGTATACAGAACTTTGGAGTTTCACTTCCCCCTCTTGAGTATTTCTTTCCTTTTTTTCACATTTGTTTGTTTCTGGCGTTATTTAATTTAATGAAGTGTGAAACAACTTAATTTCATTATGTTACTATTACATCCAGAAGAATTTGGGAAATAAAAGAAAAATAATATGCATTTACATATACATACATACATATATATATACATACATACACACACATATAAAAATTATAAATAAATCTTCATCTTTCATGTATCATTTGTGTAATTGCCTAATTTTGAGATTTGTTTAAATAAATCCGTAAGGAGCATTGGTGTCAGAAGTCTGGTTGTGGTCTTTGTCTTTTGGTTCTCTTTGTGTAGGAGCACACGGTCTCTTCTGGAGGGCTGAGCTCAATAGGTGTACTGTTATCCACCTGGTGACCCACAAGAGGATAAGAGCTGGCTGCCAGACACTGACTAAATGTTAAAGGGGAGGGTATTGTTTTTTTTGTGTTTTTTTTCATGCATATAGGAAAATTCTATAATCAAGTGACTGCAACTTGTTAATGTTATAAAACGATTAATATATCAAAAACAAGTTAAAAATATATTTGACTTCTCTTCATAGCTGTATTTAACTAACTGAAATTGGCCTCTGTCTCTTTAAGAACCTCTTACCATCTCTAACACTTCCCCTTCAGCATGTCATCACATTAATGCTTCGTCATGTGATCCATTTTTGCTGTTTAATACCAATCTTTTGCTGCATTTTGTTTTGCAAAGTAGCTAAACTATGTAGTATTGTTTTGGAAAATTGGCAACTCAGGATATTGTCGAGCAGCTCCAGGTGTTTGCCACTTGCTCCTGACACTAATCTGTTGGAGCTGTGTTTTTCTGCTGGAGACTGAAGATCTGACTCAAGGCACAGCCGTTGGATAATAGGTGGAGCATTGTAGTAGTAGATGTTAAAGCCTAAATGAGTCAAAGCAACACTTTAAGTTTGTTTTGTAGAGGGAATGAAATATAACAATCTAATGTAAAACTTAAAAAAAATATCCTTTTAGATAAGACCCTGCTTTTAAAACACAACGTATGTTTTACTGTGGATGATACAACTTGACACTTAAAGCATGGCCTTTCATAAGAGAGATTTAAGTCATTTACACATGACAATGTGTAAATGACAATAGAAAGTTAAAGTCATTCAGTTAAGCACTAGAAAAAGTTCTTATTCTCTGGAGTGAGAAATGCTTGGACCTACCGGATTGGTATTCAGTATTCAAATCAGAAGAATTCTTTTGGGAAGAGTTGCATTAAACTTATTGCTCTTGAATAAATCCATTGAGTCGAACATTGCCATCCACATTCATACATATTGTGGCACAACCTGCCAATAGGCAGTTTTAAAAGATTGACAAGAACAAAAACCAAAGCTAACATTGTACGGTCAGCATTATCTTGACCACATAATCACTACTGTGGAATATGGTGGTGACTGCATAACAATACGGGTGTACTCTTCTTCAGCAAAGGCAGTGAATCTAATTGTAGCTGTGTCAGGAGCTGGTTTTAGGACCCAAGTGCAGTACAACATCAGGTAGTGGTTTGAAAGTACTTTAATAAAAGGTGTAGCAACAAGCTGATAATACAACTGGCAGAAGGAAACAGTCCTCTGTAAACTCCAGGCACCAACAGAAAAACAGCTGGTGAGTGCTTTGGTAGATGAACAGCCGAACAAACAAAATCCAAAGGGAGCAGACGAAAGGCTTGTCGTGGACGGGCAGAAGGTCGGGGCAGAGAAGAGAGGACATGGTCAGAGGCAAGCTGGAGTCGAAACCGAGACATTAAACCAAGAATCAACGTGGAACGTAGTGCATGCTGCAAAGACAATCTGGCACTGAATGATGGAAACAGTGCTGCTTAAATGCAGGCTGTGCAGCTGAGGCTGAACAGGTGTGGAAGGTTGGAGCTGATGACGAGGTGTGGCAGAGAGATGGGAGACCTCACACAACAGTCAACAGGGCAGAATGTGACAAGCTGTTTAAAATAAATTCTGTTAATGGCTAAAGCAAACGGGGGTAGTCAAAACTATAATAATTTTTTTCAGATCAAAGCATGTTTGAGCTGGAATATATAGATTTTAGTAGTGCAACTGGAAAAAAAGCCTCCAAGACATTACTTATCCAATTTGGAATTTAGCCATTCGCAAAAAGGAATTGCAGTTAGAAACTATATTGTATTGGTCTAATAATAAATATTGTTCAAAGGGATTTAATTACATTTGCTAGGCTCTGTATGTAAGGGAGTTCTTTGAGCCATTAAAGGGTGTGTAATTGTAATTGCTGGGACATCATGAGATGTCGGTTCCTAACAGTTTTCAGGAATTAGGACAAAGGAAAGTACAAAGTCCACCACAAACTTAATAAAGAATCCATAGAGACAAAGGGGAGAGCAGTGAATCATCTTTTTTGAAGTTGCATACTGTTTGCATTTCGGGCTCATGACGTGTCATATTTTAGCAATGTCGCAAAACATTAGTTTTAACATTGTCCAACAAACTGCGGGACAATGAGGGATGGTGAATGGCATTACTCATCTTGCCATTTGGGTCAAAAACACATCTGACACAAAGTTCAGTTGCTTACTTTCATTCCACCTGCTATTTTCTGTTTTGCTCTAGATTGTAACTTACCATAGAGACTTATGTAAACCCAATTTTAGAATTCAGTATTTGCAAAGAACTATCTTATGGTCAGAGATACACTTTAGCCGTCTGTCTGGCTTTTGTCATATCATGTGGCTGATATCTTTCACAAATCAACAGTTTAGATTAGGGGGGCCCAATAAGTCACTCACCAGTCGATCGCAAGAGGACTGCAGGTAGATTGCACTGCATTAAAGTAAGTGCATTACCACACCCATCCTTTAGTTTGTCTTTTCATTCACATACTGGACAGCTAACTGTTGCGCAAATAAGCACTCATGTGCACTCTATGTTAGCTTTGCGTTACCTGCCTTAGCAAGCTACCGTGTTGCGTGGCGAGCTACCGTGTTGCGTAGCGAGTCTCCCAGCCTCCTTAGCAGAGATGGAGCGAGAGGAGAAAGAGGCCGGGGTAGCACCAGAGTCCCCTGAAATCTACATATGTAAACATATATGTATGTATTAAGACTTATCTAATTGGGGAGAACCAAACAAATTCCACAGTAGTTTAATGCAGTTATGCAAGACAAACTAATGTGTTATAGATTACATTTAAATTTCATTAAAACATATGTCATGCAAAAAAAGGCAAAATATAGATATAAATTATGTAATTAATATAAAATTAAATAGGCGTTGTGAACTTTTTTTGGGGTGGGGGGGGGGGGGGGTAGATCCCTTAGGATTGGTCATCTTGATGTCATAGAGAGACTTTTCATCACCTTCACAGGTTGTCCACTGGAGGTTGCCAGAGCACCAGCCGGCTGGAGCACCGTTCCACACCTAGGGTCCTGTCCATGAGTTTCTCAATGAGCTGAGTAGCTTAAGAGGAGCGGTGAACCAGCTACTCGTCGCCTGAGTGTTATTTGAGTAGTTATTTGTTGTTACTCTAGTTGTTTTTTGGATTTTGAGTTTTATTTGTTACTTTGTTTTTTCCTCGTGCCACCAGTAACTTCCCTTCTGCTCATCCCCAGGTTCAGGATTTCACCTATGGTCACCCTTGCTCCGTCAAAATCCCTTGGACAGCCTCAACTCTGATTCCCACTTCTCTGTGCTCAGCTCTGTCTGCTCGCGTCTCAGTCTCAGTTCCATGGATTCCGCTACCGCTCCCAGCCGTGACCATTGCTTCCTGTCTCAAGAAACACCCGCACGATTCAATAAACGCTATTATTATTGTACTCCTGAGAGTCTTATTTGGGTCAGATACCTGAAAACTATGACACTTTCAAGTTGCTTGCAAGTTCAAAAAGTTTGGGCACCCCTGGTCTAGATATATAAATTAAGCTACTTTCGACTCTCAGTTATTATTTTCTTGCATAAGTGTGCTACTTTAGCTGTAACCCTTCAACTTGTTTCAATATAATTTAACTGTAAGGAAAAGTTAATAATCCATTTACATTGGGTGATGAAAGACAGTACAAGGAGTACATTTACAGTAAAACGTCAGGAGACAGGTGGAACTATAGAGCCAAAATGGTGGCAATCAGTTTGTAAAAGCACACAAACAATACTACTACACTTAAACAATACTAGATGTTAAACAATGCTGAATGCTTGAAAGAAAACATGCGCCAATCCCTCGTCAGCAACCTCCTGCCAGAGCGACGTTGCCTCTCCCGACACAACGGCAAGCAAAACAGCACACCACAAACTCCATTCGTGGCCCTTGATTGATAAAAACAAAAATATTAGAAACTGTAGTCCATTTTTAAACCAGTCATCATTTTCATCATTACTTTTGACTCTTTAACAGATTGCAATGTAATGCTTTTGTTCGTTCCTTTTTTACATATTTTTACATGTGCAATGTTTTTGCTAACTTATTTTATTTGCCTCCTAAAAAGCTATTGCAAGATGTACTGTACAAATAAAATAGGCTAACCTTAAAGGGATGCCATAACATTTTTTCAGGTTATGTAGAACCCCTCACTTTTGTAGAGTGAATATGTGACAATACAATACTCCTAGTTTTTACTTTAACAGTATTTTTTTGTCTAAATTACAAAACAACACAAATGTTGTGGGAAAATCGCAGTTCAAAATATTTCCAAACTTTTTTTAGCCATATTCCCTGATTACTTGCCTCTTTATAAGTAAAGTTTGTAGGTGATGAGAGATTGTGAAACTATAAAAAAATCTTTACAAGTGAGGGCAACTGTTATCTTTAGACAACCATTAAAAAAATCATCACTTTGAACCCCCACCTAATCTCTCCAGTTAAAACAGGGTCTTGTCTCTATCACATTCCACATAATCAGAAAAAAATCTGAATTTTGGATATTTTTTATGCTTTACCTGATGAAGATTGAGATTTTCATAGTCTCACTTTCTTAATAAATTGCCAATAAAAAAATAAAAGTATTTTGTTCAACCAACTTATTTAACCTCGAATGTGAAATGTGTCTTCAGGGATCTTGCTGAAATTTCAACTTTGGAGCTCTCAATTGGAGGCCCTTTTTACTGATTCACCTTCTTATTCTTAGTTCATTACAACAGATATTTATTGAGGCAGGTGAGGCCTTTTTTTACTTTATTTTGTTCCCCCCTATATTTCATTGCTGTGCTCTCCAAAAATTTAGGAGACAGGTCACATAGAAAGTGTTCCATTTGAAGATAATGGCATTCTGAAACCAAAGCCTTAGGGATGCCTTCCAAGAATAATAGATGTAAATAACTTTGTTTTCTATCTGTTCAATAATTTTCTTTACGTTCAGTCATGATACGTAATAAATGTTGTCAAACTAGCTCTGTGGAAATCATTTTTTGATTCCAAAGGTAGCTATCAGGCTGGTGATATTAAACTCGAAAGTACTTGCCCTTGTAATGTATAGCTATATGGGACATGGTTGGTTTAAAAAGCAATTTCCCTTAAATAAATCATCATCATTAAAAAAAACAAATTGTATTTACTTAAATGGTCCTTTCTTAATTTCAAAATTTATGTGATGGACAAAAATACTAAAACATATGAAATCTGTGTGAGTGCACCTAATTTTTATAGCTCTGTAACTTAAACATTAAACATTAATGCTGCAGGTTTGATCTATGTAAGGCGGATCTGTAGATCTTCTCTGTCTAGCCCCTAACACACACACACATACACACACACACGCACGCACGCACGCACGCACGCACGCACGCACGCACGCACGCACGCACACACACACACACACACACACACACACACACACACACACACACACACACACACACACACACACACACAGCCTAACTGTCTATCTCTACCTGTCTCCTCCTCCTCCAAAGTTCCAGGGCTTCTGGGGGGGCCTTCTCAATTTCTCTCCTGCCCAGAAAAATCAATATTGGGAGGCGGCCTGAAAGACCTTTCACAGGAGTATTACAGCACAGCCCGGCACTCCGATAAGCCTCCTGTTACGTCCTCCTGGGACGGGGCTGGCCAGGCCCATACTCCCCACCCGGGGGGGAAAGGCATTTTGCTCTGGCCACAGGGAAGAGCACCATAAAGGGTAAGATGTGGATCACAAGTCTATTGGTGTAGGCTATTAGTAACCTGAACTGTGAGGGTTCCTGTGCTGATTACCACACACACAAACATACATGCACACACAGAGTGGGAGGGAACCTAAAAAAAAAGACAGTTTATGACGACAGAAAGCTTTGTCATAAAGTTAGGATGAGACGGTTGTCTTGTTAATGTATGCACAGATTGACCAGAATAGCTCTCCCAGCCTTGGTTTCATGTTCACATCAACACAGGCCTGCCTTCCTAACACTACATACCTGGAGTGAACCGAAGACTATCACACCCAGTTACCAGCCTCGAAAGTATGATTCATTATGCCAATGTGGGAAAGGCGCAACAGCCAAATACCTTGTTAACACGTGCTGATACATGCAACTAAGGTAAATATTACAAAAATAGGTGAAGAGAAGGTCACGAGAATAGGTCACTCATGTTAGGTTCACGCATTCTGACTTCAACGAGGTGGCCAAAATATTTGCTTTCTGAATTTGAGGTATTATATTATGGTTGCTTTAAAAAATAAAAAATAGAATATTTATGCAGGTTTAGCTTTGTTACTATTATTAATAATGATAGTAACATAAGTGTGTATTACAAATATTATTGTGTGTCGGAAAAAATATGCAAATGTTCAAAAAAAAAGGAAAATATATACATTAAGTTATTTCAGTGCAACCATAAATAGGATGTCTCTGAAAGCAGACGGATTTAAGCTGGTAACATGAAGCAAGACGTGACTTTCATGGGCAAGTCTGAGCCTGTGACATGTAAAAGTTTGTCATACAAAATTCCATCTTAGTGAAAGCATAAGTTATAAGTAATATATTTAGAAAGCTTTTAATTGTATGTCGAGTAGATATTTTATTTTTATTTATTTATTTATTTTTTCACCTTAAATGCTTAAACCATTAATATTTACATGGAAATCTATTATTATCATTGATTCATTTTTTTTTTAGCTAAAATCAGATAATCACAGGCACTGGATTTTGCTTCAGCAAAATCACTTTACTTTGAGCATAGTTTTTTAAGAATTTTAATATCTCAAAATCTAATTAAGCCTTTTAATGCTGGCCTAAGTTGGTTTTCACTAAGTCTGTTTCAAAAAGGGTTTTAAATCCCAAACATGGTATCAAATTTGGCCCTAATGTTTCAAGTGTCTGTAAAAAACAGTAGCAGATGGTTGTAGGCATTAGAGATGATTTATTTCTGTTTTCCCTTCTGTATGTATTGTCATTTTAAAAGCATGATAAAATCATTTTATTTGAATGTCTTTTTTCTTCAGTAAAAAAATCACTTTGACGGGAAAAATTTCATCAAAACACACTTTAATCATAAGTCACTACTTATTAAACATTACAATTCCAGGAACATGTAGATGCATCATTCTGTGCTACATTCTACCGAACAGGTTTGCCAGCAAATGCCTTCAAGCCGTTGTTACCACTCTACAGTTGCATGCATTGTTGTTCTTGGACACCATTTAAATCCCTTTCCAAAGTTTCCACTTGAATTGCTGTTTGTCCGACAAAGTTGTTTGCTTTCAATTATTTTCCAGAGCTGTTACCTGAACCATAACTCATGGAGAAACATTGCATCACATTCATCTTTGCCTGAGACAAAGCACAACTAAAAACACATTTTTCACAAATAAAAAACAAGCCCCTTTTTGAAAATGCTTCCAAGTTGTATTTATGTGTGCGTAAGGGACTGATCCATCAAGTTCACTTGCACCAGGAGCCAGCAAACTATGGTCCAAGTTCAGCTGGCGTACAGTCACTAAAACAAAAACAAGAAAAAGTTTAAGTACTAAATGCTTTTCTTTGGTTTCATCACTCAGTGCAGCTGGAAGCTGTCTGTGTAGAAGGATAGGGCAGTGGAAGCTCCTGGTCATGAGGTAGAAACAAGGGAGTAAATTAAAGCTGGTGTCAAGATAAAGTTCTTAAGGCCATGTTTAGGAAAGTAGGAGAACAACTATCTTTTTGAATATGTAGATAATTGTTTGTTTCCTGCATACATGTGTATTTAGTTAGGCCCTTGAAACAGCTGCACCACCCCTGAGCCCATGCTGCACCAACTAAAAATAATCTTTCATAATGTCATGTTGCTAAAAGAGAATGTTTGCTAAACTTTTTCTTTTGCAGCGTTCAAACTCAGCATGTGTTTTGGTTTTAAATACCACGGCTGTTGATTTGTGTCTTTTTCTGTTTTCTTTCTGCTCTTTATTTTTTAAACCATATTTCCTTGTTTTCATTCATTTGTTTCCTCATACATTCATGAGGAAACCACCTAAAATATTGTCCTTCAAAAGATGGCAGTAGGCCAAGTTCAGGTTGGGAAAATCTTTTAGAGATAATTACTGTATGCTTAAGTCATGAATAGAAATCAGTCAAGATCGTTGTATTTGTAACAAGGAAGTACTTTTTGTCTGAGACAATTTTAAATATATCTCAAAATAACGTAAGTTAAGTAGAGAACATGTAAAATAAATTTTAATTAATTAATAATGAAAAAAAAAAAAAATGAAAAAACCATCTGAAAAAGAGTTATTCAGCAATTGATTATGCTGCATTTTATTTGTGTGAACTCCCAAATCGAAACTAAGACTCAGGAGAAGTTCTGCTTTGTGGCAAGTTAATTCAAAAGAAGAATGGTGTTTGTTAATTGTTGTGATGCTAACTATTTATTGAAAAATGAGCTTTTAATTTTGTGAGTTCAAATCCTGAAAGATGTGAAGATAGAGATTGAACAGAACTGCATTCGCCTCTTGGTCAATTGGTAAAAAGAACCATAAATCCTAAAATAATGTTTACACTAGCAACTTCGGCTATGTTTATTATACTGGTTGAGGCTGTTTAAAGTTCTAAATTGGAAATTATATTTTGAGTGTATCAGTGTACTTGGAAACATTGAATCTTTTTACAGTTGCAGGTTTCATAAATACAAGTTAATTGCTGAAGAATTATGTTAATTGACCACCAAATCAATATTTACAAATACATTTTTTAAACCACACACTTAATTTGAGTTCATGATACTATTATGCCTTAGATTTTGGATTCAGCATAAAGGAAGGGACTTTATGAAACTATATTAGTCAGTCCCTGTAATGGAAATATATTAATACAGACAAATCACAGTGGTTTGCAGAGTATGTTAAATTCAACTAAATTCTAGTTTGATTGTCTAGCCTCGGAAATATTAAACAGATTACATCTAGTTATTGACTTAAAGCACTCACTCCTCCTGGATCAACAAGCTGATACAGCAGATCAGCGCTTACATTGCGTGGTTGAGTTTAGTGCAATCTCACTGACCATGCATGGTCAGTGAGATTGCAGTGGAGAGGAAAGGCTTCCTTTTAACAAGTAGAATGAAAGGGCAATTATCAGTCTGTAAAAGCTTTACCAAAATCAATATTTCGAGCCTAGTCTTCAAAGTATAGCGGATGTCTGTCTCATGACCTGATTCCAACAGAAAGGAGTCTGATAACCAAATATTTGTTGTGACCACTAGTCAGTCTGAGAGTGAAGAGGTCTGTCACAAACAAATTACCCAATCAGTTCTCTTATGTATAATGCAGCTTGATTATTAAAGGCTTTATGAGTGATACGGATAATTTTTTTCTATTACAGACTTTTCTGGAGCCAATGAAGAGAATTATAGAATAGCAATAGTAAAATTATGGAAATAGTATCCTTTTTTTCATTTTCATCACAGCTCTTGATACAGCTGTTTGGATCAGCAAAAGGTTTCAACTACATCTTCTGGACTTCCTAGAAAAAAATTAACTGTAAAATAATAAATCCCTCAATCTGCCCACATTCTTAAAATATAAGGAAAATATTTATTTTTCACTAAATAGTAGGTGCTCTGGGTTTTTTGTGTACATGTCAAAAATAAAGTATGAGTTGAGACAGATAAAGTTCAGTGTTGGGTGTTCCAGCATTTAAAACACAGCTGCACTTGGATTTGAAAAGGAAAATCAAACATGTAAAATGTGTTTCATATGTTACAAAAGTTGATTGCTTTGGGTAATATATTTCATATTGGTTGTAAAACATAATTTTTTTGTATAAATGCCAATTAAAAAAATACATACATCATCAAATGTATTATTTGTTGTTAGCTCAAAACCTAATTTAAAGTCACAAAACTTTGGCTGGACATTCTCCTTTTTAGGATTATTATTTTGCTAAAGCTGAATTCATGATTTCAGGCTATGTGAAAACAAATAACTGAACATATTTTAATGCTGGTTCTTTCCCTAAAATGTTTTATTAGTCCAACTCCAGACTCAACAGCATGATCTACCTATAAAAGCATGTACTTTATTCTTATCCATCCACAAAATATTTTTGTTGGGGATCATCAATTTATTTAATCTCGAATGTGAAATGTGTCTTCAGGGATCTTGCTGTTTAGCAGCAATTTCAACTTTGGAGCTCTCAATTGGAGGCCCTTTTTACTGATTCACCTTCTTATTCTTAGTTCATTACAACAGATATTTATTGAGGCAGCTGAGGCCTTTTTTTACTTTATTTTGTTGCCCCTATATTTCATTGCTGTGCTCTCAAAAAATTTAGGAGACAGGTCACATAGAAAGTGTTCCATTTGAAGATAATGGCATTCTGAAACCAAAGCCTTGGGGATGCCTTCCAAGAACAATAGATGTAAATAACTTTGTTTTCTATCTGTTCAATAATTTTCTTTACGTTCAGTCATGATACGTAATAAATGTTGTCAAACTAGTTCTGTGGAAATCATCTTTTGATTCCAAAGGTAGCTATCAGGCTGGTGATATTAAACTTGAAAGTACTTGCCATTGAAATTTATGGCTATATGGGACATGGTTGGTTTGAAAAGCAATTTCCCTTAAATAAATCATCAATAAAAAAAACAAATTGTATTTACTTAAATGGTCCTTTCTTAATTTCAAAATTTATGTGATGGACAAAAATACTAAAACATAAGAAATCCGTTTGAGTGCACATAATTTTTATAGCACTTTAACTTAAACATTAAACATTATTGCTTCCGGTTTGATCTAAGTAAGGCTGATCTTTGGATCTTCTCTGTCTAGCCCCAAACACACACACACACACACACACACACACACACACACACACACACACACACACACACACACACACACACACACACACACACACACACACACACACACACACACACACACACACACAAACACACGCAC
>JAVLVB010000536.1:62379-89171 GCA_032876305.1 Orestias chungarensis
GAAAGAGGCGGATCGCACACGACCCCCTCGGGAAGCACTAGCGAAAGAGGCGGATCACACACGACCCCCTCGGGAAGCACTAGCGAAAGAGGCGGGTCGCACACAGCCCCCTCAGGAAGCACCAGCGAAAGAGGCGGGTCGCACACAACCCCCTCGGGAAGCACTAGTGAAAGAGGCGGATCGCACACGACCCCCTCGGGAAGCACTAGCGAAAGAGGCGGGTCGCACACAACCCCTTCTGGAAACACTGGGGACAGAAAAAGGTCACGGGATAAAGGCTCTGCCGCCGGCTCCTCCTGGGGTGAAGGCTCTGCCACTGACTCCACCCGGAGCTCAGCCTCTCTGGCAGACTCCACCTGGAGCCCAGCCTCTCTAGCAGGCTTCTCCCGGGGCGAGAGCTCTGGAGGCTGGAAAGCTGGCGACGGACAAACAGGAAATGGAGACAGAGTAGAAAGAGGGGAAGGAGAGGCTGCTCTTGCTACTAAGCTCTCGTTCCTGGCTCTGAGGGCACGTCCAAAACACTGAAGGGAATTAGTAACAATATGGAGCTTGTCTGGGTAGTCGCGAACCGAATCAGAAACAGATGCGAAGTCGTAGTCCTCAGTGAGGGGTCCAAGATATGGGCAGTGATATATGATCTCTGGGGTTGGGTTTCTGGCTCGAAGTGCACGGCAAAATAAATTACGGGTGTCAGTGATGATGTCAGTCATGTCAGGGTCGTCACGGAATTTAGAATAAACAGAGGGGAAATCAAAGTTCTCAGTGAGGGGTCCTAAATAGGGGCAGTCGTAAATAATATCCTAGGAAGGGATTCTGGCCTTAAGGGCACTGAAAAAGAAGTAGCGGGTGTCATTGAGAATGTCCGTCATGTAAGGGTTGTCACGGAAATAACGAAAAACCGGGGTGAAATCAAAACCCTCTGTGAGGGGACCTAAATAGGGGCAGTCATAAATAATGTCGGCAGGGGGCGGTGAAGTGACGGGAGACGAAGAGGAACACGGAACGGAAGGAGAAGAAAACAATACGGAAGGAAGAGAAAGCTCAGGACTCACCGGAGTTGAGTCTCCGCCCCCGGCTGGGAACTCCTGGAAAGCCGGGGCGTCGGAGAGCGCAACCACCAGTGAGCGGCGTTGCTTACGGCGGGAGGATCGTGAAGGCATGACGGACGGCGGAAGGCGGAAGTGGACCGGATGGGGATGTGAGTCTCTGCTCGAGTCGATCTGGCTGGATCGTACTGTCAGGCTGGGTTTTAATGACTGGAGCAGAGGTGAAGTAGAGTGATAATAAATTTATTGAGGGAATGAATATAAACAGAACACGAAAGGAACCACACAGGGAACAACAGACAACGGAACAATGCGTGATGGAAACTAAAGGCGCGGAGGCGGAACTAAAAATAACAACAAGCAGGGAAACAATAACGCCGGAACCAAATGTAACAAACACAAAGACACTAAATAAATAAACAAACACTAACACGGGAAACAAGAACTAAACCAACTGAATACAAAACAATAACAATAACTAGGACGCACAACACGGAAGGAGACAAAGGAACCGAGGTGATGAGCCAGGACTAAGAGCTAGAGCAAGAGACTCACCAGAGACACAGGGACTGAGGAACTGAGGAGACAGGCGAGGGACATCGGAGGAGGAACAAGGAAGGACAACAGGGAATAACCAGGGGGAGATGAATGCAGGCACGGCTAGGAGCAACGGGAAACAAACAGAGGCAAGGCTAGAGGCAATCAAGGCTAACGGGGAGATGAGGAAGCAAGGCTTGGAAACAACGAGGAATGCGCGGAGAGGTGTAAAGGCAAAGCTAGGAGCAACGAGGAACAACATAGGCAAGGCTAGGAGCAACGAGGAACAACAGACGATCCAGCGGTGAGTGCATGATTGCATGTGGCTTAAATAGTGTGGAACCGGGACGTGATTGGTGGAGAAGATAAGTGAATTATTGAAGACAGCTGTGAATGAAGGCGGAGTGACGAGACACAGGGAGGAAACAGAACCAAACAAAACACACATCATGACAATAAGTTTATCTAGCATTTTCTATTATGGTACATATATTGTACTAAACAAATATGTTATTCTATAAAGACTTTCCAAGTTTTTTTTGTAGTTATGGTTGATTTAGTCTATAGAATAATCCCTGGACTGGATGCTTTTTGGTTTCTCAACTGCACTGTAGGTGTTATATAGTGGAGATGTTGTGGAGGGAAAAAAGCATCATATAATGAAGTGAAAACCAACTTATAATGCTCAGTCACTCCTCTTTACTTGAATAGTATTTTAATATTTTCTGGCAGTCTTTTTTTTTTTTCGCTTTATACATTATAAGAACTGTTTGTAATTTCACTATGTAGTGACTATTTGTCCCAAAACTCAAGAAACAAAAACAACAACAACAAACAAAAGGTGAATTCAACTCAAATAGTCACCATGGTGCACTGTGGATTCTGGCTTACATAGTCCAAAAAGTCAAAAATGCAGTTCTTTGTTGCTCTATTCCACAGTTCAGGCAAAGCAAGTTATAAGCTGATAGACTGACTGAGGACTGACTGATTGGCTAGACTGGTAAAAAACCTTATCACCACCCTCTTCCATAATTACCTGCCTAAAATCTACCTATTTATACTGTGACACACCCAGGTCCCAAACTGAAATGAATTAACTAATTATGTGAATTACTAACCAAAGAACGTATTTTAAATAACAAATTAAACAAAATTCTAATTATAAATCAACTGAAAAATAAGCAAAATATAAAAATTAACTAAATATTCTAAATTTAATCTTGATTTAACTAAAAATAGAGAAATAGCTCCTACACACTATGTAAATAGGTTTGAACAGGTTTGGCTAAGTAATCGGTGAGTATTATCCTGGTACTTAGCCGTGTTAATTACTCTTGTTGCTCTTTCTTGAACTTTGATTAGTGACAGTTGTGCTGTTGTATCATTAATTACCCAAACCTCTCTGGAGTCACTTAAATAAATTAAGGCTAAACAACATCAGATAGCAGATGTTTAGTTTGTGAATGTATGCATATAAGCAGGGACATTTAGAAAAATGCACCAACGAATATCTTCTCTTGGCCCTGTCCTGGTGGAGACTGCAGAGGGCTTAGCACCCCTAAAGGTAAAATCCTAGAATCGCTCCTGTTATGTACAGAACTCAATTTTTTAGATGACATCAAAATCAGCTTCAGCAGCAACACCTCACTGCCTTCTTTACCGCTTTTCCACCAAGGGCTTGTTCCTTGCTGGTGCCAGACCCGGTTTGCGGGTGGTTCCAAGTGCGAACCGTTTGCTTTTCCACAGACTGGTGCTGGCCGGAAAGCTATGTCATTACGTCGCTCCATGTGTATGCGTACATCACCATTACCCAGTAGATTTAGCGCCAAATCCAACCGCCACAAGACCACAACAACCAATTTTAAGTTTGTTTATAATTTGCTCACCACTGCGCTCATCCCGCAGCCATCTCTCACTGGATGTATTGGAACATTGGTTTGGTCCTTGAAGCCCCCTCAAGCTTTTTTTTGGCTACTGGCTATTAGTTGTTCTAAGCACCAGTTTGGAACCAGTGTGGAACCAGTTTGGTCAATGAAAACACAAAGAACCGGTTATAACTCTGGCTCTAGCACCGAACCAGCATTAGAACCAGTTTGGTGGAAAAGGGGCTCTTGAGGATCTCCATTAGGGACCCATTTTAACTACACCAGAGCTCTGAAGCTCATTTTTTTAAAAAAACCTGAAATTAAATGTTCAGCACTTTGGTGCAGAAGGTGTAACTATTTTTTATTAGCCTGTCCAAAGACGTTTGCTTGTTAGAATGTATATACAAAAGATTGGTTGTTCGGGTGAGTGAGTTTTTAGTATTGTTTTATTATGTATTAAATTTAAAATACTTTTAATATGCCTTTTTAAGTTCATATCTATCCAAGTATGTTCATATATAGCTATTTACATCCATGGTCTCAAAATTAATTTAAGTGTGATATATCAATCCTAAAAACGTACACACATTAAAACCCCCTAGGGTAAGAGACTCTACCCCCACAGTCTCCTAAAATCCTGTGGGAAAGACTGCTTTTAGATATTGGTAATCCTGTGACAAAGTCAATGCCGATATGGGAGCAGGATCGTTTTGGTATCTGTAGGGGTTGGAGGAGTCCTGAAGGGTGTCGGTTGTTGGTCTTATTTCTTGCGCAGATGGAGCAGGCTTGAATGTATGCTTGAACATCTTTGTGTATGTTGGGCCACCAGAACTTGTGGGAAATCAATGTGATGGTCCGACTGGAACCAGGATGACACGAGAACTTGGAAGTATTAAACCAATGGATAACATGGGATCGGACGGCTGACGATCCGTAGGTGGTGTGTTGAGGGTTTAGTTCTTGTAAAAGTGCTCTCTCGACTATCCCCTCAATCTCCCAGGTTACCCAGCCAACCACACAGCTGGATGGGAGGATGGCGGTGGTTTCCAGTGGAGAGTCATCTGTGGAGAATTGTCGGGAGAGGGCATCAGGCTGTGTGTTCTTAATTACATGAGTAATGTCATGAAGGGCTCGACCGTTTAGGACTGTAACACGAAGATGGGTTTCCAGAGCTGCAGGTATCTCCCCTACAGATACCTGCAGTTCCTAAGGGGTTAGATGAGTCTTACCCAGCTGCATGGGTTCTGGTTCGGGGGTAGAAGAAGTCGGTTAAACTGACAGACCTCTAACCTTGAGATAACAATCAGTTCTGATTGCCAGAGCTATTAGGGCATCAAGAGTATCAGGGTCATCACATAGTGCTAATTCTTCCATATTTGGGTGAAAAATAAGCTTTTAAACACACTGTGCTGCCAACCCAAAGCGGCTGCGTATGTACAGAACTCAATAAAGAAATCAGAAACCAACTGACTCCCTTGTTTAATTTTCCAGATCTCTCTTGTAAGTACTACAGGATCGGTTTCTTGGCCAAAAACAGACTGGAACTCATTTAAGAAGTCCAGGAAATACCCTGCCCATTTTAACGCTCTGCCTGCCAGTAATCCCAATGTATAGGACATTTTGACCTCATCATTGGGATAACTATTAGGGGAAGCATTGAAAACATTAGTGCACTGAAATAGAAACCCTCTACAACCACCCACCTTGCCGGAATACTTTTCGAGGATGGACACAGAGAACCTTTGGTGACCCTGAATCTGAAGTTGTTGGGTGTAGCGGAAAGATGGTGGTGGCCTCTGGAAGTTGTAGTGAAGCTGGTAAGTGTTGTCTGGGGCCAAGGTCTCTGACAAGAGGAATTAATAACTGTAATAACCGGTGAATTCTCGTTGATCAGAGAGAGGTAACGATGGATGGCTTGATGGGAGTGAGTAATGGCGGTGGGAACAGAAATGGAACTCCTGAGATTATCCTGGGAATCAGTTTGGCCAGATTGTTCTGTCATGGTTTTAGAAGGTTCTTTGACAAACACACAGGAAGAACTCAGGAGACAGGCAACCAGTTAAAGTGTTTATTTATAAATATGGGAAATGTGCAAGAGGCGATCCCTGGTCAGGAAGTGGGTAACTGGCAGCTCTGAAGGGAGACAGAGAGCTGAGTATGGTCCAGGGTGAGATGAATAACAATTGGAAACAGTCTTACTTGGTGTAGTAGGTGTTGCTGCCAGGGAGAGGTGAACGGAAACGAGGACAAGCGTGGTGGTTGGGGCATAAAGATGTTTTGGACCACAAAAGTCACTGTGGAGTTTTGCAACAGACTTATCTAATGAACCCCATGCAAAGACATAGCCTATACATCCAGTCACCAAACTGGACAGCCAGACAAATTTATTATAGGCTATGAAGCAGTCAGTTACTTATATAAAGCGCAAAATACTGATTAAATAAGCAAAATCGTGATCTAGTCTGCCCTTAGCCTACAAAATGAAGTTTGAGAAATTTCTGCATGGAGCACACTTGCTTAAAGGTACTTACCTGCTTACTGATATTTACTTCAGAGAGCAGCACATTTAAATCACAGCTCCTCCCTGTCAACAAATTAATGGTTACAGCTGGTTTTCTCATAGGCTGCTTAGGGGAGTTTTCCAGTTGAAGCGTCACTGACTACTTCATTTCTGGCGATCACATTACCCCCGCTGACCAAGCAGAGACCTATAGGGGACCTGTCAAGGACCATCCAACGATCTGGATGGTCCTTGACAGGAAAGGAAAAAAGGATCTGCCAAGGGTCAATGATGGAAAGCGGGGACATTTTGAATGGCTACTATTGTACACCCATGGTCTTGAACAAACAGAAAGCAAGACATCTTCGACTGAACATGCAATTTTGACCCTGTTGTTTTATTTTCTGTATTTGATCAGTCTCTTGCTATATGTTTCCATCGATTTGATAAAAAACTGGTGAGTTTACTCATATGCTATAGGGGATGTAAAGTAATTAAAATTCATTCATGATGAAGTTGTGGGGCAAGGCCTAAACATTTGACTAAATGTTTATGTCAATAATGTTAAAGTTGTTAAATATCCTACCAACATTTTTTGTTATTGTTCCTCATCAGGTCCCTAACAATACTCAATGGTCAAATGCTTATATTACTCAAGTCTCATCCTAAAAACAAAAAGTGTAATGTTTTACAACCTTATTTAACCCCCTTGACCTAATCAACATGGAACTTTGCCTAGTGACAGACATGTTGATATCGTTGCTGAAGCTTTCATTCATTTCTCCATACATCATCCGATCTTATGATCTGGTCCACACACCTCATTAGATCAAGTGATACATTTTGCGGCTTTAATTTAATGGCTCTTTCTTTTAAAAAAGCTTTTCAACTTCTGTTACTTAATATAGTTATTAAGATACAGACAAATATAATTTAATCAATTCCAGGTAAGGCACTGTAAAAACAAAATTTTGTAACTATACACTTAAAGTCTTGTATTATCAATTTTCTTTTTCCAAGCTAGCGGATAACTCTTTGTATACAGGAAAATCAAGTAAGACACAACAAGAACTACAAGGGTAAGAAATGTGAAAGTGCCAAATAATCAGTGCCTCATTTCTTATCAGTTCCCTAATTAATTGTTCCATCTAAAAAGGTGTTACAAGGGAGGTTGTGATTGCCGCATTTAGAGATCATCTGATGCTAAAGTGTCAAAATCAATTAAATAATGTATTTAAGAAAGTTTTGTTGACACGATGCTGTACTTTTCAATCAGATTAGAGGACATGATCTGGATTGCAGATGAGCATGATGAGCATGATCACCACAACTGACCAGTTGTTACCAAAGAAAAAACCTTTTCGTATGTACTTTACCGTGAAGGATTGTCCTGCTGCCAGAGATTTATAAATAATAAACAGATCAATAAATAAAATTTCGATACAAGTACTTTATTCATAATTCATATATGCTTGTTTACATTTATACAAAAATACAGAATACAGTAGACTTTTATGTTTTTTTTGTTATGTTTTTTTTTTGCCCAGAAAATCAACTGGGCTATAATTATTGGCACCCAGACTTATTTCCTGCCTAGAGCCACTTAGTTTACCCACTCCAGTGGGTTACATTGGATTACTCGTGCCCAAAAGCACTGTTCAGGATGCCGGTCTACTCTCTAATATGACAGAACAACACAGATAGGAGCAGTGTTTAAGGGCAGTCATTCTTTTGACTAATACATGAAAACTTTACTTCTGGCCATTATGCATCAGACATAGCAACAATATCTGGCTTAAACATAGACAGAAAAATGGGAGACGTGTTATTTATTTATATTTGTTCACAGCTTAGACCTGTTACAGCTTTTAAATTGATGTAGATTATATATAAAAAGCCACTGGATTCTGTATACCTTGTTTGTTAGTTTGAACCCAGACTAACCTGTGTCTCTGAAAATACTCAAAGAAACGGCATGGAATGACAGATAGCTCTATTTTTATTAATTGATGTAGAAAAGTACTATCTAATGATAATGGAATAGAAAGTCACTGGTCTAAACTGTCATAGATATATTACTCCAATATTGTTTACAAATGCAAAATGGTTTATTTTGATAACAAAGACTTAGCCATAGAGATAATGGCACAGTTAATGTGTTATTACTAATATTTTTAATCAATAATGCTTTTATTGTATGAATATTGTTATCTTGCAGCTTAACAGAATAAACAATACCTTACCACAAAAAAGGAGTTTCGGCCATTTAAGCTGAAAAATTACTGTTCATTAGAAACATATGAACACCAATGTGGTATACATTTTCTTCTTTAAAACACATAATCAGACTTGTACAATATACTCTTGTCTTCTATAAGAAAAATTCCCAGTATATAGCTAAAATTACACAGAAAACAAGCGGTTGCTGGCTGAAATGGTTTCTAAAGGTTACAAAAGTTAACAAGTAATGTGACAAGAAATGTTGCAACCATTGTAATTTGTTCTGCTGATGTAAAATAACTGCTTTACCAGAGAAAAAGTGAGTACCAATCTACTACCAGTTATGGGTCAAACTGACAGACCTCTAAAGTAACATAGGTGACCTTCTGGGGAGGATGTTTTTTGCTGCCACAGATAGAATTGCACGGATAGACTGCAATTTTTTTACACTGATCAAACAAGGCACGAACCCAAGAATGACAATAAAACAATATAAGACCACAGATATGTGTAATAATGTGAAATATCCACCAGAATTAACAATAGTTTCTGGTGTCTAGTCACTTCTGACACTGCTAGCTAGTCACCTAACTGGGAAGGTCACAGCCAGCGTGTCCTGTTCTCATTACTACTTCCTACTTCCGTTACAATGACATTTACCTAATTTTCTTAAGTTTATTACAACCTACTTGGTTCTTGTTAGGTCAAGGCTTATTTTAACCATCACATTTTGTCTGACCTTCATGTCTTTCTCCAAACTATATTTATATGTTGTGACTATAAAAGGAAGCTCCTTCCTCATCAGATCACTCTGCTTCAAGAAAGGAAGAGTAGAAATGTTCCTAATTTAATTAATGTGGACTGATGAAAGTCACTGACAGCTTTCAGTTGACCGGGAGAAGCACTCGGGTGTAGATTTTTTTTCTTTTATAAAACAGTGGTTTCACTCCACTGTTACCACACGCTTGTTCATGAGAGGTGGTTTCTATAAAGTCACAATGCTGAGTTAGATAAATTTAGAAACTGGCATTCCATGTCCAGTGTGATTTGACATCATTTTATATTTTTTACTGAGCTAAATTGTTCTGATCTGACTTCTTAAACTGTACAATTGTATTAGAATAAAGTGGTTTAAAATATGACTATGAAGACTCTTTTAAAACCTGAACATGCAACTAAATGAAATATGACAACCCTTTTACACTTACTTTACCACCAACTTTCTCTGTATTATTGAACACATAGAGGACAAGAGTAAACAGGTTTGATTCTAGAAGGCATTCGAAAAGTGTTACATTTTCTTCTGTTATACACAGTTTTGTTGAAGCTGAAGACTATTACTTCCAGTATTACATTATAGTTGGTCCATAACAAGCAACAAGCAAATCTAAAACAAAAAAACATTTTTGTGGGAATGGACTTTTAAGTTGGAGGTCTTAGATGTTAGCTGTAGTAAATAACTCCCTATGTGTCTTAAATATAGTATAAATCATGGTACATTTATCTGAGCTAGTCCAATAGCAGTGCAACATGTTACCACTGTTAAGCTTAATAATTTGTGATTTACTGGAAAACATATTTTACTCTACCTTTATCTGAAATGATTATTCTTACTTTAAATGCTTCCCATTTTTTAAGTGACATGAGAGTTTTGCATTTATTCAAAAAACTTGATTGTTTTTAAGACATGATTTAACTGATATGGATTTATACAAAATAGAACAAATAATATATTAACTTCACATTAGCTTTTCAAAAACTCACTTTCCTAACTATACCAGTAAATAAAATTGGTTAACTAAAAGTTAGTCTGACAACATTTCATATCGTTTTTATCAGAAGAAATGTTTTTGTCTCTTCTAATCCCTGGGTATGCCAGAAAGAGTATTGCTTACGTCCTTCAAAACTGAATAGACAGGTTGGGTGCCAAGGCTTAGATATTTTTTCTTCCATTTTATTTTTTTATTTTTTGTAACGACTGCATGGTGCTTACTTGTGCTGCAACGGAAATACATCTACCAATTCCTGTGGGATTCTATCTTACCCAAAAGTATAATCCACAGCTATCACGCTGCCCACATGCACCAGCTTGTTTTTTATGCTGTTCTTTACCAATAATACAGATGGCATTAAAATAATGGCAAACATATAAACAAGTTCTGAACTTTAAAAATGAATTTTTCCTTTTTTCGAAAACACATTTTATTAGTTTTTCTTGTTCAGTTGAATGGCTATCAAATAACTTCCCGGTAAAAGGTTGTGGCTTAATGTAAAAGCTGGGTAAGTAAAAAAACAATAAAGGCTTAACTAACAATCTTTTACTAAGCAACTTGTTTGCTCGGAATTTTCTTCTTTGATTACTTAAACTTTCTAATCTGAAAACAATGTGGACCCACATATATCATCCTGGTTTATGGTTTAGCTGAATTTCATTGCAGTTTTCAATAGCCTAAATGGGAGTTAGTCAAAAGCAGCATACTTTTAATACATGTTTCATCTCCATGTAATTATTCACACATTCAAAATTGCTTAAGTCATATATATGCTAGCTACGTAGAATAAGACAGTGTAATTTGCTCAAAGGATAATGAGTTCACTTTTACAATATGTTGGTACAGAGATTGCTCTTTTTAAATGTGACCCATATGTAAAATGTGCCCTTAAATGAACATTTTCAGCATTATAGAAGTAGCCACTGAGTGTCAACAGTAATAAATAAATACATCATCTCCCCCTTGCCCCCTTTCCTTGGGAACATACACAAGCCAGACTGCTGTGGCTAAACGTTCGGGCGACCACACTCAGCGTAGTTATTCTTTGGAAATGTTTGAGTCTCGGAGGAAAAAAATCGGGGAGCTGTTGAGAATGTGGTTAACATGAAGCGTTACCAGAGGTAGTAATTCATGCCCCAGTTCAAACAAGATATTACCAGCATCAGCCACACTGTCTTTGTTCTTTGAAGACTGAGAAGCGGGCGTAAGAAGAAAAAAAAAACATGGCAAGCGGCTGGAAAACAAAAAGCTGATAAATATGCACAATTTTCCCCAGATGGTTGAAGAAGCAGCGGATCATGATGGATGATAGTTTGAAGCTAGGTTATTGGCTAAAACTTTGTCCTTTTCAAAAGCATGGAGTTAATGTAGTCTCGCAAAAAGGCAAAAAAACTGTCAGGTTTGATTTAACCTGGCAACTTGTGGCAATGTTTGCCACCATGAATATGGAGCGCAGTCAGAAACAGGCCTTTAACCTCCGCAGTCTCATTGCGGTATGCAGGTCAATGTTTGTTTTTCACCTTTGAACACCAACAGACAAAATAAAAGGAAGAGTACGCCCTGGGGAGAATACAGAAAAATATTTTAGAGAAGTGAACAAAATCCGTTTCCTTCTTTTCCCACCTTTCAAATGTGACATGATGTAAAAAACCACTCACCCCAAATATGCAGATGAACTGTAATTTGCAGAACATTACACAGTTGCACAGATGTTCAGCACATTTCTGTAAAAGCACAGAAAGATAAACATGAGACAAACATTTGGTTTAGGAACAATTCCCCTGCAGCACCTTACTGTAAAGAGACTTTAATCTATAACATTAGAGATGTCATTAGGCCTGTCACGATAACAAATATTGCTGAGCGATTAATTGTCTCAGAAATTATTGGGATCAACGATAATATTGTTGGAGACCAATTTAAATTTATATAATGATAATGACATAATATTGCAACTATGTGCACAGATAATAGATAATAAACTTTATGTTCAAATGAACACTTAAATCTGAAACTGGTAAACAAAATAAACAAAACAAAAAAAACATAAATAAATGGATTCTCAGTGTCTGTTAACCAAAAATGCACTTGAATAAAAACAAAACATTAAAACAAAATGGAAATAAAAACTACATTTAACCAAACATTTTTCAAAATGACGGCTTTTCAATTATATTAAAGGGCAGCATTTCTGTAGCAATTAAGCGAACTACACTGTCTGTGAACGCGCACCACTTTGCGCCGTTCTTTTTGTATGTTTCCTGACCATTAATTGCTTCAGTGATAGTGGACTGTCGTGAACTTGAAGACGGAGACGGCCTACATTTTTTGCCCAGCTGGAAAAACTGAATTGGATGGTTGTTCTTTAGGTGCATGTACAAGTTGGTTGTATTGCCGCTCTTCGTAGCTACCATTTTAGCGAAGCGGCAAAAAGACACAGGGGAAACAGTATCTGACGTGGAAATGCAACTCGACTCAACACCGGCTTGGAAAGGTCCAGCGGTTCACCTCGAAAATGCTCCGAAATGCTCCCACACTGGTGCAGTTACGTAAAACTTTGTTAGCAGTTCTATTTTGAGGTTTGTCCCGATATCAGCTAGTGTTTCTTAAGCATGCTAATTGAGCTAAAACGCTGGAGAAGTACAAAATAGCGCACCGCCCTGATTTATTAGTTTACTCCTCCCTCACGCTGAGAAAATGAGAAGGGGAGGGGCGAGTGGAGAGCACCGGAGTTAAGTCTTTTTGCCATCCAGTGTCGAAATAGGAAAAGGCTGGTAGAAACGGTAAATCGGATAGGTGCGAATGATCAAACTCATTTTAATCATTGTACAATTAATTGATTTATCGTTTATTGCGAGAGGCCTAGAAGTCATAGTTCCCTTTAATGACTCGATGCAATCTGCTGGGGTTCCTTAGATTGGAAACTTTTTCAAATTGATTTGTTATGATGTATCTTCGATTTTAATAGATTTTCTGTGAAGTGCCTTGAAACGACACCTGTTGTAAATTGGCGCTATATAAATGAACTGATTCTTGATTCTTTAAAAGTAGTCAAGGCCCTTAAACTATAATAAATGTTATTGTAATTGTTTGTGATCATACAAATGGAAAATACTGCAAAGAAATGTTAATTTGCTATCATACACTCCAAAAATCTGGACTTCAAGGAAGAGTAATAGGAGGGAAAGCCACTGTAAAAAAACAAAAAAACAAAACAAAACAAACTAACAAAAAACTAAAATAGCATAAAAAGTCTACTATTAAGTGTATACAATTATCATTATTATTAATAATAATATTAATACTACTACTACTACTACTAATAATAATAGTTTAGTTGGTGATGGCAGTGAACAAAAATGACTTTGTTTGTACATAATTAGTGCATCTGTTTGTTGTTCCATTAAATGCTTGAATGTTCATCATATGAGATCACTTAAAGGCTTTACTTTCAATGTCGATTTCCGATTAATGTGTTGCATATATTTGAATAATTGCTTTACAGAAACTGCTGACGTTATTTTAATGCAGCATGTGTTTCAATAAAAATTAGATCATTCTATGTTAAATGTGCCTGGTTCAAATGATTTACATTTGCTTGCAGTCTGCAAGCTTAGTTTCCTTGTGACTATTCATGGCAGATTTGTTGCAGAAACCATAGCCTGAGATTCAGATGACACTGTTTTCATTGTCCTGCTGGAAATGTTTGGCTTTCATACAGCACAAGCCATGCACAGCACGGGTGTGAGAAAGGAAATCTGCCTCGAATTCTGAACTGACTAACCACAGCGAGCCTGTTGTTTGAATGAGGATAATTACAAAATAAAATCCATTGTTTTCATATATTAGTGCTGCTAAACTAGCACAAATAATGATGTCTAATGTTAAAATATTCTATTTAAAACATACCAAGTGAAAGGCAGAGAGGACCAGTCAATGTTATAAAGTTTTAACAATTATTTAAAAAAGTATATTTTCAAAACTAGTACATTATTTTACATGAGACCATTCTTTCAAAAACTTCCAACACGGTTAGGAAAAAATAGGATGTAACCTGTGCATGTGTTATGTAGTAAGAGACACCTGACAAAAAATATTAGTGTTGCATAATACAGAGAATCCATGCTATTTTTGCTTAAGATCATCTGACTTTTAATAATTTTATAGTTAAAAGACATTTAATTCTCCTACTTCAAACTAATGTTGTTAATTACAAATTGTCAAGCTCAAATTGAGTTGATCTTTTACTTTTTAAAAGTGAATCAAGTAAGGTGAACACCTAAGTTACCTTCCTGATTGAAGCTGACTTTCTTATTAGATTATTGGCCTTTGCACATTTTACCAAGATAAGTTAGCAAGAGTGACAGAGATCCTGAAGTGACTCTCTGCCAGCCAGTGCCTGATTTTCCAATTACATTATACGGCTCTACTGTAGTTGGTGGTACCTGTTATAGTCGAACAGTGTACTTAAATAAATATTAAAGAGTTGTACTTATTACAGGCCAATAAATTCAAATACAGTCGAGTTCTTACATTATTGATGACAAGAAATAGAGAATAAATGTTTAAAAACAAGCTGTAATACTGCATATTCGACTCTTATCAAACCACTATCACTCACTAACACTTGCAGTGTCCAGAGCCTGTAGAAAATGGTGAAACAACAGAAACACCTTACCTGTCTGTTTCACAATCTAGCTGAGCTGGCAACAGTAATGTTGGTGTGAAGAGGTGTTCTTCTCCAGGATTTGACTGAGGACGATCTGAGTTCCTTCTTGATCTGACCTGTAAAGGGTTAAAAAACGTGTTAATTTGGGGTCCACTTTGTAGTGTAGAGGTGTGGTGCGCACCCCTTACTTGAGGGCAATGGTCCTCCACACAGGCTGTCCTGGTTTACATTTCTTACCCAAAACCTATGCTGCATGTCTTCCCTTGCCATTTCCTATGCTCGCTAGCTACTTGGGCTAGTTGAAAGGCTGCCGACCGTTTATAATAAATGCAATGGAAAAAAGCAGTATCTTCTGACAATACCATAAAACCTCAAAAAAATAGATTTTATCTTTGGAGCAACTCGTAAGGTTTTATGACCTTGTGTCAGTGGTTAAACATCAGCTCACCTTCCACACAAGCAAGAAGATTAGGGCCAACAGTGGAATAAACAGTAAGGAGAAAAGGCTTTTCTCCACCACCTGGCGAAGAGGACTTGGCATGTCTTCTGCTATGGAAAATCAGAAATAAAACCTCTTTAAATTCCTAATAAGTTGTAAATCTCTGAAGCATTGGTAAATTGTTTGCATCAACCCAAACTGGATTTGACATACTGCATATTAGTAAATATTTTTTTTATTGCACTCTGTTTCTTCATAACAATTTTACCCAGGACTACACTGTTGCTGTAGTACAAACACATATATCACATTAGTGATATACGTCATCGCGTAAATGTTATTTCCACATTGACAGACAGTTATTTTTCACCACCGGTCGTTTTTGATTGGCTGTCATTCTCTATGGGATTTTCCATTGACATTTTTCTATTGAAAAGATCCTCTCCTATACCCTTAACTAATAAGAGATTATAAATACTACTTTGTATAGCTTTACCATGTGTTTTATTATGTAGCAGGTTTATACATGAATATTTTAACAACCATCTCTAACATTAGGCAAATGTTGGTATGAAACAAAGTTCCATAAAGATTAACATGTCAAGTTGAAACGGACCGTTTATGTTCCAGTACAAATGAAAACGTTCTGTTGTGTTATGGTATTCTTCCAACAGACTGTTGCACTTCTGCCTTGGATTGTATTTAAATTATAGATTCAGACATCTGATTTAAAACCAATTTCATCTCTTACTAATCTAGGCTTCTACGCATTATTTGGACATGTAAATATAAGGATGATATACAGTATGAAGCACATACAGACAACACTGCAATATATTTTAGACAAGTTACACTTAATCTCATGTTATGCTTTGTCTTCAGTGATAAAGACTAAAAATACCTCCCATATCATAGCAAATTAATACCATTAAACGATTTTAAACAACGCCTGAACAGTCTGTAAAGTTGAAATGCATATTTACCTTGTCGTGTCGAATGCTCTTGTTCTTTAGTGGTGAGATTGTATGACATGAATGGTTGGACTGGAAAAAATTGGTAAAAAAGAGATTTTAGGAAACAATTTCAAAAACTGAGGACAAAAGAGTGTTAGAGTGAAACATAACTGTTTGATGATGAAAAATTCATTGTTAGGTACTAAATAGTTACTTCAGAGCTACTCTCTTTACCCTCCCCCTAACAACACACTCAACACCTGATCTGGCGGCAAAAAAAAGAAAAGAGTTTGGAAAGATTGGAAGATTGCTCTGTAATCAACACGTATACAATCAGGTTTCAGTCCTTTTCTTCCTTTTAACATTGCGCTACCTTGGGACATCTTCCCTTAGTCCTGTGACTCAGTCGTCACTCAATGGGCTTTCAAAGCACTAGGGCCAGTCAGAGTTTTTTTATCTGGCTAAGTTCTTGTGTAGAAATAATGGTGGCAGATTAAAAGCTTCTCCTAAAAAGCCACAAGAGATCTGTCCTAAATACAGCTTGTTCACAATGGTCCAAACTACATGGCAGGAGTTTTAAAAACAGAAACAAGCAGGATAATGGTATGCTGCTAGTAAGGATTTGGAAATCAGTTTTAGAAAAAGGAGTATGAGCAACACTGTCAGCTGTTCATATTAACTGCTTCAGGGAATTTGCTAACTATATTCTGTGTTTTTTGCTTATTTTGTTGAATACTTTTGGTATAATAAAGAAGGGATCCTTTAAGGCAGTTTATGTTTTTTCAGAGCAAAAAAATAGTTGTTTTGGTCGATTGCGGCCCTTTGGGGAAAAATATGTTAAACAAATTGAAAGAGTGATCACCTCATTTAATAAGGCAATACTGCTTTTTAATAGGACCATTGTTTCATACCATAGATGACGACCTATTAAGTTTGATACATGCTAAGTAAATCTTTTTTTTTTTTTTTTGCTAAGTTAATCTTGAAATGATGCAGACTGAGACATGGTGTTTGTTACTTATAACATAAGTTGCACTTTTCAAATTTCATACAGAAACATCAACTGCGCCATTTAAGTAGGACTGTGACAGATTTTATCAGGATAAATGCTTGAATATAAGCCTCAGTAGTTTCAGCCATTTAGCTATTAAAGAGGTTCAGTCACTTTTACTACATCACAGGCGACAGGTCATGTAGTAAAGTTTATGAACTAAAGTTTGGCAACAGTCTAGTTAAGATAACGTTTTGTGTTTTCCAAACAAGCAATTCAGTTGTAGCGTTGTAGTTTATTATTGATATCTTAAATGTAAGTTCCAGAAAAAACAGCAGAAACATTTGTATCACAATGAAAAGTCTTACTTTTGGAAAAACGAACTGTAGCTTCAACTTAATTAGAAAGGCAATGAATGCACTGTTTTTAATGTTTTAATTCTCAGAAGGCTAACACTATGAATACATCGTTAAAGGTAAAATAACTGAGCATTTTCTTTCTTTCTTAACATCACACACAAGCTATAAGACCTTATACAATCTTTCTGCACAACATGTTCATGAGAATCAATCGAGCCACACTATGTTGTTTAATTATGACAAGAATTAATTTAACAATACCTGTTGACATTTCTTCTTCTGGTAATGTTGTTGTGGAGGGACAGGGAGGTGGATCACATTGCTCTTCAGGATTTTCAGATTTTGCAGCGTTATAGAGCTGATGGACAGTGTCAAAATATTTTTCTATTTCCCACTTCTCCTCTCTGTAGTGGCACATAAATGCTTGCATGAGTTCTTCCTGTGAGGATAAAAAGATTGGCACTTAGCTGTGAAACATGGGCATTTTACAAGGGACATTTAGGATTTCAATTTCCTTTTAACAAACAAATCAACATATCTTTAGAAGGCATAAATGACAAAAATATATTAAAAGCAATGTATAATATAACACCAAGTTATATTAACTCACCATATCAATCTTTTGATTAATCTTCAGAATTTCGTCTTGAAGGTACAAAATGATTGTATTTATTTTGTCTTTATTAGTTGAAATGTTTCCAAACTTTTCAGTTAAATCCGATAAACTCTCCTCCAAGTAAACAATGTTTAATATTCCCCAACACATTTGACCCTAGAGGGAAAACAGAATAAAAGCATAAAAGCCATTAAAATATGCATAAGTCTTTGTAATAAAAGACCTCTCAGCACAGTAAGTACCAGTTAAAGACATCCTTCAGGGGGGTTTAGAAATTTACGCGTAAAATTACGACCACAGGTTTATTATTGAGTAGCTTTCCTATTTTATTGCTGGAACTTTGATCAGGTCAGACACAAGAGTGAGACACACACACGCACAAGACAGGCTGGGCTGTCCGGCACTGGAAGCCATGTTTAAGTGTTGGGTTGTTGAAATACCAAGAGTAGCATTCAATTGATTGTCAAATTGCATCTTTAAAAAGGACTACCTTAGCTTTCAGGGGTGACAGTGTTTTGTAAGTAATTTTTTTAAATGTTATTCAAGAAGAGATAAAGAGGACTTACTGTTTCTTTGGGAATATACTTTATGGGAATTTTGTAATCTTTTGGAATATTTTGCTTCTGTTGAAACAAAGAGACAAAACAATCAATGGCACTTATTTCCTTAAAGGTAACAAACGAACATTATTTGGTTTTATATACAACTAAGAAAACTGGAGTTGTAGATACAGTTAAAAGAGAAAAGTTAACATAACATCATGCATAAAACATGGTGGGCAGAAAATCAAACAAAACCTTTCATGTTCAGAGTTAGTTGCAATTAGAAAAACACTGCTTCCTAATGAGGTACCATGGCAAAAACAAAACAGTTCAGCCACAATCCCAGGAAGACATTTGGAGGCCTCGTGACATATAGTTCATTATGTACAAACATGGATACCCAAGTGTGTACAGCATAGAAATATCCAATCACACTTTCAGGAAGTTTTGGGAAGGAGATTTGGTTTTGTTTCCCAGAAAATGTCATTATACACAGCAAAATACTATCGGTTCTGTGCTTTTTTCTGAAATTTCTTTCCAATAGGAAATATATCATTTTCTTAATGACATATAAAAAAGTCAAGCAACAGCTTGCAGACAAGTTTTAGTAACAAGTCAAATGGCCTGAAGAAACCAAAACTGCGGTATTTTGTCAAACAAAAAAGGGAGAGGTTTAGAACACCTTCCAACAATTAAAGTATGGTGGTGTCGACCTCTACACCACCATACTTTCTCAGGAAAAGCCTGAGAACACATATAAAGTATGGTGGTGTCAGCCTCGTGCTGGGTGGGGTTCTACTCCAAGAAGGCATGGTGCACTTGACAATATGAAGGGCATCTTGAAGAAGTTTGGGCACCAAGTTCTAAGCTTCCATACTTTGCCTGATTCACATGTTCAAGGATTTAACACATTTTGACAATGCAATTAAAAGCCTTTACCATTAATTTATTTATGACAGGTATTTCGAGAATGATAAGGCTTTAGACAGTGCGTCATTTTTCAAAATAATTACTCCATCCATCCATCCATCCATCCATCCATGTTCTGTACACCCTTGTCATGATAGATTTGTTTAGACATTAAGACATTCCACATTATTAGGCTTTTTTGAACCCAGAGCCTTCTTGCAGCACTCACACTATACTCCTTTTAGGTTTAAATACCAAATCAAAATGGTAACTCCTTTCTTTACTGAGCCTTGTTTAAACATAGTTATTGTTTTGTTACTTAATTAGTTCAAGTTTTGCCTGAAATGTTTGAGTTCAAATCTTACCAGATTAGGGACTTCTCTGTCAATATCATTGACCACTCTTCCAAGTGTGTTTAAATGTACCCCAAGCGTCATGAACAGCAGGAAATGGACACAGACATGTATCCAACTCTGTAAATCAAGAGAGACAAGAATTGACAGTCAGTTGATCCATTTTTCTGTTGTTATTGACAGATAATTAAAACCAGAATGCTTTAAGAAAATGGCTGGTGACCTGAATTATTCTTTTAACAGTCTATCCTAAAACTTTAAAATGTTATACACTCATGCACAAATTTTCACTTCTGGTTTACCCACTTGTACTGTCATGTGCATGACGAGCAAAGGTAGGTGGAAAACAAACGTACTCAAATAAAGTAGCTCTACTTTAACATCTTTTTAATCAAAAAAGTAAAAAAGTAGATCTCCAACAGATTATTCAAGCAAGATTAGAAATACTATTTAGTATCAAATAACTTATTGATAACACTTGATATACTATTAAAATTATAAAGTTATGTGTGAAACTTTAAGAAGATTCTGACCACCATTCTAAATGATGATGATAAAGAACACAAAGCAACAAAAGACTGCTGATAGCTGGGATATATTTAAACAGTCTATGTAAGTCTATTTAATTTTAGTTTGATATTATCTTGCGGAAGGAAAAGCTCCGAATATGTTTGAACATAATCGATTAGCAACACAATACCGTTTGGCAGTGCCAGTTAATATAAACGTGCCTTCTGACTGGTACTTTAAAGGTGTACAAGCTGAATGATGCCACTGGCTGACATCTTTTCTGATGTCTGTGCCAATCTGCCAATATTATGCAATACACCTGCAGTTGTCCTCTTAATATAGATCAGGGCCAATTACTCTCCCCGAGTTAGCCCTGCAACCTTGAATGCCAACTTGCTGTTTAGGAAGTAAAGCTTTAAAGAGAGTCGAATTTAGGGATCATTGCTGGCTTATCAACAAAGCCAAGCTTCAACAGGCGACACGACTTTTATTTTAGATCATTGTGTCTCTTTGGTTGCAGAACGTGAATATTTTGCTGTAAACAAAAGCTTTTGAATATTTCACACAAACTATACTCCCAGACTTCCACCTGTTTCTATACGTAAGTCAAGCTCAACCAAAACAGGAAAAGAAGGAAAGAATGCTCAATCAAAAAAAACAGTGATGGGATTTAATAATATTTTCTTCAGCTTCAGCTGGTCCATTAGAATGAAAACACATAGATGACTGATTATGAGTAATATGGATGAATTAAAGCCTTTAAGTAGCCTCAAAGATTGGTCTGACTTGAACAGAGTTTGGTGCACAAAGACACCAGAGGTTGCTATTTTCATATTACCTTATTTACAAGAATTAGGCACTGTTTAGGCCAAATGCACAAAATATCCAACAAACACTAAAACCACAGAATTAAGAATTTATTGACAACTTTAAACATATCTAAGATCCAAAATGATCAAAATTTGGAGGGATTGAACCCAACCATGCGTGTTGTCGAAGTGACTTCATCTTCATTTTATAACACGTATAACTCCAACGTACTTCACAAAAAAAAGCCAATATTACTAGTAATAGTATAGTATTACTTTCTCAATAAAACATGTGTGTCTTGTGTCCTGGCTTTCTGGCCCCAGGGTTGATGTTGTTCTTTGATATCTGCATTAAAACTGAAAGTTCAGCTATAACAAAATGTATTTATTATAAACCAAACACAGGAGATCTTTTTAGTCTGCTAAAGATTATGACAGTCAAAACAGTGAGTAAAGGCCAGCAGTTTAAATGTCACCACAGGAGGCCGCAATACCAGGAGAGAGAGCTAAGTTTGTTTGTATAGAGAGTTTGCTTTAAGGTTTTTGGGGAATATAGAATTACAGTGGCTTGATGTTAGAATAATTTGGTACATATGTATGTGTCCCTCTATACTGTGAAAAGATATGGCACACATGGTAGGAAATAGCCAAAGAAAAGTAAAATGAATTGTTAGAGTAGTTACTTGCACACCCCTGCATATTTGATTCACAAGAATGAGTGAGTCAGTAATCACTTTTTAGAGTTTCTAGTCCTAATTTTAAGGTTATCCTGCTAAAAACAATTAAATGAGATACTACTTTTTGTTTTAACATCTAAACGAATAAAGTAGTACAGGGAAACATTTCAGTCAGGAAAATAAGCTGTTTTAATAAGTCTATTTCATCAACACACCAGGACAACAGAAGATTCAATCGAGGGATGCAAACATGCTAACTAATAATAATAAAAAGAATGTCAGGATGTTTTAATATCCCATTAGTTCTTGTTATGATAAGTAATACCCATTGCTGTACAGTTTTGTATGTGTGATATTATTTTCAGACATTAATTGACATCATAAGGATTGACAGTCATCCTTTACATCAAAATTTAGAATTTTCACGGCTTAAACATTTACTCTAATTGAATTGAGGACTTCTGTCCAACAATTTGACTGAATATAAAAACATTACATACATTGTACACACATAAAAGACCCATTCATATTAAAAAAATCTAATAAAACATTCATCCATAGAAATATAAGAGACTTACTAGCACATATTGGAAACAACGACCTATAAATTTTGGGACTTATTTACCCTTTTTAGACTGAGCCTATGTGGTTTGGGATAGGTTTAATGCTATAATGACTTATTCAAAAAATGCATTTTATTTTAACTTGAGTAATATTTCTTTAATATAAAACATGTAAATGTAAAGAGACAGCAAACCAGTATACCTTTTAGTATGAAAATACTTCTTCACAACACGGTACACTGTGTGCTTAAAGTAACAGTACACAACTGTAATGAGGTCATCTAATAATACAAATGAAGTACAATCACTTGTTCAAAGAGAAGATGAAAAGATCTCCCAACACCTCTAAATAATAAATGGTGTGTTCTTGTCTTTTGTAAAAATCCATTCAAAAGTTCAGAACATCTGAGTTAACACAACAGAAAGCAGTGCACATGTGAACTGTTAGCAGAGAATCCCTGTTATTACTCTTCTTAAGCTAATGGCGAACCCCGTGGCTTTTTTGCGAGTGCAAATAAAGCCAAGTGGAATCACCTGTTTCACCAGCAGGATTTCACATGAAAGGTGAGCGATGACAGCGGTATCGGTTGCCATTCCTCAGGTTTTTAAGAGACAGATTCACAGCATGTAAAGGCAGCGGGCTCAAAAACTTATAGTAAAGGAGCTGTAATGATTACAAGCCTAAGGTTCAATTCTCCTCGAACCTCCTTGTGCTGACATGTTATAAAGCGGGGGTCAGAAACACATGTTTGTAAAAGTTGGTGAGCAGATATGCCCAGAGGAAGAGAGCACCAGATTAAATTTGATGGTGGTCCTGCTCAGACAATTTTGTACTATTAGGAGAGGGTTTTTGGACTTTGCAAAAAAAACAAAACTGATTATTAAAACATGTGGCCCTACTGGTAGTCAAGTAAAATGAATCAAACGTCTTCTCTAGGTCTTCTTTACAATGTTTAAAAACAGCAGAAGATGTAACTGTCTAAGCAAATGAAATAGGATTATTTAACCAATCAGGAATTAAAATCATCGTAGCAAAAAAAAAAATCTGTCCTTGGGGTTTTAAACAACCTATTCCTGTCAATTAGTTGCTGTCAGGCTCATTACAGATTTTTTTGCCTGTTAAAATTGTAGGATTTTCCAACATTGTATCAATAACAGACCTTTCACCATGACTTAGGATGTCATAATCAGGATGTTATTCCTGGTACCGATCCATGACTTTAGGTATTTGCTGATAAAGAATCCTAATACAATACTTCATTTAAATAAATGTCATATGTAAGCCTGAAATGTTAGTTAATTTAAACTGAAGTAGAACATTAACGTATTTTCTAAACTCACTTGCTTATGACCATGACATTTCAGTCCTCAGACTTTTTATCGTCAGAAACCTTAGTGTCACAGATATCCCAAAGTTATTTTTCTTAAATCAAAGTCCTTTAGAAAAAGTACTAAAGTAACACAAAGTATGCAAGTTTTTTTGTTTACCCCATATCCAAGTCAGGTTTTAAGGCTTTACAGATGAAACAATATCTGTGTATAACAGTGTAATGCAAATTTACAAATGAATGAAACAAGCACAATTATTTGTCTGTACTTCCTATAACCCTATGTTCATTTTGTCCACCTCTTCAAGATTTACTGAATAGCTATGACTTTAAGTGTTTCTAAGTATCTTCTTCTGCTTACTAAGACTTATCTTTGTAATAAGACAGCAAACCTAAACATATCAGAAATGGACATCTGAGGTGGGTTTTCTTCTGTAATTATCATTGTTACGAATATCTGAGGATTTATTGGTGAGAGCAATTAAAAGGCCATAGTTTTGGAACAAGACTTATTGTAATGCATGATTGTTAAGGAATTTCATTAGATTAACAAAGTATTGTACATGTACAAGAAAATTTAAAAATAATTTGAGGTTCTTTTATATGCACAATTTGGTAATATTGGAACATTGCTGTGAACTCAAAATTAGGACTTTTGTTAAGAAAACAACTTTCATCCCACAGCTAACTAGATCTCAATTTTACTGTTTACACTACCATCAACTCTATTTGCAACCATTAGACATCCACTGTTTGCATTTGAAAAAAATATTATATTAAAATCGTGTAATCAGACCATCATGTTGACAACACAGAGAATCAAAGGTGAAGTCTGCATTTAAAGCAATTTGACCACAGAGGTAGCATGTATGTTTGTGATACACAATATATTGGCAATAATATCGGTATCGGCTGATGTAAGTAAAATCGGGCAGATATTATCTTTATTTATCTTGGTGTCATGTGTTTGTGTTTCAGGAGGGGGGGATATTGGTGTGAAAAATATGGTGAGGCAGCACAGGATTAAAAGCAGAGAAACAATCCAGGTGGTGCGGCCATTTATTCAAAGAGCCAAATTTAATACAATTTGCCCAGATTTTCATCTCGGTGCATTCCTATAATTCGCCCCTCCACTATAGGAAACGATTTCAATACGCTCTACATCAGTATCTGGGTTCTATATCAAAAGAAGCTAAAGCACTTAAGCCACACTGTAAACCAAAATCCTCCCCCTAAAATTTCACTTCAAAATTCTTTTAATGGAGGACGATGTATTTTGATACCTCCAAATTCTGTTTGACTTGGTTGGTTTTAGCATCTGTAAAATCAGTGAGCTGTACCACATTGTGCACTATTGCAGTTTAAAGCGAATCGCACTCACCCACCCACAATGCTTTGTTCCCATTATTTCTCCATGTACTTTGGACAGTTTTCTGACATTTATGTGGTTTTTATCATAGCTTACAAACTGTAATCACTTACAGTACTATTAGTTGGAATGTATGTACTCTATGTCACTGTAATCATTTTTTTATACTCATGTCACACTGAAAAAGAATAATTTAAATAAATCCTACAAAGCCCCTAAATCATATAGCATTCATTTCCATGATCATTGCATGTAAACCTTTAAACATAACTGTATCTAATCTGTCAAGGATTGCAGTCTTTGCAAAGCATGGAGAAGCCCTGTTAAGCAGACAGATAAAGTAAATATCTGCTAGATATTAGTTGTTCAAAGGGCATCTTTGCTTACAATGGGTTACAGCCAAGTAATGTGGGCTGGATGGCGCTTAGACAAACGTGCTATACATGACTAACATTCTATGCTCAACACAACATTTTAAGGAAAATACACATAAAAACATCCTCCTTTGAAGTGTTTGGTGCCCATAACCCTGCCAAATATTTTGAAAAACACTTTTCTAACATTTTATGTTTTTGTATCTTATATATAACCTTAGCGACAGAAAAGTCGTTTAAATTTACAAGCAGCTCATAGAGCCTTGCAGTCCTGAATGGTTATTCTAAAACATTTTGGCTATGACTTGCCAAGTGTATGGGGGATACTTAATATACAGTAAAGGGTTGCGTATTAAGCTTCTTCCTTTATTATGATGGATAATAAAAAAAAAAAATCCTGAGTGTCTCCACTTTGATTCATATGGATATCACAAGCTTTGGCTTAATTACTAAACTTCAAAGTACAACACCTTGACATTCATAGGAAATATGGCTTCTTTGTTTTTCAGCCAAAATAATAAAAATCACGTAGTGCTGCTTACTTAAGTTCATAAATGAAAACTGTGTCAAGACACCAACACCTGAACACTACAATAATGTCCCATAATACGCCTGTCACCAACGTCCTATTACAAAATACATATTTGGTGTCATTAGAATTAGTCCTGCTTTCATCTTGTATTTATTAAAATAGGAATTGTATTCGATACATAAGAATATTGCATACGTGTGCAGCAGCACACTTTAATGTGAAAGCAAAAACTAATACTTTAAATGCTAACAGGTTTTCTGTTGATCTATCTGATTTGAACATTAATAGTAGTGTTTTTGTGTTCCATGAAATCATAATTTTGTTTGTTAATCTGGCTAGTACAACTGTAGAACCCAGTTTTAATGACAAAAATGTTCCATATTCTCAAGATAATTGTAATCAGGGAATGAGGGTTGTGAATGGGAAACATTCGAACTTCACTTTTCTTAAAGTCTTTTCAATATCCTTGGGATTATATTTTTGGTTGTAATAATATCACAACTAATAATACTTGCACAAGTCCAACTCCTAAAAATATGTAAAACTAAAATGACTATATCTTTTGAAAAGTTACAGGGAGACTTTCAAGCTCTAAGCCAGATTTACTTTTAGTATTACCGACATTCCCTTCAGCGTCACCTGTTGTCGATGGTTAAAATGTAAACAAGAATCAAGAATCAAGAATCAGTTTATTTATATAGCGCCAATTTACAACAGGTGTCGTCTCAAGGCACTTTACAAAAAATCAATTAAAATCAAGGATACATTCTAACAAATCAATTTGAAAAAGTTTCCAATCTAAGGAACCCCAGCAGATTGCATCGAGTCATTGACTTGCAGCATTCACTCCTCTGGAATC
>JAVLVB010000536.1:122328-155452 GCA_032876305.1 Orestias chungarensis
GCTGGGGGGCACTGAGGATTGCGTTACCAGTGGTTGATAATACTCAGGCGACGAATAGCCGGCTCCCCACTCCTCTTATACTGCTTGGCTCGTCTGGGGAAATAGGATGCACCTGTGAAGGAAGCTCCAGCATCCGAGGACTGATGACTCCTACTGGACACCTGATGAATTGACTCAAACAACAACCTCCCTGCTGACAACTTCTGAGAGTTGTCCTACTCGAACTAATTGCTTTGGATTTTTAAATTAGAGCCCAATAAATAAAACAAAGAGTAGAAATATGAGTCCCCTTTAGAATTTAATAGCAAAAAGCAGTTCAGGTCATTTTACATTTTTTCTGGATTTTTTACTTGTTAATTTTCTGCAAAACTACATTAGAAATTAAGAAAGCAACAATTAAGATCAAAGAGTTTTAACATACTTTGTTGTAAATCTCCCCTTTTTTCAACACAAAGTGCAATATCTTTATTTCTCAATCTCTATCTTATGCTATTTTTGTGATTTTACATTATATTAAATAATTATGTTATATGTGTACAAAGGCTAGTAAAATGTTCATACCCCTTCAGCATTTTTATATTTTTTAATGTCATCATGCTTTAATATATATATTTTATTCAACACGTGTTAGAGCTTTAACACATCTAAAACATCCTGCTCTCTGGTTATTGTCGACTGCAGATGGTCAGCCTTGACCCTTGAATACTTTGGTTGTCCATCTCCTGCCATTCCTGACTTTACTGATCCTTCAACGCTGTTCTCTAGTTTCCGTCACTTTACTGCAATCCCTACAAAATAGAAATTATATTTATGGTTGTGACATCAGAAAATGTGACAAAGTTCGAAGTGTTCAAAGTGAATATTTTTCCAGGGAAAGGGAAAGATTGCTTTACATGACAATGTACATGTCTAATGTGCGTTTGTGTGAAATTTGGCTGGTGATAAGACTGTAAAAAAATAGAGGCAGATGCCTTGCAATTAAATAGCTCATTTTGCGCAGACTGTAACCTACATTCTCCTGTCAACAGGTAGTTTACAGTAACTGGTCATGTGGCCAATGGCAGAGAAGCAGTGAGATTAACTTAAAAATAAACCATGCAAAGCTAAAGATGGCAGCATGTTTAAGCCAGCGTCTGTGTGGGGATCTAGCAACTCTTGGATATTGACACCTCCCCAAATCCGACCTGAATCTGCCTGCTTGGAGTAAAAGGCTTATGTTAAAACAAAAATGATCATGAGTATTACAGAAATTGTATCTAAATAATAGATTTGCAATGAAGCCAGAGTAGTTGACACAATGAGGAAATCCAAATGAGTACGACCTTCTGACTTTAAAAGAATGTGGAAAGACAAGAAAAAGCTGCTGGAAGGGTTGGCTGAAACACTGAGTATTTTCGTTTTTTAAATACTTCCTCAAAAAACAGATGAAGGCAAGACATACTTCTGAGAGTTGTCCTACTCGAATTAATTGCTTTGGATTTTTAAATTAGAGCCCAATAAATAAAACAAAGATTACAAATATGAGTCCCCTTTAACATTTAACAGCAAAAAGCAGTTCAGGTCATTTTACACTTTTCTGGATTTTTTACTTGTTAATTTTCTGCAAAACTACATTAGAAATTAAGAAAGCAACAATTAAGATCAAATAGTTTTAACATACTTTGTTGTAAATCTCCCCTTCTTCAACACAAAGTGCAATATAAGTAACTAAGATATACTTGGTGTCAAATATATAGTTTTCTTTAAACTTGAACCTGCAAAAAAGCCTGTTAAGGTATGCAAACATGTCATGAGCCCTTAAAAAAGTACCCATCTCTTAAAATGGCAGGTTTAAAATTAAGGGGAAACATATAACATTTTTATAAATATTTTTAACACTTCTAATAAACCACTCGTTGAGACACACCACTAATAAAGTGGATAAACAATACAAACTGCCATAACCTGATTTTATTAATGTGAAGCCCCTAAAAATGACTTTGTAGCTTTACCTCTTCATTTAGTTTCAGCATTTAGTCATCTTCAGTTCACACCTGCTCTAGGTTATGTTAAATCTTATTATCTTCAAAGCAAAGTAAATCTGATTAACCTGTCCTAGCAGAGTGTTTTTGACTTTTGCTTATTTGCATCCTTTAGCTAAGGTGAAAGCTTACTGAGGAATTACAGAAACTTCAAGGATCTCATTATACAAAGATAATTATCAGGTTAAGAGATACAAAACTGTTCTGCAGCAGGACCATAGCATATGAAAGGCTTCCACCGCTTGGAGTAAACACTGCAGGAGCTGCAGTAATAACTTTTGGTCGTCCATTAAATGTGACACCAATATGCCTTGTTTCAGAGGTTACATACAACACATCTAGCTAAATTTAGCTAAACTGCAAAAAATCCCCAAGACATAAGACAAAATGTGTTACAATACAATAAAGGGAAAACTTGAACCTTTGATCTATCCCAAAAACACTGCTTTCTAATCAAAAGAAGTGAAATTCTAGATTCTAAGTACTGCTTAATTTTCATTCTCAACTAACAGGTGGTTGCCTCTGCAGCCTAAAGTTGAAAAGGGATGTTGCACTGAAGATCTTGGGAATGGTTCATCCATAGCATAAAAAATCAAAATGGCAAAATCAATGGGGCCACATAAGCAGGGCTGTGGACAAGAGACATCCTTACCTCCTGTGAGACTTTTTTGTGCATTATCACTGTTATCAAATATTACAAAAATGAAAATGAGAGATCCTGCCACAAATTGTCTTCAACTGAGGATTACTTGTTAAGGACAACTATTAATCACTATTATATCACATGAGAAATCATTTTCAAAGACTGCCTATTTCACCCATCTTAAAATAAAATGACCATGTTCCGCATTGTTGTGCATATAGACCTATTTGGCACATCTACCACTCGAAGACTTTCAGACCTCTCCTAAAGAAGAGGTTTAAGAAAATGTTCAGATAACCGGCTACTGGTTGTGAGAAGATTCAAATCCCATGATTAAAATTTATTTGTTTATAAAACCAGTTGATCTCCAGAACAAGCCATTCATACAACAGTCCATACAGCTTTATCCCACCTATAAAATCATGCAACCTATGTAAGACTACATATCTGCGTAAAGATTAAATACATTTTTGAATAGTAAAAAAATGTTGAAGGTGTTAAATTCTTATGGTTTAAAGTTTTGATAATAATTAGAGAAAGTGCCATTAAAACTGGTCTGCTGGCTGACTGGGATGCACAATGGACATTCTACAGGTTCACTCAACCTCTGCAAAAGTACAGAAAGGATTATTGAGGATAGTGGAAGGAAGTGTTGTTCGCCAAAACTCAGATCTGCAGATAACTTTTAATGCAAGGAATTGAACTTGTGCCAATTAAATTAAAGTTTACAAAAGAAGGAATGCTGATCTGTTGTACAGCAGGACGGCATCACATTTTTAGACTTGTATACATCCCCTATCTAACCTGTCTTCAACTGAGGATTACATATTGAGGGCGATAATTAATCATAATTCAGCCCTTCAAAATCTTTTTTAAAGAATGTTGCTACAAGCTGAATGACAACAAAGATGAGCAGGTAGGAGCTGCATATTCCCCCATCTTGGAGGAATATCATGTCCAAAATTGGGGTGCATATAGACCCGTCTGGTACTACCATCCGCCTTTTGGACCTTTCCTACATATTTAATTTTAGAGAATGTTCAGACAGAGATTGCTACTGCTTGTGAGGAGATATAAACCATAATGATTTACATTTTTTGTTCATAAAATCAGTTGATCTACAGAACAAGCCATCCATACAACTGTCCATACAGCTTTACCTAACCAATAAAATCAAAGAACCTTGTAAGACTGCTCTTTCTAGAACTCTTCGTAAATTTACTGAATTTATAGATACATTTCAGTTATCAATATGTATCACCTGGATAACAAACCTCTTTTCAAACTGCCCCAAAAGGGTAAAAGTTTGTCGCTAACTATCTGGAGCCACACTCACACTATAAATCCTGCCAACATGACTCTACACATTGCACTACACACAACGTACTTCTTCTCCATTAGTACAGGTCAAGTATTAAGACTCTGAGAGGCAAGTTTAAACTCTCAAATCTTTCTTCTAGTCTGTGAAAGCATGCCAATACATTAAAAGCATGCATAATCATTTTTTCCAGAATTAATTTTTTTTAAACTGAATTTGTACAATCCTTTTGTATTCAAGCTTTTTTTTTTTACTTTCAGATCAACCTTTAGTTCACCAGCCTGCAGAGTAACATTGCCAAACATTTTAACTCTACTCAACTTTGCCCTGATTATTACTTGTTTCAGTCCCTGCTAGCAAATACTGTCTATACTATAACTTACCTTAAAAAATGGTTTTATAAGATTCCCATCACAGTGTGACTTTTAAATTCTTATATGCCATACAATTACAGTCTCTCTTTCAGTTTCTAACAGTCTTTTTGTTTTGTTATCTGGTAAAATGCTGTTATTCCATGTTACTCTGTCTCTTGGGGTAGAAAGATCTAGAGAGTTGGACAGTGACAAAACCTTCCTTGGTCTTCCAGAGGTAAGTTCTACTTAAAGGTTTTTTGTTGCTTCCTGTGGTTATCCATTAAACTCAACAACCACATACGTGATGCCATGATTAAAACATGGAACATGTTTCCAGAAAAAAATGTAGAAAAACCATAAAAAAAACTATGTATTAGAAATTTGTGATTTTAATTTCTTTCTTTTATTTTTTTGTGCTAAATATACTAGTTGTAAAACTGTTTCAATAATGGGGTTGTAAAAACAACCCTATTATTGAAACAGTGGTTGCAGAGATAGTAAAAAGTAAAGTTTGTGTGTGATTTTATATATATATATATATAAACATATTAAATTCGCTGTAATTTGACAAACTATAGAATGTTTAATGTCTTTTAATATCTGTACTTGAACCATTTATGGATGCCAACAAACGGCTTACTCCCATATTTAATCAACCAACATTTTATAGAAAGGTTCATTCATTTATATACCTCAAAACACAAGTGATACACATTATTCAGATCAAATACAGACAGTAATGTTCTCCAGCTTTTATTTCTGTTATTTCTGATGATTTTATTCCTAGAAATAATGAAAAAAACTTTAGATTTTAGTATTAATATAATAAAAATATTTTAATAGAGTATTTGAGCTTAATAAGAATTAGGTTTATTACATGCTTAAAGGCTATTATTTTTAGAAGTACCTTATTTTGACAAACAATCCTCATTTGATTCATTAAACATGGCTGTTTTTGATGTTTCTGTCTCAGTCCTGGTTAGCGCATTGTCAGTTTGTTAACAATGGAGCGCCTTTTATGAACAGAATATACTGTAGACATATAGGTGTTCAAGCTTACGCTGCCCCTCCTCAAAGCACTTACAATATCCTTTCAACCTTTCAAACAAGCTCATCATAAAGATTATCATTAAACTAACTTGAGGTACTGCAAGGAATGTTTCATCCACTGTGACTAAATTGTTTAAGGTCATGAACCTTGAGTTCATGAACCTTTTTGTGTAGATCCGTTTTAATGCAGAGGCCGAAAAGGTTAATTCCAACCCCTTTGTACAGATTTTATGGGTTTAAAGGCTGAGTTGGGACTGCAAACTAACAGATTGCTTTTGTCTGATGTGAAGAACAAGTTCAATGCTCTAATCATTAGCTTTGACTTAAAAGTTAATTTGTTAGTGTTGGAACTTGAAGCTCCCTTTACAGTACATTACACAGCAGTAGGCCTTGGCTATTAGAAAGACATGTTTCATTACCATTTGGAAATAGTCAAATGTGTCCTCTGACACTAAAACAGGAAATCAATGATCCAGCTGAACATGGTTAGGCATGGTTTCACCATGAATTATGCTTTTGGCACCTGGAAGGTTGTTAGGTTGTTTATCAGCTAGGAAGTAGAGAGAATAAAATAGCTAATTTGTTTTTCATCACCCTGCCTGAAAGGATTACTAGTCGCATAAGAACCCACCCAAGTGAACCATAAAACTTAAAATATAATTGAAAAGTTATTATGTTTTCTAATACATGTGTAATTGTGAAACATATAAATCATAAAGTTTAAATAACCAAAGCAAGGGAAATGTATTTGTCTAGCACATTTCATTCACAAGCCAATTCCAAGTGCCTACCATAAAGACTGAAAAGGTAACTGTCACGCCAAAGACTTTGTCTCATCAAAGTCGTGTTTGCAAACAAAAAAAGTCCCCCTTGTTATCTATTTCCTAAGACAGTTTGCAGTCATGCATGAAAAAGTTAAGGTAAACAGATCCTTAATTAGCTTTCATTCTGGTTGTAACAGAATGGTGTGTCTTTCATCCTAAATTAGATAACATTCAGTGGAATACAATCTGCATATTTTTGTATAAGAGACAGATATGGCATCTTGCAAAGCTTTAATGTAAAATTAGAAACGTAACTTACCATGCAATGGTAAACACACAACGTGGTCAAAGTCCAATTAAATGAAACATCCCCTCTGTCCATATTTGTGCACTTTATGATGCTCAGGTTCTTTTGACAAGCTAGTGATATAGTGAGATTGGAAGTAAGAATACAGATTATGATAGCATTGTAAATTTGTTTGTTTGTTTGACGAGCAAAACTACTCCAGAATTAGAACCAGCATTTTCTTAATATCAGTATGCGACGATTTCAAGGTGTAAGTCCTTGTGTCTTTATCCAGAGAGCAACATTTCCACAGCTTTTCCATCAAATTTAAACATGAACTTTGGCACTAGCCTTCACCAATCTCCCACATGAATATACTTCAACCTCTAATCGGTTGACTTTCAGAATTTCCGTATTTTAATAAAATATCACTGGCTTTCACAACTTTACTGATGTGCAGTGATAGCTGTCTACCACATGTAGCCTTTTGTACATAGGCCACAATGTTTTAATTTAACATTTAATAAAGTCAAGATTCTATCAAAGGTCCAATCAACCTTTTGGCTATTTCTATGATCAATTTCCTCTTTTAATCTGTCACCTTTGGTAAACGTCTTAGCACCTCCAATTCTAAACTGTGGTTTTGAGCAGCAACAGGGTAGCTGTCCTCCTTGGGTGAGAGATGAGGTCCTGCTTCAAGTGTAGAAGTTTAGTTTTCTCAGGGTTTTGTTCATGAGTACACAAAAGTGTTGCTGTGTCTTATACTCTGCCACTCTATGTCCATTTTACAGGTTAAAACAACTGTGAGAGAAAAAGGATTAAGCTTAGAAAAAAACTTAACGCATGGGGTCAAGGGCACCAGCATCATCTTGTTAGTTGCGTGGTAATTAGCGTTTATTTCTCTGTATCTTAAATTACTCAAAACCAAATGTAACCTCAGCTCTTTACAACTACAAATAATCCTAAAATGTGTTTATGAGAACAGAAACTACATATTCATATATAAATGTATTCCAATTAATTTAGTATGACTCCTGATGAGACTTAATGACTGTGTATAGGCAAAGAGTTCTGCATTGTTTCAGAATTTTATAGTTTTAGGTTATTGCTCAGAAGGACTATGAAGAAAGCAACAGTAGGGAAGAAGGCACTTAGCCCATGCTTAGGTTGTATTTCAGTGTTTATAACATAACATTAATTACACACTATGAATTAATGTGAATTAAAAATAATTAGCTAATGAATGGTACTAAGATACATATTGAAGTGTATACAGCAATAGTCTTGACGAAATATTATGACTCAATATCTCCATCTGCAACTTGCGGTAATGGTTTCCTGCAAATCTTGATGATTTCTCACATCACTGCTGAATATAAATATAGGCCAAATTATTGTCACATTGCATCAGCAAATTTAAAGTTGTGGGTTTTTCTTGTTGCATAGTTACAGTATCTCAAGGTTCGATCATAGGGTTTCATTCAGGTGGAAATCTGGTGTTTGACTGCGCTGTTGAACAACCTTGATTAATTATTTCTTTTAGAAGGTCTATTGACAATTTGATGACAAATATTTTCAAACAGTGTTCTTGAGGCATATACAGTATTAGTGCTCAGTTGGAAACATTTAAGAGTTATTTCAACTTGCTGGTGGACAAAGATTTGATGTCATATAAATGCAGTGTTTAGAACCAACCTCTTCATGAATACAAAATGCATACATACTGTAACTGTGGATATACCGAAAGGTTTTCTACAAATCTTTCTATCCTCATGCTCAACTAATGGTCGATAGATGTTGCCTTTCTTTTATTTTTAGGAGCGTGCTTTGCAAAAACACCTCAGTAAAGGATTAGAGGGATCATCTAACATTACCTTCTGTAATCCTGTCATAAATGCTGAAACACATCTGAAAATTATCCTTCTACCAGTTCTCTTTCATCAATTATGATCCAAATACCTAACCAAGTGGAAACAGCTTTTCTCCTCATAAGCTTTACCAGATGCTTTTTTACAAGCAGATTTACACATATGCTTCAAGCAACATCAGGGAGGCTTTCAATTGAACATTAAAGTTGAACACTTGGATAATGGCCAAATGCATGTGGTTGAATATGATCACCGCGTTAAAGCACCAACATCAATATCCACTTTTACTCCTCAGTAAGCATTTCACTGTTACCAAGATTCTGTGTGTCTTAGATTTCTATTAGAAAGTAATGAACTGTAACATGTTCAAGTTAACCTATTTTCAGTGTCAACTAAACTAGCAATTGAAACAATAACATATTCTTTAACTGGCAGAAAAACTCATTAAAGTACACTAATTCTCACAAGGCAAAGCATTTACAGGCTATTAAAAATGTTGAATCAGTTTTACATTAATGTGTAAAATCTGTAATGAGTATTAAAAGTAGTAGAATAAAAATTGACGGCACAAATACAATAGTAGAATTTAACTTATACCAAAGATTTAATTTACCCTCTAATTTAGTTTTACTCAGATTTTTGTTGCTGTTTTATTTCTAGTCCAACACCTCAAATCATCCTCACACTTGGCACAGAACAACTAACAAACAAAAATAAATCAGCCAGAGCTTAGATGTATTAAGCAGAAATTTAGTAAGCACTTCCAAGAGCTGCATTAGGTAGGTTATGGAAGGTTTAGAGCATGTACATCTATCTATCTATCTATCTATCTATCTATCTATCTATCTATCTATCTATCTATCTATCTATCTATCTATCTATCTATCTATCTATCTATCTATCTATCTATCTATCTATCTATCTATCTATCTATCTATCTATCTATCTATCTATCTATCTATCTATCTATCTATCTATCTAAATAGATAGATGTAAGACATAAATAATGAAAGACCTGAAGTTAATGTACTGAATGCAGAAAGTATGTGTCGGTCAACATGCTGGTGAGACCTTACATGGTATTGATGGCATTTAAGGTTATATTAGCATTTTAGCCAATATTGGCTTATACAGTACCTTGTGCATACTAGATAAGGGACAATAGTAACATTTAGGATAACTTTGCTATGGAATAATATGTCGTTAGTCAACATCAAATTGAAAGCTCCCATGCTATTCATACCTGACTCCTCAACAGAATTGTGACCTCACCGGCCTACATTTCTTTAGGAATTTTGTAGTGAAGAATTATATCCCACAGAAATATTATAAAAGCAGGGGTCCACCATACCTACTCTCCATGTCACTGGAAATGCTGGTGCTATTTATTTCCAAAGGAGCCACTTCTGATTGGCTGTATTCTCAAAGATTTTGTCTCATGAAGATTCGAGGATTCAAGGAGACTTTATTGTCATTTCAACACATGTGGTACATGAGGTGGAACGAAATTACATTTCACGGTCCAGTTCCACCCAAGAGCTAATATTAAAATAGATAAAATAAAGTTAAAAAATTAAAATAAATAAAATAGAAGTAAAGTAAATAAAATAAATAAAATACAACACAGAATATACAGAAAATATACAGAATATACGTTAGTGAAGTGTCTCAGTGCGGGTATGGTAAGGTGTTCAGTTATGTATTGTCCGTGCAGTGGTTTGTTACGGATGAGTTCAACAGTCTCACAGCTTCAGGAATGAAGCTGTTTCTCAGACGGGTTGTTCTACACTTGATGCTCCGCAGCCTCCTGCCTGAGGGGAGCAGAACAAAAAGTGAGTGTGTTGGGTGGGTGGGATCCTTCCTGATGCAGGTGGCCCTTTTCCTGCATCTGGAGGTGTAGATGTCTGTGGTGCTGGGGAGGCTGACTCCAACAATCCTCTGTGCGATCTTCACCACCCTCTGCAGAGCTTTTCCTGTCTGCAGCAGATGTTATGTTGTTGTGTGTTTTCAATTATATACAAGGTTTTTCTTCTGCTGTTAGAAGTGACAAACATTATTTTTTACGGAGTGGATGTACAATTTAATCCCCATTTGAAATATCAAATAAAAGTTGTAGATAATATCATGCATATTTGTCAAAGGGAACACAGAACAGGACATGTTAACGATGCAAGGATAAAAAAGTTACCAGTCCATTTATTTTAACAGGAGATATATGACTATCTTTCTTTGTTTAAGGAAGCAACGTGGAAAAACAAACAAATAAAAAAAAAAAACTACATACCTTTCTGAAAAAAAAAATTAATAAATAAAAATAAACAGATATTTGAATGCCTTGGAAATAAAGTCTCCCACTTCGTAGACGTCCTCAGCTCCCTGCCGTTACTGCCGCCCTGCTGTTTCCCGTTCCTCGCCACTTGTTACTGTTTACCCGTTACTGATCATTGACGGATTAAATAAAAACATGACAGAACACTCAGGCCATGCTCCATTCTCACGAGTTCGTCCTCCGATCCCTATCAGAAAAACAAGCTACAACTAATTAGACCCTGGATTAAACTATACTCTCCTCCAGAATCGTGTCCCTAAAGCCTCTGAGTTCACCCCGCCCCCCCTCAGCATGAGGGCGCCACTGCTTCCTCCACTCTGGGCTCCGGCTCCGTGGAGGTACTCCGGAAGTGCTGGCGGTTGCGAGGGGTTTATGATGCAGTGTTCGTTGGTTTTTGCCCATTCGCCTCATTCATTTCTCAATGATGACGCCAAGATAGCGGAGGTTCTACGTCTACGTGCACAACAGAATCCAACTAATACGACACTCACAATGCTCTGGGCAATGGAGATACGTACCTTCAAACTTGAATCCAGCGGACTACGGTTCTCGCTCTGTGTCAGCGGCTCTTCTCAGCAGCACAACATGGCTTAAAAGACCAGCCTTTCTCGCCAAGTCATCTCTGCACCTCTTTGAGCCTAAAGAGACTTACGACCTTGTCGATCCTGTGGCAGACTGTGAAATACGTCCCCAGGTGACAGCAAACATTGTGCACATCCCTGAAGATACTGTCCAGCCCGAGCGCTTTAAGCGCTTCTCCAAGGTAAGCACTCTGATCAGAGCAATAGCGCACTTGATCCACATTGCTCGCACCTTTTCTCACTCTACTCCCATCAACAGCTGCAGAGGTTGGCACATCTGCGAACCCTCGGTGGAAGAGATGGGACGAGCCAAAATGGGCATACTGAAGAGTGTTCAGAGAGAGTGCTATCAAGAAGAACTCAAATGCATACAAGAGAACTTACACATCGCCTCTTCAAGCAGCCTGTGCAAACTGAATCCGATTCTCGACTCCGATGGACTATTGGGAGTTGGACGCCGCATAAAGCACTCAGGCCTAGAGTTGAATGACATCAATCCCATCATTGTTCCCGCCCGTCATCACCTATCAGTGCTTCTCATACGTCACTACCACGGCACTGTGAAACACCAGGGCAGGCATTTTACAGAAGGTGCCCTCAGGTCAGCAGGCTTCTGGATAGTTGTTGCAAGGCGAAGCATGGCTAATCTTCTGTTCAAGTGTGTGACATGCAAGAAGCTGCGGGGAAAAACAGAACACCAACAAATGGGAGACTTACCAGCGGAGCGGCTACAAGTAGCGCCGGCCTTAACATACGTTGGTGTTGACATTTTCGGGCCATGGGAGGTTACTTCACGCCATATTAGAGGAGGACATGCTAATTCTAAGAGGTGGGCAGTGATGTTTTCATGCATGTGTACGCGAGCGGTGCACATCGAGTTGATTGAGACGATGACTGCTAGTAGTTTTATCAATACTTTGAGACGTCTCTTCGCCATCCAAGGTCCTGCACGGCAAATCCGTTCCGACTGCGGGACGAACTTTGTAGGTGCCTCACGGGAATTGCAAATGCCCAGCACTGCTTCATGCTCTGAGAGCGTAGAGAGATACCTCATTGACCAGAACTGCACCTGGGTGTTCAATCCACCTCATTTATCCGATATGGGTGGAGCCTGGGAGCGGATGATCGGGATCGCCAGGCGCATCCTTGACTGTATGCTACAAGAGCAAACAACACAGTTGACAAATGAGGTCTTTTCTACACTTATGGACGAGTTAGCTGCAGGGATGAATGCTCGACCACTGATCCCAGTACCGTCAGACCCAGAGTCGACTTTGATCCTCACTCCATCCATGCTCCTGACCTTAAAGACGGGGTCAGTAACTCCTCCTCCTGGCAACTTTGAGGGTGGGGTCAGGTACAAGGAAGAATGGAAGAGAGTCCAAAATCTGGCTGACATCTTCTGGGGCAAGTGGAGGCGCGAGTACCTTCACACGTTGCAGTTCAGACAAAAGTAGCAGGACAAGAGGTCCAACTTGAAATGCGGAGACGCAGTTCTACTCAAAGATTCTCAATCAAAGAGAAATGAATGGCCCATCGCTGTCATAACAAAAACTTTCCCAGGGCTAGATGGACTAGTCCGGAAGGTTGAGGTGACTACTGCGAGGGATGGAGACGAAAAGACTTTCTCTCGTCCGGTCAGAGAAGTAGTGTTGCTTCTGTCCTTAGAACGCACCAGCAATGTAGATGGTTAAATGTGGGTTCTTACAGACCCCAGGCGGGGAGTGTCATGTTTGCATTCTTATGTTTTACTGTCATTTCCTTATATTTCTAGTAAGAGTAATGTGCCTAGTTTTTATTATGACTCTTATTAAAAAAAACAATTTTGAGAGACTTTTATTTTGACAACAAGTTGGATAGGAATTTGTAAGAAGCTTAGCTACAGGAGTCAGTTTGACCTTGCCTTCAGTGGAGACAGTTGCGTTTGTCTTCCACTCTTAATTTGCTACAGTTTGTTTCCATGTTTGTTCAAGCAACGTCTGTGAGTATTTTGTCATTAAACATATTTCTAGTATATTTCATGGTAATTCATATGTTGATGTTAATAGGATAAAACTGCAATAAAAAAAAGGTATTTTCACAATGTCATAGCTAACACATGGTGAAGCTTAGCTAATTTGTAACTCATATCTATTCATGTGCAATTCTTGATTTATGTTTTGTATATGTTTGTATTTCAGTTTCACAAATTAAAAGTATTCAGTAAAATCACAAGAAATAATCTTCTATTATGGAGTTGCTGAGTATCTGTTTAGCTGCTTGGATACCTAACTATTAGTGAGGCCAAGACAGACCCAATCACTCGTCCTAGTCAGTCTCACCTTCTCCTCCCTGCCACTTTAATACACAACCATATATATTCTAATATTAATAGATTCCGGTTGGGAAAAATCTCTACTTGCCCAAGTACTCGTTGACCAATTACAATTACCCAACTCAATCCTAGACACCCCGCTTCAGGTAACCGCTCTTGACGGCAGATCTTTACCACAGATAACCCACATCACCATTCCTTTACAATTAGTTATCTCCGGAAATCTTATAAAGTGTAGACCATTTTTTGTTTTTTGTTCTTCTCAACCTCATATTGTTTTAGGGTTTGACTGGCTCCAGGACCAAAACCCTACCATCAACCGGTCAGACTGCTCCATTTTCTCCTGGTCATCAAATTGTCTCTCCTCTTGTCTCCAGGCCGTCTCCATCGATTCCCAAGACATCAGTAATGTTCTCAGGGAATATCTGGACTTGAAGCAGGCCTTCAATAAAAGTAAGGCCTGCTCCCTTCCCCCTCACAGACCTTATGACTGTGCCATCGATCTTCTTCCCGGAGCCCCATTGCCATCCAGCCGTGTCTACAATATCTCCCACAAGCAGGAATCGAAGGAGACCTATATAAACGAATCCCTCGCCGCTGGCATTATAAGGTCCTCCTCTTCTCCCCTAAGGGCGGGCTTCTTCTTCGTGTCCAAGAAGGATGGTTCGCTCCGACCTTGCATCGACTACAGAGGCTTAAAGAATATAACCATAAAGAATAAATATCCATTGCCACTCATCACCGCCGCCTTCGAGTCCCTACATCAAGCCACCATCTTCACCAAATTGGATCTCCACAATGCCTACCATTTCGTCCGTGTTCGCCAGGGAGATGAGTGGAAAACAGCCTTTAAAACACCTCTAGGACATTTTGAATATTTAGTAATGCCTTTAGGGTTATGTAACGCTCAATCTGTTTTTCAGGCCCTTATCAACAACGTACTCCGCGACGTCCTTAACATCTTCGTTTTTGTTTACCTGGATGACATTCTCATATTCTCTAAGGGCCCTTCAGAACACAGATCCCACGTCCGTCTAGTCCTTCAACATCTTCTCCAGAACCGTCTCTACATGAAGGCAAAGAAGTGTGAGTTTAACCAAACATCCATCTCATTTCTCGGCTACATCTTCGAGGGCGGGCAGATCCGAGCAGACCCCACCAAGGTTCTCACCGAAAGGCCCACTCCAGACTCAAGACGACAGTTACAATGTTTTTTAGGTTTTGCAAATTTTTACCGTCGATTCATACACAACTACAGTCAGACTGTTTCCCCACTCACTGCGTTAACCTCAGTTAAGACAAACCTTCATCTCTACCCCGAAGCCGATCAAGCCTTTCACGACATAAAAACCCTTTTTTCACAAGCCCCAGTCCTGATCCAACCCGATCCCTCTCGTCAGTTCACTTTAGAGGTCGACGCCTCCGACCTGGGAGTGGGAGCCATACTCTCCCAGAGTTCGGAGGAGGATTATAAACCTCATCCCTGTGCCTTCTTCTTCCGACGTCTCTCCCCTGCTGAGCGCAACTACGACGTGGGAGACCGTGAGCTTCTAGCCATAAAACTTGCCTTAGAGGAATGGCGTCATTGGTTGGAGGGTGCTAACCATCCGGTGCTGGTTTGGACCGACCATGGCAATCTAGAGTACATCAAGTCCGCAAAATGTTTGAATCCCCGACAGTTTCGCTGGTCTCCATTTTTCTCCCGTTTTAACCTCTCCATATCTTTCAGCCCAGGATCCAAAAATGTCAAACACGATGCCCTCTCCCGCCAGTTCTCTCCTGACGACATTCATCCCTGTCCAGCTCCCATAATCTCTCCTGACTGCGTGGTTGGCTTGATATCCTGGGAGATCGAAGGCATCGTCCAAGATGCTCTCCTCCGTGAACCTGACCCTAGGACCCTACCGAGTACTCTCGCTGAATATGGAAAGGTCAGGCACTTAATCAAAACAGATTTAGCATTGAAAGCTCTGTCAGCGAATAGGTGTGTTTTCCTTTTGTTGGTTTGCCCTGCAACTATCTGAACTCAATACAGTGCAATCTGACTTTAGCATTGGTTAAAACACATAATTCCATGCATTAACAAATGCACAGAATGTTTCAATTTATTTTATTGTTTTGCCGTTTCTATGGAGTTTGTCACTGTCTGATTATTTCCAAAATGCTGTTATTGATAAGGCACACACCAGGATTAGTTCACTTTACATTTTTTATGAGTAATGAACTCAATGCTCTAGAGTTGGATGGTTTCCAAAAACGGATCATCTGTTCCAAGCTGCCTATCCCAGTAGCCTACTTGATCCTTGGCTGGTTGCTGACCAGACAGATCCCAGAGTGGTAGAGACATAATTCACTGGTTATTTTTAGTGTAAGTAGCTGGCATCTTGAACATTTTCAACATGTCATTACGGATTAGTTTTACAAATGACAATATCATAATGAAGCTTAATTGTTAAATTAAATAAAAAATATAGATTGGTTCTAAGTACTTATTTTATTGGAGATACAAAAGAGAAATAAATTGAACTTAAAGCAAAATTTATGTTTAAATCTGTTCTATTTTTCTTTCAACATATTTCCCCTCCATTTTATAAAAAAATAACATTTAGCAAAAAACATTAACTTTTATGAATTATGATCATTTCAAAATAAAAGTGCAATGTTTACGCCCCTTTTTACTTGTCAACAAAGATCAAGTAGCTAAGTGTCACCATCTATTAAATCTAAATAATAGGTAATTTGAATTAGTAAGAGAGAATTCCCATTTTGTGCACAATCAGTGAGTTTTAAAACAGTGAAAAGTGAATTGGTGTTACTTAAAATTATATTTTTGGTTGTTGTAACAGGAATGTATATACACAAAGAGAATGTGCTATATAATTTCAGTAATTAGTGGTTGAAATTCCTCAGAAGATCTGTCAAACTATGAAATGTATAATAAAAGACATTTTCAAACAGACTGAAATAAGGGCAAGATAATCATAAACATAAGTCTTAAAATTGTGTTCGGTATTTGTATGAAGTGTAATTGACTCTGTGTTAGCCGGCGACTAGTAGCCACAGGTTAATGAGATGCAACACCGCATACAGTATCAGTCCTTCAAAACACGGCTTTAAATAGGCACAGCTGATAAGAGGATTAAACCATTCTAAGTAACATATTCCAATTCACAACTTCAACCTAAAACACACATTTTATCAAATTCATGCAAACATATTCTCTTATACTTTTTATCAATATTTTATATTTTTATACCCACACCAAAACACTATGTACACCACAAACTATGTACACATATATATAGATTGTGTCTGGAGCTTCCATGGAAGCATTTGTACAAACACACTAAACAGGACAAAGCAAAGACAGTTAAGTTACCTCTTAGCACAACAAAACATGTTTATGCACTCAAACTTAACAGATATACACAAACATTTGCTATGGTTTCTGAACAGTAAACCTTCTTTGCTCTGAAAAACAATTCTCTCTTTACAGACAGTCAACCAACTCCATAATGAGGAGTAGCTATGCAGAGCCTGGAAACATAAGGCTTCATGGTAAGTATTTAAATAAAATAATTTACAATAAATATTTAAAACTTATTTTGTTTAAGTGTTCCTTCATGTGCAAATTTATCCTTAAAGTGCAGTGTGAAATAAAGGGCTTGTTAAAGTTCCTTCCATAAAGTGCAAAATCACAGGTATTAAAGTGCTAAAGTTATTTAAATAAAAATAATCCTAGTAATGAAGACCCCTTCATTACACTCTGATACCTCTTAGTAAAATAGAATGCAACCAATTCTCTTAAGAAGATACATATATCATAGCTTTGGCTATCCGGATAGATGGCAGTCTGAGGGAGAGGAATCGGTTACGGGCGTACCAAAGAGCTTCTGCGAGCCAGGTCCCCTCAGCTAACCAGCCTCCCTCTCCACAACATCCTCCTGAGCCACCAGCAGGATCATACCCTGCTGAACTTCGTTGACCATCACCACCTAGACCAGAAACTATGCAGGTCGGCCAGACCAGATTAACACCGGAGGAACGGCAGAGGTGGATGCAGTGCCGTGAGTGTTTATACTGTGGTGACCCATCCCACTATACTGCCATACATTGTCCATCACAGAAAAGAGAAGGTCCCCGAGGGGGTCTGCCTGTGAGCACGAGGGCACACGCAGACCCGAACCCATACCCCTATGAACCTTTTCCCCTTCTACCAGCTACTTTAATAAAGAATATAGAGTCAATTCCCCTGTCGGCGCTTGTGGATTCGGGCAGTGAAAGATCCCTCATCGCTCAGAGTGCTTCTGCCCTAGATGGAGCATCTCTTTACCAGATTACACATATCACATAACTCTTGGAGTTAATCACAAGGAAGTAAAATGATTTTATGTTTTCTCTTCCTCAAAGCCACACATCATCCTCGGACATGATTGGCTCAGAACTCATAAGCCCACAATAAACTGGCAAAATAACTGTGTTAATTCCTAGTCATCTAACTGTCTCTCTTCCTGCCTCAAGCCTATCGTTCCTCCTAGCCCGCCCCCTGAGGAAGACTCCTTTGACTCTCAGGATCTCAGTGCCGTTCCCAAGGAATACCTGGGTCTCAAGCAGGTATTTAACAAATCCAAATCCTGTTCATTAACTCCACACTGTCCATATGATTGTTCCATACATCTTCCCGGAGCCACCCTGCCTTCCAGTTGCATTTACAATATTTCATACAAGGAAAGAGTTGATAATGGGCCTATATCAACGAGTCTCTGGCTGCCGGAATCATCAGATCCTCCTCATCGACACTCGGGCGGGCTTCTTATTTGTCACCAAAAACGACGGTTCGAGAGTATTGACTACCGAGGTTTGAAAATCATTACCGTCAAGAACAGATACCCCTTTCCTCTAATCTCTGCGGCTTTTGAACCCTTCCATGAGGCCACCTTTTTCACTAAATTCGACATCCGAAATGCTTACCAACTAGTGATAATCCACCTGGGAGAAGAGTAAAAGACTTCCCTTCTTCACAAGGTAGGGATGCTGTGGTAGACGAGGGAGACGAGTGGAAGTCAGCCTTCAAAACACACCTTGGACACTTTGAATATTTCTTATGCCATTCGGTTTATGCCTCCCTTACTCCCAAGGTTTTACCACAATACTCACTGTTATTGACCGGTTCTCTACAGCCTGTCATTTCATTCTCCTCAGAAAGTTACCCCCAGCTAAGCAAACAGCCCTTCTACACATAAAACATGTCTTCTGTCTCCTTGGAATCCCCTCTGACGTTCTGTCTGACCGAGGTGCTCAATTCATATCATAAGTTTGGAAACAGTTCTGTGCTTTGGGTGCAAATGTCAGTCTCACCTCTGGATATCATCATCAGTCAAATGGTCAGACAGAACATCTAAATCAAGAACTCAAAGTTACCCTCTGTTGTCTCACTTCCACAAATTCGTCCGACCGGAACCAGCATCTCCCCTGAGTACGAACACAATTTGCATGTTTCTGTAGCTACTGGTCCCTTTACGTTATCAGCCAACACTGTTCCCCCCAATGAGAGGGATATCTCGGCAACCTCAGTCCAACACATCCGTCGAACCCATAAAATCTGGAAGCACACCATCAGCGCATTCCACCAAAAAACGGCACAAAACAAGAGATACGCGTACAAACGGGTGTCAGCCCCAATCCTCTCTCCAGGTCAGAAAGTCTGGTGATCATCCTGAGATATCCCTCTAAAAGCCATGTCCAAGAAGCTCTTCCTCAGGTTCATCAGGCCCTATACCATTGACTCTGTTATCAGCCCTTACAAAGTCCATCTTCGCCTCCCTTCAAGTATGAGAATTTACCCCACGTTTCATGTCTCTCAAATAAACCCCGTCCAGACCAGCATCCTGTGCCCTCCGGCCGGAAGGGTAATCCTGCTGGAGTGCTCCCGAACACCTGTGCGTTTCCTGATCCACTGATTGTCAGAGCAGCTTAAGAGGAGTGGTGGACCAGACACACTCTATCTGAATGTTAGTTACACACCAGTAACATCGCTTCTCAGTGCCAGTTTCCATGTGTTGGTTTTTTGTGTGTTTCCTCATTGCCTCTCAGAACCACTAACTTCTTGTGTCCTCAACCCAGGTCGACTTCTTAGAGAATCCACTGTGACTCTGTAAACTTCAAACTCCTTGAAATCCTACCAACTGGATCGTTCTCCTACTTTAAGCTCTACTTGCTCCAGAAAAAACCATCTACTCCCTGCCATTGGACAACTCAGCCTCCTGGATGATTGCTGCCCTCGATCCGCTCGCCTCTCCCTGGCGGTTGTCATCCACCTCTCCAAAGTAAGATCCACTTCAGTCACAATAACCTCAGGCCTCTACCTTCATTCACCTTCACTGTCTTGGCTCTCCACTTAATTTTTCTCTAACTTTAGTACTTTTAATCTGCTGTACATTAAAAATGTAAACAAAATTACAAAACACAGACACTTCAAAACTACACTAGATTATTTTAAACTAGATTTAGAATATTTCAAACAAGATTCAGGATTTTTGAACCCTTTCACTGATTTGTGAAACTTAACTAAAAGCACCTTTTCAGCACTTTTTAAACATCTGCATCACATTAGAACTGCCCCAGCTCCAAAACTACAAAACATTGACACTTCAAACCTGAATTATTCTAGAATAATCTAGTGTAGTTTTGTAGTGTCTTTGCTTTATAGTGTTTTATCCAGAGCAGATTAAAAGTGCTGAAGGTAGCGAAAAATAATTTGAGTAATTTCTCGAATATGAAGTCATCTTCAGCTTCATCTGAAAATAGATAGTTGCATCCCTGATACTAGAAGAATAAAGAATATTTTTATTTATATAGCGCCAATTTACAACAGATGTTGTAAGGCACTTTACAAGAAAATTAGTGCCGATTTCCTAAAACAGCTTAATGTCAACTAAAGGTTCTGTCAGTTATGTGTGTTGGAGAGTTCAAATTGAAAGCTCATTAATAAGTTTAATCTAATTTTTACTTAATAGGCCTAATAATGTGTTCCCTGGCATATATTTGCAGCATGTCGTTTTATCTAATCACTCATAGCTCCAACAAAGTGAAATGCTTGTAATCCTTTCGATTTACCTGCAATTGTCTTCTGAATCACATGCTTGTGTGTTGGCAGACAGACTGCCAGATATCAGATACGGAGACTGTTCCAGGAAAATGCTCTAAGTGATTATTTTTGCTTTGGATTCTTTTACAGTCATCCACATTATCTACTGTCTGCTTAGAGACAGAGAGTGTTGGTATGGAAAAAAAGGTGATTTCAGTAACTTTGTTATTCAGTAATTTTTTATGCTTTAGTTCTTCTTTAATGTAGTTCAAGGTTGTACCCTGGATGTTTCAGGGCCAACAACAAAATAAAATAACATGAACACATCCAATCCAATGTATTTATATAGCACATTAAATACAGGAACATGTCTACTAAAGTGCTGCACATATGAAATTCATGATAAAAAAATGAAAACATCAAATAAACTAAAATAATATAAGAGAACAATAACCTAATACAACAAATACAATATCAGATAACAATCATAACTGAAATTAGTAAAAATAAAATCAGCTAAAACAGTAAAAGACACATAGGACCATACAAATAATGCTGTGTTAAAAGCCAAAGAAAAAAAGTGGGCCTACAGACGAGACTTAAAACACTCCACAGTGGGGGCAGGGTGTTCCAGAGTCTGGGACCAACAACAGAGAACGCCCTGTCCTGCCTAGTTTTAAGTCTAGTCTTACGGACCGTGAGCTGGGACTGGCCACCAGACCTCGGTGTGTTCAACAGAGTATAAAGATGGAGGCAATTGGAAATTTATTTTGGAGGCATTCCATTAAAAGCTTTAAAAACCTCCTTTCGTCCATTTTTTATATACCCTTGTCCCTATTGGGGTCGGGTGGGTCTGCTGGCGCCGATTTCCAGCTTACAACGGGCGAGAGGCAGGGGTACACCCTGGACAGGTCGCCAGTCCATCGCAGGGCAAGATAAAGACATACAGGACACACAACCACTCATACAAACACTCACACCTAAGGATAATTTAGAGTACTCAATCAGCCTAACAGGTCATGTTTTTGGACACTGGGAGGAAGCCGGAGTACCCGGAGAGAACCCACGCATGCACAGGGAAAACTTGCAAACTCCTTGCAGACAGACCCAAGACCCAATCGAACCCAGAGCCTTCTTGCTGCATGGAAATAGTGCTATCCACTGCACCACTGTGCAGCCCTTGCTTTAAAAACAAACAATAATATTTTAAAATCAATTTTAAAACGTACAGCGAGTGCAGTGAAGCTAAAATAGGGGTGGTGTGTTCGTACTTTTTGGCCCCTGTTAAAAGTTGTGCAGCAGAGTTCTAAACTTACTCCAGGTGGGAAAGAGCCGTCTTACAGACATCTGAATATAGGGCATGACAGTAGTCCAGACCAGAAGAGATAAAAGCGTGCACAAGTTTTTCCAGAAGATTAAAAGATAAAAAGGGTTTGACTTTTGATAAAAGTCAAAGGTTATAAAAAATTTGATTTTAAAACCGCATTACCCTGTTTATCCATTTAAAAATCACTGTCCAAGGTGATGCTAAAGCTGTTTACTTTGGGACGCACGTAGGTTTGAAGGGGTCCCAAGTCAAGGAGAATTTTTCCAAACAACATGACTTCAGTCTTTCCCTCGTTTAGCTTTAAAACAATTTTGGCCAACCAAGCCTTGACATCATTTAGATAGCTAAGTAGGGGGGTCAGGGGCCAATGGCAATTTTTTGTGAATGGCATGTAAATTTGGCAGTCATCTACATAAAAGTGACAAGACATGCCATTCTAAAAAATCTCCCTGAGTGAGAGCAGGTACAGGGCAAAGAGAACTGGCCCTAGGATTAAACCCTGGGGGACTCCACAATGGAGAGGAGCAAAGGATGAGGTGGAGTCCCAGAGCCTGACAGAGAAGGACCTCTCACTCAGGTACGACTGAAACTATTTTAGGAGTGTCCCCCTGACACCCAAACAGTTTTCCAGACGTAAAAAAGAATTGCATGGTACTGTGTCAAACGCAGCAGTGAGATCTAAGGGCACTATATTCATGGATGCAGTGGAGTTCAAAAGGCACTGAGGTGTTGCGGAGAAGAAAGGGTTAAAAAATGCTGCAGTGTTAGAAATAACAACACAACCACCTACAGCTGGCAACTTCGTGTCTAAGGTTAAACTAAAATCGAACAAGATAGGACAATGGTCTGAGAAAACATCCTCTACCACAACATAGTTAACTTAACAGCCATGGACAATACAAGATCTGAGTTGTGCCCATGCACTTGTGTTGGGCCACTGACATGTTGCATCAAATTAAAAGCTTTAATCAAGTCCATAAACTCTCTGGCCATAGGTTTGGACAGACAACATGGATGCACATTAAAATCTCTGACGATCAAAAATTTATCATAACGCACAAGAATGATAGCAACAAACTCATAAGAATTATTGATAAAATGTTTGGCATACTTCGGCGACCTGTAAATGACAGCGCACAGTAATGGACAGGTCTGTCGAACTCGTAGATCAAAACAGCTGGGCACAAAGGAAGAAGAAGACCACTCAGTGACCACTTTACAATGAAGAACCTCCACCCCAGCCAGTCTCTCTTGGTGAATTAATAAAAGTCCAGTCTGGAGGTAAAAGGTCCAAAAAGGCAGTGGAGTCACCAGTATTGATCCAGGTTTCAATCAATCCTTTGAGCAACCCCTACTCACAACCTCCAGAAGTGCCCCAACAAGCATTTTAAATACTATACATAAAAACTTTCAATTGAATTAAGTTAATTTAAATATTTCCGGGTTGCAGCACTTGCTGCCACAAGGCACTTTAAAAAAGAAATTATTTCATTCAGGTTATACATACATAATACACAAATCTTTTTAAAAGTTTTTAATTTAAATCTAAACCCAGCAGATTAAAACGAGTCATACTGAGCATGCATGTAGCAACTGTGGAGAGAAAACACTTTTTTCTTTAACAGAAAGAAACCTCCAGGAGAATCTGGTTCAGTACAAGCGGCTGTCTTCTGCAACCTACTGGGAGTTTGAGGAAAGAAGACACAACTAAACTTAAGGAAAAGGTAACAAAAACAAAAACAGATATTTCAACTGATTATACAACATCTCCAGTAAAGATGACGAGTCGATGGAGAAATACATTAATGAATCCCATGCTGTCAGAATCATCTGTCAGTCATCTTCGCCCCTCGGAGTTGGGTTCTCCTTCCTGTCCAAGAAGGACGGGTCCCTCTGGCCCTATATCAACTAAAGAGGTTTGAACCAGATGAAGATAAAAACAAGAACCCATTACCACTTATTTCAACTGCCTTCGAACCACTCCACAATGCCACTATATTCATTATGTTAGATCTCTGGAACAAATACCATTTTGTTCAAATCCGCCAAGGACACGAATGGAAAACCGCCTTCAAAAAAAACCTTGGCCATTTTGAATATCTCGTCATGCCGTTTGGCCTCTATTATGCCCTATTGGTCTTTCAAGCACTAATCAATGATGTTCTCCAAGACTTTTTGAATAGCTTTGTTTTTCTTTATTTCAATGATGTCCTGATCTTCTAGAGAGACATTACAGAACACAAAAGCTGTACTGTCTTACTGCTCTGGTCCAGATGGGAAACTCCATCCATGTACCTTCTTTTCAAGACACCTCTAGGTGACACAACAGCACAGAACAAACAAAAAATCCTCCCTTGTACTTAAAGTGACTTGCACACATAAAATCAAAGCAACCACTTTTTTTAGAGGTTTTTTTAGTAATAGTGCTCCTTAAACCAGGTTTATGTTAACACCCCTGTAACATCTATATCACAATGACAGAAACGATAAACAGAGATACCAGCATGTTTCTGAATATGAATAACTTGCATACCTAATGAGAGGGGTGAGCCTTGTTTTTTGGGGGTCATATTTCCTGACTGCTTTGTGCGGATTTCTGCTCGCAGAGGTCGTGGTTATTTTAAGGGCAGCGCTGCCTCTTTCCTTACCGTTAGCAATTGTGCTCGGTTCTGGTTCCACACTCGAAATATTATCCACGGCATCCTGAGCTGCATCCTTCCTCTTCTCTATTTTTTATTCTCCCCTTTTTACCGTACCACCATAGGGCGCTACGCGTACCACAGTTTGAGAACTACTGAGGTAGCGGATCGGGAGCTGCTGGCGATAAAACTCGCACTTGAGGAGTGCTGCCACTGGTTGGAGGGAGCTGAACAGCTGGAGATGGTATGTACTGATCGCAGGAACTTTTCTTATCTTCAATCCACTAAGAGATTAAATCGTCAACAAGGGTGCTGGTCTTTGTTCTTTTCACGGTTTAACCTCTTCATCTCCTACAGACCTGTTTCCAAGAATCTCAAATCCAGACAGTTCTCCCCTGATGAATCACCACCTGAACATACCACCATCCTGCCAGAAACCTGCATTGTGGGCTTGGTAACCTGGGAGATCGAGGAGGTAGTCTCACAAGCTCTTAAGAACAACCTATGTCGGAAATCCCAACCGCAGACTATTCTCTACATTACTCCTTCCCTGTGCTCTCTTGCAATCAACTGGTTTTGTGTAATCCACTGGTTATACCTTAAAGTTCTTCTGTCCACCTCACTCATCCTCCATAAGTTTTGGTGTCACACTATTCAACAGGATGCCTGCAACTAGATTCAATGATGTTCCATCTGTCCAGAAACAAAACTTTTAATAAACCTCCTTCTGGACTGCTGCAACCACTTTAAATACCTAATAGACCCTGGTCACACAGCTATTGACTCCATAACTGTACAGCCACCCTCAAAACGTATGACCACCATTCTCTCAGTCATAGATATTTTCTCCAAGGTCTGTCAGTTTATACCACTGCGAAAATTACCCACTTTTATACAAACTGCTTGTTTCTTTGTTAAACGTGTTTTCTGACTCCATGGCATCCCTGTTGACGTTCTGTCTGACCGTGGCCCCCAGTTTACCTCATAGGTTTGGAGACATTTCTGCACTGAACTGGGGGCCAAAACCAGCCTAACTTCTGGCTACATATGGTCAGAATTTTTTTTTTTTATCAAAAGGTAGAAGCTACTCTCCATTGCTTAACCTCCAATGACCCGTCTGACCAGAGCCAATATCTCACAAGGATTAAATATACCCACAATTCACATTAATATTAAAGATATCTTCATTGTAGAGCAATATAGCCGGACACAGATAAAAACTGCTTGAATTTGAAGTTCCGTTCATTATCCTTCCACTCAATAAATTATTCTTTCACGCAATTCAACCTCTGCTCGAGTCATTGATCATAACCTGACAGGATGTGCGCAAAGAGACAGCAATGCACCACTGCAATGGGGATATGTGGACTTGTTCAAGTAGGATAGGGGGCACAATAGCATCTCAAAAACATTTTACATACTAAAGGAAGCATCTGAGTTAAAGGCCAGAGATTGCAGGACTGATGAAAGTGCCCTGGATTCTTTATCAAAAAGACATCTCTGAATGAAGTTTCTGTAATGTCAAATTATAATATTAGTGTTTTGCTCATATTTCAGTAAAATATGCCTAAATCTTGCCAAAAAAATTAAAAGTTTCTATTTTGTTGAAATTGGGTAAGAGATAAATGTGAATAATTAAGAAAGCAAGGATTTTTAGAATTTGAAAAGACTAAAAACATAAAAAATGTTTATTTGTGGATGGTGCCCGAAGGTTCTAAAGGCAAAAAACCTAAATATTCATTAAGGGCTGTGACTGTGTTTTAATTTGCCTGAGCTGCACCATCCTTCGCACAGGTGATGTAGATATTTTTGATTCATACGTTTTTAACTTTACTCAGGTTTTTTCTAAAAGGTTATGTATTGTAGAATGTAAAAAAATAAACTCGAACACCCTTTACCATTTATCCTTGTTTTTGGTGAAGAAAATGCACCTGCTGTGATCCTTACATTTCTGATTTAATTTAAAACCAACAGTCTGCAATTTATAAAAAATAAAAAAAATAATTTGAATTGGGCATGACATTTGGAATAACTTTCTCACAACAACCTCTGGAAGATATCAGCGAAAGAAACAGGAACCTCTGAATGCAGAGAGCAAAGTAAGTGCCTAAGTTATTTGCAAAAGCTACAAACCTTTTCAACTCTTGTGTGAAAATTGCTGGCTCTTCAGAAGGTTCCTCTGGTGGCATGAGAATGAAGCCATAAGCTTGACGCTCTCCGTCTTTTTCCTTCCGTCCACTTGATGAATCGACAAAAAAACAAAACAGACTGGATCCTCTTGATAAAGTTAATAAGTTTACTTCAAAAAAAAAAACTGGTACAAATGTTACTTTTCCACAGAATAATAAAGAGTAAACAAGAGAGTCTAAAGAGAGAGAAAAAGAGAGATAGAGAGAGAGGACAAAAACTGTGTGGCTCCACTCCAACTGCCCAACTGCCTCTATATGCCCACACCCAAAAGTTCTTAACAGCAATTAGATATGCAAATTCAAAAGAAAGCTTTAAATTAGTCCAATATAATGAATTTGTATGCATTGGAGATTTAACTAGTAATAATTTTTATCCAAATAAACAAATTATTATAAGAAAAATAAACATAATTTATTTTAAAGGTCTAAATGAACTAAAATTGAATTTAGGCTTCTACATTACCGGCCCCTAATTGTTATCAATATTCTTGAAACAATTACAAAAATAAGAGTTTAAACATGAACAAAAAAAGCCTAAATTACATGGCATTTGCTGAAAGAAATTGAGTCCATTTTCTGTCACCTCATAAATGAGGCCTTGACCTTATTTCCTTTATCAGTCGTTTTCTGATCCCTGCAGAAGACAGCTTTGTTATTGGGCGATAAAGCTCGTTAGTCTTAGTCTTTACTTTCACCTGTTGAACAAAGCTATTTCTTTCCGTAAAAACCATCCACAATTCTTCCAAGTGGCCATGAGTTTCTGGGTGAGGTGTTGTCCACGATAAGAACCAGATCTCCAACACAGAAGTTTCTTTTATGGTATCCGAAACAGGCTAGCGGCTAGCCCACACAAACCGGCACTCCCCACCATGGTTCTGGCTAACGTACGCTCTTTGGACAACAAACTGGACTATATACGCCTACTACGGACAACTCAGAAGTCTGTGAGAGACTGTTGTGTTTTTGTGTTTACGGAAACATGGCTTAATTACAACGTTCCTGACCACGCTGTTCAGCTAGAGCGGCTAACATGCTATCGGGCGGACAAAGCTCTCGTTGAGGGAGGTAAGACCCGCGGTGGCGGGCTCTGTGTTTACATCAATAATGCCTGGTGTCGCGACGCTGTTGTGGTTTGCACACACTGTTCACCGGTAGCGGAGTTTATAGTTATTAAGTGCCGTCCATTCTATCTACCGCGTGAATTTACAGCTGTTATGATCGCCGCTGTTTATATTCCTCCAAGCTCCAATAACAACAGGAGTGAGGCACTAAACGAACTGTACCAGCAGATCAGTGAGCAGCAAACAGCCCACCCTGATGCTTTTCTCGTCTTAGCTGGGGACTTCAACCATGCAGACCCAAAGAGTCTGTTTCCAAAAATGTACCAACGCATAAACTTTCCAACACGAGGTAAGAACACACTGGACCATGTTTACACTACCCACAATGGAGCCTACAAAGCTTTCCCCCTCCCCCACCTCGGTGCCTCTGAGCACATCACTCTTATGCTAATGCCAGTCTACAGAACACTGGTTAAAGTTACCAAACCAGTTCGCAAACAGATACGAGTGTGGCCAGAAGGGTCTTCAGAAGCACAACAGGACTGTTTTAAAACCACAGACTGGAATATGTTTAAACAAGCTGCAACATAAAACAACACGACTGATCTTCCAGAATACACAGATACTGTCTGCAGCTACGTCACCAAGTGTGTTGATGACATAACTGACCTCAAGACCTTCACCGTTCAGGCCAATCAGAAGCCATGGTTGACAGGGGAGGTTTTCAAGCTCCTGAAAGATAGAAATGCTGCCTTCAGAGCTGGAGACCAAGAGGGGCGGAGGACAGCTAGAAAGAACCTATCCCAGGGCATCAGAAAGGCCAAGAGGCAGTACTCCAGGAGAATAGCACATCGCTTCAGCAACAGCAAAGATACGCGGAACCTGTGGCAGGGGATTCAGACCATCACGGACTACAAACCCCCTTCGCAGACCTGTAACAGCACCACCACTCTGGTGAACGAGCTGAACGTCTTCTTTGCTCGGTTTGAAGCATCCAACAGCACGCCTGCAATGAAGTCTCCACCCCCTTCGGACGACCTGGTGCTGAAGCTGTCTCCAGACAGCGTGAGAAGATCATTCAGAAGGATCAACGCATGTAAAGCTCCTGGTCATGACAACATTCCTGGTCGTGTGCTAAGGGAGTGTGCTGGGGAACTTGCAGACGTCTTAACATCTCGCTGAGTCAGGCTGTTGTTCCTACATGCTTTAAAGCCACCACCATTATCCCTGTCCCGAAGAAGGCGTCGCCCTCCTGTTTAAATGACTACCGCACAGTTGTACTCACCCCCATCCTCATGAAGTGTTTCGAACGGCTAGTCATGCAACACATCAAATCGGTCCTTCCCCCCTCCTTGGACACTTTTCAGTTTGCATATCGGTCAAATCGATCGACTGATGATGCCATTTCCACTGTCCTCCACTCAGCCCTTACTCAGCTGGACTCTAAAGACTCGTACGAATGCTATTTATAGACTTCAACTCTGCATTCAATACGATCATCCCCCAAAAGCTCATTCTCAAACTCGACAGGCTGGGGCTGAACACCTCACTGTGCTGTTAGATTTCCTGACTGGAAGACCACAGGCAGTACGGGTAGGCAGCAACACATCCAACTCCATCACTCTGAACACGGGGGCTCCCCAAGGATGTGTGCACACCGTTGCACTGCTCCAACTTCTTTGTTAAGTTCGCGGATGACACGACTGTGGTGGGTCTCATAAATAACAATGACGAGACAAACTACCGGAGTGAGGTGAGTCGCCTGTCCCAGTGGTGCAAACACAACAATCTCTCATTAAACATTGAAAAAACGAAAGAGATTGTTGTGGATTTCAGAAAATCATGCACACAACATGCTCCTCTGACCATCAACGGTTCTGCTGTGGAGAGGGTGAGCAGCACCAAGTTCTTGGGTGTGCACATCACTGAGGACCTCTCCTGGACAAATAACACAACATCTTTAGCCAGGAGGGGTCATCAGCGTCTCCACTTCCTCCATAAGCTGAGAAGAGCAAGAGCTCCAGCCCCCATCATGTGCACCTTTTACAGAGGTACCATCGAGAGTGTCCTGACCAGCTGTATCACGGTATGTTACGGCCCCTGCACCGCGTCCTGTCGCTAGACCTTCCAACGCATGGTGAGGGCAGCTGAGAAGATGATTGGCACTTCTCTTCCCACCCTTTCACGAACTTCACAACACCCGCCTCACCCGAAAAGCCCTCTGCATGGCAGGTAATTCCACCCAACCACTACATAGCTTCTTCAGTCTGCTACCATCAGGAAGGGGACTGCGGAGTCTCCGTGTCAAGACCAGCCGACTGAGGGACAGCACTATCCCCCAGGCGGTCAGGATCCTCAACTCGCTTCCTGTTCTGCCCCCCTTCTCACGAACCTAACCCCCCCCCCCTAACAACACAAAAAAATTACATCCCCCTTTATCTTTCAATGCACATATCACTTTAAACTATCTACAGATAATTGTTTTTGCACTGCCGTCGGACTTACACCCTTTTTTTTAACAAGACTTCATAATCTGCACTGCCACTTTAAATGCTTAAGTTTTAATATTGGGACCTCTATTTTAAAATTTTCAAGTAGTCATTTTTACATCTATATTTTTCATGTGTCAGTGTATATATATTTGCGCTTCAGTGTGTGTTTATTCTCATTTTATTCTTATTCTATTTTTATATTCTTTTATTCTAGGTTTATTGCTAATTAATGTTTAAGAGAGTAACGCAATTTCAATCCTCTGTTTATCCTGTACATATTGCAGTTTTGACAATAAAGCAACTTGACTTTGACTTGACTTTGACTTGAAGTGCATAGGTAACAACACTTGGTAATGATGTTGCACCAAAAATGTGCACTAGCATCTTGTGGTCGACCAGATCAAGGTCATAGTTCCCCACCAGAGAAACCTAAGACGATTCGTGTCCTCACTGTGGACTCTAACTTAGTGGACCATGGCCTCAATATCTGCCATGACCGCCACAGGCTCTTGACATAACCTCGCGAGAACACCCATTAGAGAGTTTGCAAGGTTCTGCAATGCAATAGTTGGTAGTTCAATGCTGTTCCTTGAAAGCTTACTCCAGAATCGAAGAGGACTCCCAATTTCTGCTTGCTTGGATGTCTAACCGCATGATGAGGCAGATACCATGTTCTTCCATCTGGTCCACAGGTATTACTGTCAAGCTTCACTGCAAAACCTCTCTTGAGTAGGTCATCGATAAATCCAACATACTCTCCATGAAACTTATTGTCCTTTGAAAACCTCTTGCGTAATTTCAGTGCACGTTGTTCTGCAACAGCTCTGTTGTTTGGTATCTTTATAGACGCCTCCTTCACTGGGAGGGAAATGCTATAATGGCCATCTTCCAATTTCACAGATTGAGGCACCATTCTCATAAACTGATGATTGTTCTTGGACATCTCCATAGCTTCCTTTTGTCCATCATCAGCAAAGTCCTGCTTAAACTGAATTTGCCAGAGTTCCTCTAGTTTAGCCACTGAGATCCGGTTTGCAGTAAGTCCTGTCAATGTGTCACTCATCATGTCCATTTTGCCTCTAAGCGGTCCATTCACTGTCCGGCCCAAGATTGTCTTTCCTGCGTATGGTCCTTTGTCCACACTGTTAATCCATTACAATGGCTCAACAACTTTGGGAACATTTGCGCCGGTGGGCAATCCAACCTCTGCTTGTAGCCCAAATTTATGCGCCTCATGCGTATGAGTTATGGACGTACTGAACTTTGTAGGATTAAGGACAGTTTAGTCAGCAAAAGCCTAGAAAATAACATCCGAGGAAAGCTGGGCAGACTACAGCTCCTCCAGACTTTGGCGTGGGGGAGCAGAGTGCTGCAGACAAAGGGCCGGCGGAGGCGATGCAAGCGGCGGCAGAAGAGAAGGAAGCGCGGCGGTGTGCTAGCCAGGCTAAAGGCTAATGTTAACCGACCCCCAATTCCGTCACTTTTCATGTCCAAGGTCCGCTCTTTGGACAACAAGCTGGACCTGCTGCGGCTGAGGATCAGTGTTTGTGAGGACATGAGGAACTGCGTGGTGATTTGTCTCACGGAAACCTGGCTGAACGACACCATGCCGGACTCAGCCTTCCAACTCGCCGACCGGCAGCTCTTCCGGCCGGACCGCAACCAGCTCTCCGGGAAAGCCCGCGGTGGCGGACTATGCGTCTATATCAACAAAGGTTGGTGCACAAACTGCGTGTTGCAAAACAGCCACTGGTCCGGGAGTTTACGGCTGTGTTCGTTGTTGCTGTTTACATAGCGCCGGATGCTATTGCAAACATCGCGCTGAAGGAGCTACATGACAACATCAGCTCGCTTCAGAACAAGCACACGGAGGCGTTCTAAGTGGTAGCGGGGGATTTTAACCACGTAGAACTGACAAACTGCCTGCCGAAGTTTAAACAGCATGTGAACATTCCAACACGTGGAAATAACACGCTGGAGCGTGTTTACAACAACGTAAAAGACGCACACAGAGCCTTCCCCCGCCCCCACCTCGGGCTCTCCGATCACATCTCCGTCATGCTGGTGCCTGTTTACCACCCCCGGCTGCGACGCTCCAGACCCACACAGAGGACCATCACTGTGTGGCCCAGCGACGCCTACGCCGTGCTGCAGGACTGCTACAGCTGCACAGACTGGAAGGTCTTCAGGGAGGCTGCTGAGTACGAGGGGGAGCTGGACCTGGAGGACTACACATCTGCTGTTCTGGGGTACATCAGCAAGTGTGTGGAGGATGTCACCACCACCAAGACTTTGACTTGCTATCCGAACCAGAAACCCTGGCTGAATGCAGAGGCACGTTCTCTGCTGAAACCCAGGGATGCTGAGTTTAGGTCTGGTGACTCGCAAGAGCTCAGGAGGGCAAGAAGAGAGTTGACTGCAGGAGTTAAGAGGGCAAAAGCTGCATATGCTCAGAAAATCCAGGGACACTTTTCCTCCCAGGATACACAGAGCAAGTGGAAGGGCATCAAGTGCATTACAGACTATAAACCTAAAACTGCACAATGCCCCAAAGACCCCTCCCTGACTGAGGCTCTCAACAAATTCTACGCCCGGTTTGAGACCCCTGACACCCTCCCCAGCACCAGAATAACGACCACACCAGGAGAAGAACCCATCAGTGTGACTCCAGCAGAAGTAAGGAGGACGCTGAGGAGGATTAACCCCCGGAAAGCTGCTGGCCCAGACAACATCCCCGGACGGGTGCTGAGAGAGTGCGCGGACCAGCTCTCAGACGTGCTGGCGGACATATTCAACGCCTCC
>JAVLVB010000536.1:155552-175038 GCA_032876305.1 Orestias chungarensis
AAAAGTGCCTCGAGAGACTGGTTCAGACTCACATCAAAGCCAAGGTAAGTGTCACACCAGTATTCATACAGGAAAAATCGATCCAGAGAGGACGCCATTTCCTTCTTGGTCCACACTGCCCTCACCCACCTGCAGCAGAAGGATTCATACGTCCGTATGCTGTTTGTGGACTTCACATCTGCCTTCAACACGAATATTCCTCAGAGTCTGATTAATAAACTCTCCTCACTTGGACTGAGCACTTCCATCTGCAACTGGGTCCTGGACTTCCTGACCAACAGGCCGCAGTCTGTGAGGATTCACAACATCTCCTCCCCCACCATCACCCTCAATACTGGCTCCCCTCAGGAATGTGTGCTGAGCCCCCTCCTGTTCACATTGCTCACATATGACTGCTCGCCTATCCACCCAGGCTGTCATCTTGTGAAGTTTGCGGACGACACAGTAGTGGTTGGATGCATCACAAACAGGGATAAGTCCAGCTACAGGCAGGAGGTGGAACAGCTGGAGTGTTGGTGCAGAGAAAACAACCTCTGCATTAATGTAAAGAAAACAAAGGAGATGATTGTGGACTTCAGAAGCGGCAAGCATGCCCACCTCCCCCTGCACATGGGAGGATCCGCGGTGGAAGTGGTCAACAGCTACAGGTACTTGGGTGTACACCTGAGTAACAACCTCACCTGGAGCAGCAACACTTCCATTTTGGTCAGGAAGGCGCACCAGCGGCTCTACTTCCTCAGGAGGTTGAGAAGAGCTGGACTCGGGAGCTCAGTTCTCACCTCCTTCTACAGATGTGTGGTGGAGAGCGTCTTGTGCTCCAGCATCAACGTGTTGCATAGAAGCTGCTCTGCTGCAGACAGGAAAGCTCTGCAGAGAGTGGTGAAGGCTGCACAGAGAACTGTTGGAGTCACCCTCCCCAGCACCACAGACATTTACACCTCCAGATGCAGGAAGAGGGCCTCCGGCATCATGAAGGACTCCACAAACCCAGCACACTCACTTTTTGTCCAACTCCCCTCAGGCAGGAGGCTGCAAAGCATCAAGTGTAAAACCACCAGACCGAGAAACAGCTTCATTCCTGAAGCTGTGAGACTCTCAAACACACGCAAGGACAATTACAAATGAAAAATACTTTCGCATTTACCAGGCACTGTTCACTTTAATATCACAATTTAAAATGTCACTTTAAATTGTCAATTAATATGTCACTTGCACTCCGAATGATCATATCTGCTATGTCCAAAGTCCCAAATCGTAGATTCTGTGTCCTTATTGTAGATTCTGTGTAGTTAAATCCTATTTCTCGTATAGTTCTTTATATTTTATTATACTATTTGCACTCCAAATTTTCATTGCTGCTATGTCCGAAGTCCCATATTGTAGATTCTGTGTTAGATCCTATTCTCGCAGAGGTCTTATGATTTATTATAGTATTTAAAATTGCCATCAGGGTGTAAACTGGACCGGGGGATTAGAATTTCGTTCCGCCTCATGTAGCACATGTGATGTGATGACAAATAAAATTCCTTGATTCCTTGATAGTTGGAATTGTAACTTCCTTTAAGTTGGGCCAACCATCAATATCCTCTAGACGGGGAATATTGTCCTTAGTTACAGGAATCTTTTTCTGTGAATAAACCTCAGAAAGTTCCACAAGCTGCTGATCTCCAGACCAGTCACAATGCGTGTATTCACAACTGATTCGTTTCCCATAGTTTGCAACAAAATGTTGATGTTGCACCCATTGATGTTTAACTGATCAATCAGTGACTCTGTAGCAAAGGAAGCTGAGCTACCAGGATCTTAAAATGCGTACGTTGTCACTGTCTTGGTTCCCTTTCGTGCCTTAAGACACTGGAATGATTGACAGGACACAATTGTCCCTACCGGCCCCGGTGACACCACAGGTTTCAGCTGTTTGTACAAAAGCAGTTGCTATAGATTGCTGTTCACAACTTTCCTCTACTAGTTCTTCTTTAGTGCCTTTGGTTGTAATATTTTAAGATGTGGAGTGACATCTTGAGCATTCTTGACAGCTTGCAGCTGCTACTCATATGTCCTTGCTTCAAACAAGCAATACACAAACCTTTGCTCCTCAAGAATTCAATTTTGTCCTTATGTAGCTTGCTCTTGATTTTTTTGCAAACTGTGAGGCTGTGGTGCTCTCCAACACAATAAACGCAATGTTTGGGGCTAGTCTCTGCTATCGTAGGTGGTGTTTTTGAAGATTCTTATTTGTTGTCTTCTGGGGTACAACAGTTGTGGTAAACAACTTCTTTGGTTTGAATGATTCCATGTAGTGTTTTGGTTTTGGTTCAGTAGGTTCTTTTATGGTTATTGTTGTGTCCCTTAGGTTTTCATAGAGGGGGTGTAAAAGATGCTTTACCTGCTGGTTCAAAAAGTTAACAAAGTCCTTAAATATAACTCTTTTCTTGGTCCTTTCTTGCAGGTCGCATGCAGATTTCCTCCATGATTCTTTGAGCTTGTATGGCAGGTTATTTGCCAAACACTTTATATTAGCTGTATTATCCAAGTCTTCCAGATAGCTAATATCCATCATTGTGTTGGAACAGCCAGTGAGGAAAAGTGCAAAGGACTAAAGAGCATTTCCATCTTCTGGTTGAATTGCTGGCCAAACCAAAGCCTGTTTCATGTAGGCCTCTGAAATCTGGAAGTCATCTCTGAAGAACTCCCTTAACATCTGTTTGGCTGTAGTATATCCTGCTGAAGATTCCATATGAATGCAGCTCTTAACCAACTCATGTGGTTGTCCGCTTGTATATTGCAGCAAAAACTGAAGTCGACCACGATCGTTATCGGTACGACTCTCGATTCCATGTTCTATGGCTCCAACAAAAGATCCATATTTCAACGGTTCTCCATTAAATATTGGTATGGTGAGATCTGGCGATGCCTTATGGTTCTTCACCAGGTACTCTGTGACATGGGCTTGTTGTGAGATAGCTTGGCAAAGCCTGTCCAGCACTGGCTCACGCTGATCTCTAGGTTAAACTTCTGATGCTTCTAAACTTCTATTGTTTTTTGTATTGTCTCCACCTTCAATCTTTACAGTGTTTACTAGACGGCGTTCTACAAACCCCACTTGTTGCTCCATGTGCAACTCCTAGTGCTTTTTCTAACTGTCCTCTTTTTCTCTTGTGAGATTTCCATCACTCATTGGTTCATCAGTAATCCTGTGGAACTTACCTTCCAGTGCTTCCCACTGATTACTTTACAATTTAAGAACCACGTGTGACCTTCCCTCCTCTTTCTCATCATCCGAGCAGAGTACGACTTGTCCGCTCAGCTGCGCACCAACTTTGTAGATAGATCTCGAGGTGACCTTATCTGCCTTCACTTCTCATGAATTTTAGGACGAGGTGTCAGGCAAGGTGTCACAGTAGACCTAAAGTTGTTTTTGCTAGTCTGTTGAGCCTTTTAAATCCATTTCTTAACACTGTTGGATCTTGCCTCAACAGGGAGAAGGTGGCTGGTATTAGGATGATTAGTGGTCCATTGCTGCTGTTCAAAGCCACCTTGTGCAAGGAGGTCGTAAAGTTGATCCCGTAAAGATCTGGAACTTTTTTCAGACGTTACACTCTAAAGTTAGTTGTCAACAAAAAACATTCTTATAATAAGGGTGAACTGGTTGCTGTCTGTAACTGATCTTTTCTTCATTCTACATAAGCTCAGAGCTAATAATTTTTAAATCTGAGCTGCTCCATTAAAGGTAAACACAATTTGAACTTTATATTCGAATTGCATTTTCTAAGCACTCCAAGCAGGGCATACTGGGAAACAGGAAGAGATTATGTCTTTTGACCACTTACTCATGCCGTATGAGCACGTGGGCCTATTAGCTCTTCATTTTTGGCTTTTCCTTTCCTCTCCTGCTAAAGCAACGTCTCTAATTAATGTTTGTTTTGTAATGTTAAGAGTGTTTGGACTTATATGCAGGTTCAGGCAGCAGAGGTGTTAACTGTGCAGATAAGATAAAGTCATGTTTATGCTTTTTGTTGCTGCTTGCTATGTAAATAGCTTTACATTTGTCATGTGAGCCAAATGGCTTCTTAAGTTAATTTCTGTTATTTGCTCATACACTGTTTTATTTGTATAATAATTCAGGTGTTTCATGTGCACAAAGGAATCGATTAGCATTCAAAAATTCAAAAAAAGAAGTTCATAAAACTATAAATATTTACACATTTAAATTAAAGCGTGTATGATCCTTGATGATTATACAAAAACCAAACAGAAATTTAACGAAATGTGAACCTGTGATAGAAACTGCTCACTCATTCACACAATCATTTATGATTTAACATTGACATCTACTGGTAAAAAATAAATCCAAATTGCCATTCAAACTGCTGAGCCATAATGGAACAAATTAAAAGTAAACTGAGTTGGATCAATACGGTTGCATTAACAAAAGCTTCTTAAACATTATATACAGAACAAATTAAATGTGCATTAGGCTACAAACACCAAACAATCAAGCAGAAACTTTTGAATGAAATACACAATTAACTCATCTATTGATCGAAGTATTAAAATAGCTGGATATAGCGTTTGATTCACAGCACAAACGTTCTCCCATTAGGAACTCATTTTGGAAGGAAAATCCCAAGAACTTCCTGGTTGGTCAGAATGTAGGAGAAGCTACAGAACGGGAAAGAATAAGAAAACATTTTCATGTAATCAAGTTGTTTGAAACGACCTTTTCCACACTGACAGAAGTAGTTTAACAAGATACAATTTTTCATTAAAAATTGCAATAAAAATTGAAATCTGAGATAACATGAAAACTTTTGTGAAACACAAAAAGAAGATTAAGGCTACACCTAGCAAAACATTTCGCCAAGCAACCAAAAAAAAAAAAATATTTACTTTTCTGTTCGGCTCTTAACTAATGTGGAAAATAAATGGTTATGCATGACCCTTAAATATTAACTGATTAAATGGCATTCCAAACGCATTTAAATTTCAGATTTGAGTGATAAAATTGAGCAACCATATTTAAATGTCTTTTATATACTATAAACAAGCTTGTGTATTGGTAAATGTATAGCTTCTTCACAAACACACCCAAAAAAGTTATTTGACTAAAACAACAGCATCGACACAGATGAGACGGGCAGAATAATTTTGATAACAGATACATATATTGTTTTAATAGGAAGGAAGGAAAAAAAGCTAGAAAAAACTGCAGATACAGAATAATCTAAGCAATTTAGTACAGAAACAGGAGTGGGGTTAAAGGAGGGTGATTCTGGATTAGACAACGCATTGGAAAAATTTAGTATAGCCATCATGTTGTAAACAATAGATTATGTCTCTTACATTTTCCGTTTTTTCTTCTTATCAGAACACTTAAAACTGTGTTGACGCTTAATTATCTGGTCGCACAAACATCATCCTGAAAAAGTAAATTACTATTTCATTCAGGTATTTTGGGTAATGAATGTATGTATGTCAAAGCTTTTCACCGATTGCTCTTCTCATCTGATCAGAACCCATGGTTTCAGTTAAAATCTCACTAGAAGTTTAAAAATAGCTAGATATGTGATGGCTGGACAGAAAATACTTTACATCTTAACATGATTCCTGAATAATTGGTTGGCATGTAGATTGTTTTAATGGTTGAAGCGTCCAAAAATATGGAAAATACCAGCCTTTGGTCTATTTAATTCCATATTTCTGTTTATTGAGTCTCTAACTCTAACTCAGAGTGTATCGAATTGTCCCTCGTGAATTGGTGCAAACTAACCTGACAAAAAACAAACTCTTCGGTTACAATTACTAAAAAGGAATCATTAGGGGAATTAAGAGTTGTCCTAATTACTAAAGAATGTTGGTTTTTTTTGTAATGTAATCTCAAGGAAAACGTTTTCTGAAGAATGGGCAATTCCTCCTTCTTTCACTGTGAATAGATTGGCAAAGGTTGAAAATGTTTCATTATCATTTGTTTCATAAAGCAGTTTTCAAATAACATATCAGCATATATTTTCTATTTGTTTCAGAACATCCTGTTTTACCAGAAAAAACTCAACGTAGCGCAAGAATAGACTAAGCAAAAAAAAAGTGAGAAAGGCGAAATTCAATGTTAATTAAATATTACCTTAATTATAAAAAACTTTATTGGAAATAAAAAATAAAGTAAGTTGTCATATCCCCACTGCTTGTTACTAGGCTGCTTACAAAACCATTTCAACTTCTTGAAAAATCAGGGTGACCCTTTACAATGTGGCTAAACCAGTTACATCTGTTTCCCTTTGTTACTAATGTAAACTTTACATTTACAAATACATCTGACATATAGACATACAAATAGTCTTATTTTGACAAAATAATAGTCTGGTTTCCTTTAAATCAGGATAACAATGTGAAGATTGACCAAAACAATTTTCTTTCTTTATTAACATACTTTTTTTAGTATTGTATTGTGGTTTTCTTATTTACCAAGAATAAAATCTACAGATGTTGCTAACTTGTCACATCTCTCACCATCTGCTGCCTAACAAGGTTTGGAGGGTTGCACCTGGTTAGATCTGTTTTGCATTTAGTCATTTAAAGAAAAAACCTTGAAATCCCTTCTTTCTTAAACTAATGAAATTACTCATCTTATTTCCTCCAAATTAATAGTAAAACTGATTTAAGCCCCACCGGCCTTTAGCTGCTGAGGTCCTTCAGATTTTTAGTGTTCAGTTGTGGGATGTTTAAATTTCATTATGATTGTTATTAATTTGTATGTATTAATTTGTTTAGATATTTTGCGACATTTGGTATTTCTCTTTTAAGAAAGAAAAGCAAGAAGAAGAAAAAAGTGATTTTTTTAATTACATTGGTTAGTTTCTACCTCAAGTGAAGGAGTTCAAATGTAGTGTCTCCTTTGATGGGATAAAGTTAGACATGGATGCATACCTCAGGGGGGCGTTTATGCAGGACTATTGTTGGTGGTTGGGGTCAAAAAAGAGCTTAACAGAACAGTACAGCAGACAATTTACATCACTTTCTACACTCTGACCTTGACTTATGTAAATAAGATATGGTTGGGACAGTATAGAAGTAGTTAAAATTAAAAGCTAGGTTGTTTGTCTCTGTCTGTGTTCCCTCCTCTCTGTGAAGCTTCAGGTTTTCTCCAAAGGTTGAAGTAGAGCATGTTTCTCTCGCACACCTGCTAATCGTCAGCCATGCAATGGAGGATAAAATGAGCTGCCAGCTTATGATTCTGCTCCTGCTTTTTAACCCACTCCCGGTCTCCTATGATTTTTACATGTGCTTTAATACCTTCACTCCTCGTTGCTCCTCCTGAAGCCTTTGTAATTCCCCCTGAATTGCCCACTTAAACTCCCACAAACAATACTTTTTAGACAATCTTTTTATCTTTCTAATTTTAATGTAGAGACACTTTGGTATTCACCTGTAAGATGTGGTAAGTGTGGGGATGAATGGATGTGGATTTCCCTTTTGAAATTTCTTATCCCTTTAACCCAGACTAGGAGAAGGTAATGTATAAACCTTTATAAGACTCATCCAATTGTACTTTTGAAATGTTCTAAAAGGGAAACCACAAAGTTTTTTGAGACAAATATGGTGCTATTTAAGGTTTATTTAAGTATTTTTCAGTTTGGCTGAAATATTTTATTTTGTTCTCCATTTATTGTTATTTTGTTCTCCTTTTATCTCTAGTTTAACCATTTAGTATAACCATCTTTAGAATGTTTCTCTGTTTGCTTAGTTGTTCTGCTTTTATTTATTATTGTATATATTATTGTCTTTGCTCCTCGGTTTCCTGCACTCCCTCCTCTGTTGTGTCCCTGCTTGGTATTCTCTTTCCCTCTCTCAGTCTGCATCTTATTACTCATAACTGCACCTACTTTAGTAATCAGTCTTTTCCCTTTTTTCATCCACTCACCCTTCCTGTATACCGACCTGCTTTGACAGAAAGCCATTTACTCTCACTCTGTATTCTTTCCTAAAGGCCAAAAGTCAAGAACACAGGTTCTAAAAGCTGGCTGATGCGATGCCTGAATCTGAAAAGGTGGTTAATCATGTCAAGCTTTGGAAGAAGTATTACATTACTGTATTCTTATTTCTATTTTAATAATAGTTTAAGTTTATTCCAATAGCCCCGATTTACAAAGTGTGGCAGCTCTTTAAAGATGTCAGGGTTCCAAAAATAAAACTAAAACATTCTACTCTTCCCTACTTAGTTACAACTTTATTAAGTAAAACTCCAAAGTCCAGCATTTACTCATAGCTGATAATTCTGTAGTATTAACACCATGATAGATAGTTTATGTAAGGCTCTACTATACTGTCAATAAACCTCACCTTTAGTTCTAGTGCCTAATCTTAGCTTTTACGTTAACCCACTTAACCTTCCCCATAGTCCTAATCCTGACTGTAACTAATCTTATGTTGCTTCATAAATACCTTTACCTTAGCTATTTGATACACCTGCATCAGTGACAAGCAAATTATAGATTTCAATAAAGGGAGGTGGGCTCCTTACTGCAGCATATATCCATCTGCCCATTTTTAAAATAATTTTTACTTGTATTCATAAATACGTGAATCAACCTTTTGTGATATCAGTAGCGTAACCCTAACCATCATTAACCATTATGAAACATCTGTATACCCTTATATGTCATGATCCGTGTTTTTGGTTTGGTTAAGTTGATTATAATTTTGTTGTTGTTATCATTATTTATATTTAGTAATTGTTTTGTTTAGGTTATTTTCTAGTTTGGTTGAGTCTTTGTTTTCTTCCTCGCTGTCTGCTCTCTCTTTCTCCCTGTGTGTGTGTGTGATATGTGTTTTTTTTGTTCCCTGTTAGTTTGCTGTTTAATTTGTTGTAGTTGCTTTGTTTTACTTTATCATTAGTTATTGTTTTCTTTAGGTTATTTTCTATTCTGGTTTAGTTTTTGTCCGCGTCTTGCTTCAGTTCTCTGTTTTGTTTACGTTTGTAGTCCCGCGTCCCGCTTCCGTTCTCTGTTTGTTTCCGTTCCTTGTTGTTCCGTTTCTACTTTGCCCTAGCTCCTGTTTATGTTCCGATTATGTTCATTATTCTTTCCCCAAAATAAATTATTTATTCTCTCAATTCCACCTTTGCTCGAGTCATTGTTCACAACCTGACACTATATGGAACTTGAACTCATGTCTGCCTTACTTCTGTGATCAGTAAAGTGGTCCCCTGAATGCATGAATATACAGTTGTTGTGGAAATTAAATCTGTTTTTATTCAATTAAAATCTTCATAAGGTACTATGACAGTAAATCTTTAAATCCATCATTTTACAGTGTTTTCTGAGGCCTCAAACAATTAAGAATTCCAGTTGCTAGAACTAACTTCTATACTCTTGAAACTATAAACACCACTCTTTTGTTTTTGCCCCCATTGGATATTAGCTGAACCCAAACATATAACACTTATTCTGCGTAGAAGGCCTCTTTTTCTCAAATAATGATCACAAATCTTTCTAAATCGGAATAAGGTTTCGCCATAAGAGTCTTCGATAGTTGGGGTGGGGCACTACAGTGAGAGCACTGCCGCCTCCCCAAAAATAAAATCCACCAGTCTGCCCAGTGTAACATTTTCAACAATAACACACTATGTCAAAGATACTGCTAACCCTGGCAAAACCCCATACCAGTTACATTTGCCCTGTAGGCCGAAACCAAATTGGTACTCCCCTTTGTGTAAAAATTGGGTAATTAAAGCTTCTGCAGGTGTAGGAGATGTATAAATCTCATATAAAAACATTTCTGCCTTTAGTATTTTAAGATGATTATAATCATTCATCAATCATTTCTTCCCTCTAGTGCCTGTTGCTAACAAAGGTTATGCATGTTAGCTAAAGTTGGATAAAGCATGTCACTATAGAAAAAACAGGTACAGGTAAAATCAAAGTTAGTTTTTGGTGTTTCTGGCTTAACGGAGTTATAGTTAAAGGAAAATGCAGGATAGAAGAAAATGATGTAGATGCTGGGGTGTGACAGAGTTTTCATTGTTTGTAAGCCATAATTATCAACATTAAAATAAAGGCTTAGAATATTTAACTCTAATATCTCACATAATTTTTTCATGATGTGTTTTGTGAAGTACATAAAAAAAACCACATTATTTTGATCAGTTTTATCAGGTTATGTGAGTTGAATATGTGAGTGTCTATTTTTCATCGGTTTTGAAAAGCTATTATTTATTGAACCAGAACTTCAATTTATTATACGCTACCCTTTTATTGTCAAAGTTCAAGGTTATTACAACAAAAGAGCAAAGGCACTTTTAAAATCTTGAACACTTAAATTTGAACAATGATAAACAAATGGCACCTTCACATTAAAGAAAGCTGCAAGTAGTTTAACACATTTTTAAGATACACAATTAGTTATTTCTTCCTGTTCTGTAAGGTAGTATAAATCATGAGGTAGTAATAATCATGTGATTAAGAAATAAGTCTATTTAGGAATAAATCACACATCACTGGATATGAACTGAAAATCTTTGTTTAATTTTAACATCAAAGTCAATATTTATAAAAAAAATAGACAACTTGGTTTTAACTTTATTAGTTCAACATGTATTCTAAATCTTTAAAAAGCACAATCATTTAGAAAAACAAAAACAAAAATCTATCTAGGCTTCATGTATGTTACTGACATTAATATGGCCCAGGAAGTTCCTACTTCTTCATGTGGACACTCCCTCCTTTGAGTTCTTATAAGATGGGAGAAAAGGTATATATTGGAAACATTTAAACCTTTTTAAAAAACTATTGCACAAAGGGATATCATAGCATGACAAATCACAAGAATTTTTGCCATCCCCTTGCACTTTATCCTGCCAGCTGTTGATACCTCTTTCTTTGTCAGTACCTAAAAAGCAAAATCAAAGTAAGCTGGTAGATACAATAGGTTTTAATTATGCATAATATTTTTTAGTACCTGGAATTGTATTATCGAGAAGAAACCCAAAGAGTCCACCAATGAACATGTGTGTCGTGAAGAGCACTATGATCACCTGATCCAGCTCTTTTATTCCTTCAGAAAACAATAAAACAGTTCAGTACCATGAAAAAAACGAGTATAACCTCCAAATTTCTTTTGTACATTAGCTTTCTAAAACAAAATATTATTTTTAGTGTTACTTTTTCATACATACTTACTGTAGTTTTCAAATATCTGTTTTTATTTTTAATGAAGAAAGCTTTTTTATATTGATTAGAGTTTGAACACTTTTGGCCCACTGTTATTTCAGCCAGATTTTGTTTCAGCATTAAAGGCTCTTTTAGGTTTATGCTTCATCATCTGAATTAGATTTAAGTTCAAATGTTTGCAAGGCAACCTAAAACTTTATTCTGCAAAGCAATTCAGGGGTGGAATTGTCCTACAAGTCATTGCCCTGTTTCATGTCCCAAACGGGAGTTTCCAGCCATCAGTTTGTGACCTCAGGCTCACATTATGAAACAGCACAATTGCATTCAAATTTAAGGTTACACACTGACATAAGTCACTTTCTTTCTCACATGCTCCTGAACTTGTTTAAATTGGGGCATGTACGTAATCATGTGGGATTCCACATATCTCCAGCGGTCACTGTGTGAGAGGTGGGGAAACTCTGGACCTGACTGCAATACATCACAGTAACACAGAGACAAACAGGACAACCATACAATCTCAGTCATACTAAGGGACAATTCTGAAGATCTTTTATTTTTGGTAAAAGCTGGTTTGAGCAAACCCTAGTAGACTTATGACCAAAAGCGATGTAGAATTATGTAAAATAACAATCCACAATAGGTTGGTAAATGTAAAGATGAGCTAAAATGGACACCAAACGTAATTAACATTATATTTTTTAGTTAATAGTGATAGTTAGAACTGTGGGAGGAAGCTGGAGTATCAGCTAAAATAACTGTTGATTTCAAGACTCTACACTCTACTATTACTTTTGCAAACTATCACATAGTATGATGCGTGATATTAATGCATGAAAAACTGTTACTTTGTTTTCTTTATTTGCTGTTGTTAGTATGGTTCAATAAATAATAATTGAGCACTAATGAGAAAAACTGAATTTGAATTTTTAACTACAAATGTATGGAGATTTTCAAAAGAAGGAAAACCCATAAGCAATCAGAGAACTGAATGGTGGCTTACTTACTCCTGCAAAAACTGTTTAGTTTGAGTGTATTTTACACAGATGTTTTCACAGTGGGAGGTAAAGCATTAAAAAAGACATTAAAAGATACCCCACTGTTTTCCCCTCTATGAAATGTTTCACTTTCTTTGTAAAATCTAAAAAACCTGGTTCAAATTTTTTTATAGGAACACTGTATTCTTTCTTTTTTCAAATCTGGAAGTGTTATTAAAAATAAAATTAACCTTTATAGTATTTGTCCATCTTGAAGCTTAATGTTGATGACAAGAGAAACACAATCCAACTCCAGGATTAAAGAAATCCATTGAGGTGGGGATGAAAATATGTTTTCTTTTTATATGTGCGCGTGTTTTTGTGTGTGTGTATTATTATCTTAACACAGTTGCCCGTACAGTTGCCCAAACTGGTTACACAATTTCCAATGTTACAATCCCCTCATCTGCTTTCCACCAGACATATTCTCGTTCCATATAGCACATCAAAGGTGTTAAATATGACTGGTATTAGAACCAAGAGCCTTTGTTGTCTGACGGTTTTTAGACATGTGGACCTTTTATTTATTTATTTTTTGGGAAGAATTTGAGAATTTTTTCTTAAAATCCTTACTCTAGAAATGTTTGTTTGTGTGGCATCCTCGATAAGATGGTGACTATGATTTAATTATGCATGCACATGCCCAAAGTCCTTCTTGGTTTTACTGAAGTAACACTGAATGCTTAAAATAAAACAAATCCTTAGTTTAAAGGGAATTCATTGACAATATGTTGTCTTATGAGATAGTTATGTACATGATTCGGGTTTCCCTAGATGTGGATAAATTAAGTAAAGAGGTTTTTTAAGTTTCAATGTTTTGACTTTTAGCTGGCTATGTTTCTTTTTGAAGGCCTATGTAAGTTTTTATTGCAATGCATTCTTTATTATATTAAAAACAATGAATGGGTAGCCCTTCAGAAGTACTGCATGTCAGGACTGTAATGATTTTTAAGGAAAAACATAGCAGGAAATCCCAGTAAAATCAGCAGAAGATTGTAATTGGTCTATAAATCAGACTTGCTTTAAAGGTCTTCTGTTGGTAAAAGGACACTCTTTGTTGTCACCAGACCCCTGAGTACGGATTTTCTCAGTCACTGTTTGCCTTTTATGTGGCATGTTTGACCGCTAGCACATGGATGAACACAAAGGGCTATTGAATGTGAACATCAGTATGTTGGAGGCCCTGCTTTCATATCTTCCTTCAGGCTATAAACCTCCTAATGAAGTTGTATCGAATTGAATCAAGGACTGAAAAAACTGCTGACGTAGTTTTACTCTGAACGCAATCTTGTTTAGTTAACCTAAGACACATGCAGCCATGCCCAAACAAGCACACACGCACACACACTTGTCCTGTCTTGCCTAGAGATGTGCCAGTCAAAAGTTCATGTTATCTGTTTTTTTCTCCAAAACTCATGCAGTCTTTATTTTTAAGAATGTCTTTGAACAGCAACAGTTTTTTTTGTTTTCTTTAAAGAATATTGACAAATCGCTTGTTGTGAGTACATTTCAGTTGAGTGTTGAGACTAGAGAAAGACTCCGAAGAAGGGTGCTTTCTGGTCCGGGCGGATTACAGCCACTGCCATGGGGGCCAGCCAAGAGGATTTGGGAGGTAAGCGGCCTAGACCTGAGAGAACCAGACAAGCCTTTATGCCCAATGATGACTCTGGATTAGCACTTCCCTTGGAGACGCTCGCATCACATGACTTATAGGATCAAGGTCTTATGTCTGCATAAAAGAACTGTTTAATCTTGGGGATTGCTCTCTTTATAGCGGGCAACCACAAATGGTCTCAACGAAACCAATCACTGTAGCGCTAAGAGAAGCTGATTGTATGCGATTGATCTGGTTTTGAGGTCTTCAGTCCACAGCATGTTTTTTCCCTCATCAATTTCAACTGAACTGAAATGTTTTAATAGCTGAATTCTGGTTTCCCATATCCCTATAAGATTATCTGACAGATTATTTTCATTCAAAGAAGAATATTGTTTCTGACAGCAGTTGAGACAGGATTCTACCAAAAGAAATTACGACAATGTAAGTTAAGTTGTTTTTTTATGGTTTATTCTGTTATTACCGCATCTCCAGTTGTGTTCATCTGGTCACAGAATCTGGTATTTTGTCTTTATATTTTAAGTCTTCGAAATTGGATCGGCATCCTTGTCATTACTTTTATAGCTCACTCTGCAGATTCTATCAAATTCAAGTCAGGGTGTGCTGCCTCAAAACATATAGAAAAATGACTGAAAGGCATCAAACAAAACATGTAGATTAATTAGAAGGAAAACTTTAAACCTAAATCAGCCAAAGTCATGAATATCATTGGACTTTACTTCAGAACAAAATGTGCTAGAAAATAATGATTTTGCTAATGAACTCTCCACAGTCTCTGGTACACACAAACAACCCAGAGGTACGAGTTAACCTGGACTTAACTCTTATTAAACCCTTGGCATGGTTTACAATGCTCACCTGTCACTTCCGCAGTTTAAATCTAACACTTGACATGTTGCACCAATTGTGATTGTGCTTATGATCCTACCAGACCACATAGCTAGTACAGTAGACCAGTTTTACAAACCATTACCTAGGTAAATGGTTAAACACAAAAACAGAAGGGTCAGTAATGTTTCGCAGTATAAAAAGAAAAATCCTGTGATCCTTATTTTATATAAAATATTGACTTCTCTAAGCTTGTAGTTTGTTTCTTTAATACTATTTAATATGGGCATAATGTGGGGGTTACCAAGACAAGCCACTAGATTTAATCAGAAAATGAAACATTAAAACAGGAAAATGTTAATCTGGAAAACCTTCCTTCCATTAGCAAAACCTAAGAGATACAAGCCAAAAAGTACAACGGAATCAAAGATCAAGATTAAAAAAGACACAGCATTGCCCCCAACAGGCTAAACTGCACCTCATGTAGCACTGGATCCTAACTGGATTGGCTTAGTCTAACCAACTGAGCTAAAAACAAAATTCGTATTTTTTTTGCCTCTTTTTAAAAATGACAAATAAACAAAAATGAAAAATAAGTAACACTTAGATTTGATCAGAAAAGACAACTGTAACCTCTATCCTTGTTACTTGGAAATCCAGGCTGAAGGCTAATGATAAACTGTTTGCCATCTGGGCCCCTGGGATTTGGCAACACCTTCCCTTTAGGAGCTTAGGCTGGCAGAACCATTCCCATCTTTTCAAGTGTAATCTGAAAGTGGAAACACTTTCTATAATTTTCTAACAATATCGAGTGTAATTTACATAAAAGCATTATTTTTGTCAAATCATAGTGGTTTTTGTCTTTGATTAATGAGATGGTGGTTCCCTTTTATTACGCCATTACAACTTTAAAAATTATGCAACAGAGCACTGGCATGAACAACCTCTTAATGTCATGGGAAAGCCATCCTCCAACAGCCAGATATCAGTGAATATAATTCAATCATCACAGTCTTGCTGCTGATTAGGAACTGACAAACAGTTAGTAAAAATCTGGTAGTTTCTAATTAATGAGTCAGTAAGCAGGTAGCACAACAGTGCCACATCCTGATAGTAGGAGATTAAGGTGAAGGAACACACACTAGCAGTGCAATGGTCCTAAGCGTGCAACCAGATTAAATCAACCTTTCTTAGATTTTTATAGTTACATTATATAGCTTGAGAATGCAACATACAGATTATGTTGATTATAATTTATTTTCCACTGAAGAATTGGAAAAATAGCAATCAATATATTCATCTCAATCCAAAGTTAAACACTTTTTTTTATTGTATTATCTCAGAAAATCCAAACAATGTATATATAAAATTGTAAACATAGTAAAATGCCTAGATTTTGCTCCAATCTGTAAAACCTACAGCTTTTACAATGCAGTTTATAATAACTTTACCCGTGTCAATGATGCCTGGATTAGAGTTAAACCAGGTAGGTAACACAAGTCCACTGAAAGTAGAGAAGCCAAGGATGAGGAGATTCCGTGAAGAGTTAAGATCAACATACTAAAGCGAGAAAAAAAAGAAAAAACATGATGTTACATAGGTTGTTTAAATTGGTTTATTGACTCTTTTGCTCTTTTATAACAGCAAGCTGCCAGTTCTAAAATGCAATGAAAAATAATGTGAAATAAAAAGGAACTCATTGAGCCATTTTTAGGGGGATTCACATTTATTTGCCCATGGCATATTAAAAAAGACCAAAGTGTGGAAGGCCCCTAATGTTTAAAGACTCAGAGAGGAACCAAATTGGAAAGCCATCAAAATCTTCCAATCCTATTACACAAAATTGTAAGAATTCTACAATGATGACTTGGTCCCGCAATAAAATATGACCCGCTTTCATCAGATTTCAGTTCAATGCTGAATCTAAACACTTAGATATTCCAACCAGACATTGTGCAAACCATAGACATTGAACTGCAGTTCCCCCCAAGGTTTTGCCACGTATGACTTGGACAACAGGGAATTGGAGTTCAATGCAAACAAAACAGTTGTTAGATGCAGAAAAATATGGGGAACAAGGTATAAAGCTTAAACCATTTTACAAAGACAGATAAAAGAAATTCATTAAAGGAAAAATGCCCCAATTGGGTAGTACTCCAAACACTAATGAGATGGTAAATTAGTTTTTTTTTTAAAAGCAAAGTGGAGTTTTTTATTCTCTGGGTGTTACATTCTGCAAAAGCTTCCATAGACTCCCTGCTGCTTGTTTTCTTTAACACTCGTTAAAAAGCAGCGTGAGACCTGTAAGTAACAGCCAAACTGTTTATTGCCTAAGGCAAATAAAACAAACTAATGCTATTATTAATTATTATTGGTTATATGAGCTCTACAATATCTTTCCGTTTCAACAAATGTTCTGCCAGATCACATGTTAACTTGTCCATTGTGGAGAAGAAAAGACTGACAAGTAAAGACCTCAGTTAATACTTCAAAACATGACAAGGAGCCGTTTCTGCTATAAAATCTTTCCGAAACGTGTTCCAATATTTTTTATGTTACTGTTAAAAAGAAGCACACACTGGGCATGGAAAGAAAATATGTTATGAAGTTTTGTTTTACACACTTAAATCTTTAAAAACGGTGGAGCACACATTTACCTTCAACATCAAATCTTTGATCAAAATCTGGCCAATCCACCCCAATCCCCTTCTTAATATTCTGATATTTGTTTAATGTCACTGGCATAAAGCCTTGTTAACTGACCTGAGAAGCCCTATAGACCACTAGTTAGATGTATTTATTTTTTATAATTTATATTAAGCCTGAAATGAAAAATATTGGAAGCTCAATCTGATTGGAAAGGAAGTTATTAAGAACATTGACATGAAATAAAGATGTTCCTTTAATTAAATTGTGTTTGGATATGTAGTTATTTTCTTTTATATAGTACAAGCAATTACAACCGCCAACTTGTTAGCTGTATTTTTTTTTTTACGGTTAGACCCAAAGGTATTCAAAGACCTGGCAGATGTACATTTAAGGTAGTGTTTTAATTGTACAAACAGGTTTCTTCTGACTGTAAGCTTTATCAATGTTCTTCAGCAACCAGCCAAATCCTTGATTTGAATTTCACAGATAATGGTTTGGCATAGCTAAAGATCAGGGTGAAGAGAGTCAATGATATATATAATATAACTATATGTAAAATCAAAAAACAATTGCAATATGTAAAAAGATAATAGAGGCTTGATTGCTATAAACCCTTATTGGTTGACCAAAAGTTATTTCAAGTCTAAATCTACCAATAAATGAATGCTTTTGGATTTTACTGCATATAATTAGGATGTGACCCAGTAGGGACTTATAAATCTGCTATTGGCATGTTGGAATTCAATGAAATCCAATCAGCCTAGTCTTCTTTAAAAAACGCTCAGATTCAATCGAGTGAAGAGGTAGCATCTGTGGCCATATAAGAAACAAATAGCCAACAACATGTACTTACCTGAAGGTTGGATATTCCCACAGCTGCAATCATTCCAAACATGACAAGAAACATCCCTCCAATAACTGGGTCAGGGATGGTGATAAAAACTGCTCCAAACTTCCCAAAGATGCCCAAAACGACCATCAATACTCCGGTTGTCTGAAGGACAAGTCGGCTACCAACCTGAGATGAAATATAAACAAAATAAATAAAAAAAGCTATAGTTGTTATTTACAAGTCATGGATTATTTTGGTTCTACAATTTTGTCTTTGGCTAAATAAAGAGATAATGTTGCTGGTTAATTGAAGAGATGGCTGGAAAGTGTGAACCACAACCCAAAGGCGTGTGCAGAACAGCTGTGTGTTTGACCCAAGAGAAAGTTCCAGGGTTGTAGAAGACATACTGCCTTGTTTCAGTACTGAAGTAAATTAACCCATGAACCTCTAAGGACTTTAGACCTGTTGCCCCGATATACCACGTCATACAAGACTCTGCTCTCAGCGAAGGTGGAAAATTTTTCTCTGTCTCCAGTCCTTACAGCTTATCTGCCCTGATTCACCTCTACATTTTGTATCTTTCTTTCTTTTTTGGAGCCTCTCTTTGCATATCTTTTGAGCTGAAAATTATAGATCTGGTCAGCTGGTCTCCCAACGCAAATGATCAAATCTTCCTAACGGGAAGGCAAAGGCAGAGGAGAACTCTCATGTCCAGGCGGGACAGCATTCGCGGAATATGCAACAGATTCCTGGCAGAAGTGGAAGATTGTGTGTCTGTTGTCAGTAGAGGACGTACAAGATATGTACGTGATTGGATATCTGATAACAGGCAACATTGGCAATTGCCCTGGCCAATGAAAAGCGGCTAGGAGTGGGTAAGGGCGTCTGGAGAGGTAACAACGCCCAGATTTGGATGTCAAACCATAAACTGGATCAAGAATCAAGAATGAGTTTATTTGTTTAGCGCCAATTTACAACAGATGTCGTCTCAAGGCACTCTACAAGGCAATAAATTGATATCATATATGCATTATTACAAATCAGTTTGAAAAAGTTTCCAATTTTGATACCATTCTTGAACAGAATCGCAGGCTAGCTGTGGTATCTGGACTCAGAGGTGATATTGGATAAATCTTGGAGGAAGTTGGTCTCTCAGACTGGCGGAAAGGTCCAAAATTTGGCTTCCCGGGCGATCTTGACAATCTAATATCTTCAACTTCTCCTGGAACTTAAATAAACAAGACGCTATTTCCCTCTGCACCCCTCCCCCTCCTCATTTAATAGTGTCGCACACACATAAACACACACACACACACACACACACACACACACACACACACACACACACACACACACACAC